>CM053030.1:26765427-26857675 GCA_028564925.1 Lithobates sylvaticus | reverse complement strand
AAAGATATGGATGAGCAAGTTTGGGGTGGAGGACCTTAACTGGCCTGCACATGGTCCTGACCTCAACCCGATAGAACATCTTTGGGATGAATTAGAGTGGTGACTGCGAGACAGACCTTATTGTCCAACATCGTGGCCTAACCTCACAAATGTGCTTCTGGAAGAAAGATCAACCATTCCCTAAACCTTGTGGACGGCCTTCCCAGAAGAGTTGAAGCTGTTATAGCTGCAAAGGGTGGGCCAACTCAATATTGAACCCTACGGACTAAGACTGGGATGCCATTAAAGTTTGTGTACATGCAAAGGCAATGACAATATAGTGTATGTATTTTTTTTTATTTTGCTATCAGTTACTCTTTATTCATATCACAACATGATTTATCTCCTTTAGTCAATCAGGCTGGCTTGAAAAAAACATAATCCACTGTACTTTGCAGAGAACTATTCACCAGTCTCTGCTCTCAAATGATCTTGCAATTGGATCTCCCACAAAGCCATATTTTGCAATAGAAAGACAATAAATGTCATAATGGAAAGAAATGCTCTATAATATTGAAGGTCCAGTTCATATTGCATAGCGCTATTATTTTCCATTACAGCTGGATCAGCAAAAACAGCAAAAGCTAGTGAAGCACAGTGGCTTTCAGAGGAACAGAAGGGGAGCAAGGAACAATTGACTCTGTAAAGCTATATTGAAAAACAGTACTTGATGACATTTGGTAATTATTTTAATGTGATCTCTCTAGGGCATGTCTGCTCTAGATATAATCAGTAAATCACTAGAAGGTTTCTTTGTTTTATATAAAATAGATGTATTGACATTTTGGTGTTTGACAAAGAGTGCAATTTCGGTGACGGAGCAGCAAGCTCTAAATGGCAGCGTGCAATGCTGACTCGGTATTTGTATTATCATCCTTGATTCGAGGCAAACTTTAGCTGTGTGGTTAACAAGAGCTTGACAAGAAGGTGACCTGGGTCTTTTGTGCAGGATGTCTGCTTGACAAGGGCTCGATTCTTAATGGCAAGCACAAAAGGTCTCAAGATCTTTCCTACAGAAATGAACAAACTCTGGGTTAAAAGGTCAGAGACTGAAAATTAAAAATTAAAAGCCAACTGATGAGTATTAAAGTAATATAGGTGTTTTTTCGAGAACTACTTAAAAATGGCTGTGAAGTAGATCTTGACCCAAAACTCGTTTTAGAAATAGCTTCAAGTATCAGCACATGAAGGTTCTTATTTATCCAGGTCATGGCAAACTAGACATGGGAGCCGTCAAAAAATTTGTTTTGTTTCGTTCCGTTTCGTATTAAAAAAAAATCGTAATTCGTGTACGAAATTTTATTCGGATTCGTACGAAATACGAATTTTGTACGAATCGTTAATTTGGATAACGAATATCGACACTCTACGAATAATAACGAATTATCCAAAAACGTATTAACGTTACATAACACAAGTCTATTGTCTATTGTTCACGAAATTTAATTCGGATTCGTACGAAATACAAATTTCGTACGAATCGTAAATTTTTTATGTTTCTGTTAATTTGAATAACGAATATCGACACTCTACGAATAATAACGAATTATCCGAAAACGTATTAACGTTACATAACACCAGTCTATTGTCTATTGTTCACCAATCACTCAGAGGAAGTACGAAATACGAAATTTTCGTTTACGAATACGAAATTTCGTACTTCCTCTGAGTGATTGGTGAACAATAGACAATAGACTTGTGTTATGTAACGTTAATACGTTTTCGGATAATTCATTAATATTCGTAGAGTGTCGATATTCCTTATACTGAATCTCGAATTCATTCGAATCATTCGTTATATATCCGCTATAATTTCTTTCATATTAGTTGAAATTAGTTATTTGGTAGTTTGGATTTGGATAATTTGGATCCAAAATTCGTAAACAAAATTTCGTATTTCGTACAGAATTCGTATTCGTAAAAATTTGTAATTTGGATTCGTACGAATGTACGAATTTCCGGAAATTCGTACGAATTTCCCATTCGTACGAAACTAATCGCACATGTCTATGGCAAACCTAGTAGCAATTGGTCATGTTCAGCTGGACTTGTTCTGTAATGTTGAAGATGGTTTGTAACTTCTCCAAGTCACTTCTTTAGTTGATTGTCAGAAACATAACCCAGCATTTAAGTCCTGACAGGTAGCATGGAGAACCTAATTCTAGAATGCAATATCAGTGACATAGAAGCAGGATGTTTGCTTAGCAAGGACTCGATTATTCATGGCAAACACCAAAGGTCTTAACATCTTTCTTACAGAAATGAACAAACTTTGGGTTAAAAGGTCAGAGACTGAAAATTAAAAAATTAAAAGCCAATGGATGAGAATTAAAGTAATATAGGTGTTTTTCGAGAACTACTTAAAAATGGTTGTGAAGTAGATCTTGACCCAAAACTCTTTTTAGAAATAGCTTCAAGTATCTGCACATGAAGGTTCTTATTTATCCAGGTCATGATATAACTGGTAGTAATTGGTCATGTTCAGCTGGACTTGTTCTGTAATGTTGAAGATGTTTTGTAACTTCTCCAAGTCACTTCTTCAGTTGAGTGTCAGAAACATGCCCCAGCATTTAAGTCCTGACAGGTAGCATGGAGACCCTAATTCTAGAATGCAATTTTAGTGACATAGAAGCAGGATGTTTGCTTGGCAAGGGCTTGATTATTCATGGCAAGCACCAAAGGTCTTAATATCTTTCTTACAGAAAGGAGCAAAATTTAGGTCAAAAGATCAGAGACTGAAAATTTTAAATTAAAAGTTAACTTATGAGAATTAAAGACTTAAGATGGCCATAGATGGTCGAATCTATTCAGCAGGGAACGGCCAACATTCAAATTATCTATGGGAAGAGTGAATATACCCATGACGATCCATCAATTGACTTGGGTACAACCAGCGTGTCAGATTTTTACATGCGATTATTGCCACTGGCTATAGCCGCTAGTAATAATCACTGTGTTCTCTAAGCCTGGCCGGCTTCCCACACCTCTCTGCCGGGAGAACACAAAAGCTCTGCGGGAAGGATTCCCCTATTAACACATATAACACGCACCCCAAGTTTAGGAGGGAATTTAGACTCCACATCCTTGCCGCTCTTACCCTCTACGTAGTTTTCTTCTAATTTTAATGAGTGGCCACGTGTTTTGTTAAACTCCCTTCCGCAAAAAAGTTTTATCCCTATTTTTATCCCTTGTGGGGTCACCAGTACGATATTTAAAAAAAAAAATTATAAATTTAAATCATATGCCCTCTCAAGCGTCTCTTCTCAAGAGAGAATAAGTTCAGTGCTCCCAACCTTTCCTCATAACTAATATCCTCCAGACCCTTTATTAGTTTTGTTGCCCTTCTTTGTACTCACCCCATTTCCAGTACATCCTTCCTGAGGACTGGAGCCCAGAACTGGACAGCATACTCCAAGTGCGGCCGGACCAAAGTCTTGTAGAGTGGGAGAATTATCATTTTATCTCTGGAATTAATCCCCTTTTTAATGCCAATATTCTTTTTGCTTTGTTAACAGCAGCTTGGCATTGCATGCCATTGCTGAGCCTATCATCTACTAGGACCCCCAGGTCCTTTTCCAGCCTAGATTCCCCCAGTGTATTGAGAGGTTCTCCCCCCAGTGTATAGATTGCATTCATATTTTTGCAACCCAAATGCAGTATTTTACATTTTTCTACATTATAATATATACTGTAATGTATGGGGTTCTAGGGCATTTCTAGAAAAGAAATTATGATTTTTTCATGTAGGAGTGAAGTGCCAAAATAGGTCTGGGCTGGAAGTGGTTAAAGCGGAGTTCCACCCAAAAGTAGAATGCTTTAAGCACCCCTCGCCCCCTGACATGCCACATTTGGCATGTCATTTTTTTGGGGGGGGGGGGGAGTGTGTACCCTCTTTTTAGTGGAACTTCCTGTCCCACTTCCTCCTTCCTGTTCTAGTCCGCCTAGGCGACTCCTCCTCTCGCCCTAGGCAGCCCTTCCCTGCCAGCGATCTTCTGGGACACAACACAGGTCCCAGAAGATTGGCTGGCCGATAGCAGAGCGCAGCGAGACTCGCTGTAAGCGGCTGGGTGCCCACAGTATCAATGGAGGCGCCCGAGGAAAGGAGGGGGAGAGAAGCGAGGCTCCGGACGGCCGCATCGCTGGACCATGGGACAGGTAAGTGTCGGTTTATTAAAAGTCAGCAGCTATGCGTTTAGTAAAAAAAGGGGAGTAACTAATGCGCAAAACCACGCTAAGAATGGAAGGAAGCTGCCAACATAAAAAAAGGAATCTCACAACTCAAAAGTCAATATACATAGGTAATATGTGGCGCTACCTAACCAAAATATATAAATAAATAATCAATGAATAAACATAATCAATGAATTTCATTGATTATATTTATTCATTGATTATTTATATATTTTGGTTAGGTAGCGCCACATATTACCTATGTATATATGCTTTTTGTAGCTGCTGACTTTTAATAAACTAAAAAAATGGGTGGAACTCTGCTGTAATCATTGACATAATTAACCGCTTCCCAACCGGCGCACGGCGATGTACGTAGACAGAATGGCACGGACAGGCATAAGGGCGTACAGGTACGTCCCCTTTAAGATGCCGCCCTGCCATCGAGCGCACGCCACTGGCGGTGCGCAGGTACGCCGGTCGGGACCCCCGTAAATCTGGTCGTGGGTCCCACGGACTCGATCGGCGCGGGGATACCCGCGATCGTCTCACGGGAAGGCTGAACGGGGAGATGCGGAAATAAACAGCATCTCCCCGTTCTGCCTAGCAACTAGTGACGCCGATCTCTGCTCCCTGTGATTGGAGCAGAGATGAGCATTCACTAGCTCACAGCCACGCCCTCCCACAGTTAGAAACACGCCTCTAGGAACACTTAACCCTACACTGCCACCTAGTGGTTAACCCCTTCACTGCCAGTGTCATTTACACAGGAATCAGTGCATTTAAATAGCACTGATTGCTGTATAAATGACAATGGTCCCAAAAATGTGTCAAAAATGTCCGATGTGTCCGCAATATTGTCGCAGTCACAATAAAAATCGCTGATCGCTGCCATTACTAGTAAAAAAAAAATTATTAATAAAAATGCTATAAAACTATCCCCTATTTTGTAAATGCTATAACTTCTGCGCAACCAATCAATAATCGCTTATTGCGATTTTTTTTTAACCAAAAATATGTAGAAGAATACGTATCGGCCTAAACTGAGGAAAAAATCTTTTTTTTATATATATTTTTGGGGCATATTTATTATAGCAAAAAATAAAAAAGAATGCGTTTTTTTCAAAATTGTCGCTCTTTTTTTGTTTATAGCGCAAAAAAGAAAAACCGCAGGGGCGATCAAATACCACCAAAAGAAATCTCTATTTGTGGGAAAAAAAGGACGTCAATTTTGTTTGGGAGCCACGTCGCACAATCACGCAATTGTCAGTTAAAGCGACGCAGTGCCGAATCGCAAAAAGTGGTCTAGTCTCAAGCTAGCAAAATGGTCCGGTCTGAAAGTGGTTAAAATGCTTCCAAAGGCTGGAAAATTTATACCCTAAAGAGGAACTTCACTCAAAAGAGAAACAAAAAAAGAAAAGATTATAAAAGATATAAAAGCTTACTTTTCCATAACAAACATTTAAACCCCACAAATTATCAGCTTGGCCCTTCTAGGGAAAAGCTAGTACAGAACAACGGCTTCAAGATTATCCTCAGCAAAAAAAAAAAAAAAACACATCTATTATCCACCATATAATTAAAGGCACATTAGGCAAAGTTAATATTTGATTTAATTTTTAAGCCCCTTGGTGCCTTGAGTGACCTATAAAAAAAAAATGATGATAATAATAACCATAGCTTTAAAGCTCTTTCTTTTGAATGTATCTCTGCTATTAATGTAGCATATGCAAACATTGCCAAAAGCACTTGGCAACGAGAACCCGATTTAAATGTTTGGGATTCTATGCAAATGATTCCCAAACAACAAAGCACCCATCTTACAAAATAATCAAACAATATACATGTATTAAATACAAAAAAAAAAAAAGCGCTTATGCATAATACATGATTGTTTTTAGATTAGCTTGCTGAGCGCTTCTTGAAGTTAAACTTTTCTTTTTATTTTTTCTCTTCATTAATTGTGTTTTTCTTGTGTTGACATATTTTTTATTTAGCCTTATTCATCACGCCACGTCGAAAAAGCTTTGGAGAGACCGGGAGAAACAGAAGCCCTTAATTGTGGTTGGCAGATGGATCGGGGAATGTGGACAAAATCATAAGCCACGGAGTAGATGAAATATGAATTCTGATTTGATTCACCCGATACATTATGCATTCCTATCGGTATCGTAAGCAGTCATTTAATATCCAGACATGCTTCGCAACAATTATTCATGTAGAAAGAGTTCCACTTTTCAAAAATACTCATCCAATTGTTTTGACAGTTTCATAGTGAATTGGTTTTTGCAGCCGGGTCACAGAGAAAAATACTAAATGGATTTTTGTCAAAGTATTTTTGATTATTCAACGCTTAACGTCTGTGGCAAAAAAGTAGGTCATGTCTGTTTATATTAGGGTGTTATTAGAATGGCGATTCATTGCAGTGTATCTTTTTAATGTATGTGTTTATTTTTACATGAACTTATCATGAGTTTGCTTATGTGGATTGTATTTTCCTGTCAGCGGTAAAAATAAAGGCCTTTGCCTTGCTTTTTGTATTGGATGGTCAGATGTTAAAGCGGAGTTCCACCCAAAAATTGAACTTCTGCGTTAAGGGAAGGTTCCCCCTGGCCCTGACATGCCACATTTGGCATGTCATTTTTTTTGTGGGGGGGGGGGATACCCTCTTTTTAGAGGGTCCCAGCTCCCACTTCCTCCCGGTGCACTGCAGCACTGGAAGGGAGATCACCTCTCCCCCTCCCTCTCGGCAATCTTCTGGGACACGTCACAGGTCCCAGATGATTGCCCGGCCAGCCACGGTGCGTGGCGCGGCTCAGACATGTGCAGTGGTTGCCCGGCTGTGAAGCCACAGCTGGGCCGCAGAGAGGAGGGGGAGTTACAATGCCGGCGTCGCAGAGAGGAGGGGGAGACGAGCGGGGCTTCGATCCCCCGCATCGCTGGACCCTGGGACAGGTTAATGTCCGATTATTAAAAGTCAGCAGCTGCAGTATTTGTAGCTGTTGACTCTTAATTTTTTTTTTTTTTTTTAAGCAGAACTCCGCTTTAACTATTTTTTATTTTATTTTTTTATTTAATTTTTTTCAACAGAAAGGATGTTTACTATTTGAATATCAAATAAACTGTACAGTTTTGTTCATATCTCTCGTATTATTTAGGAATTAGACAACAAACCATATAGTTCTAGGCAGGGGCCCTAACTTTGTGTAATGGGGCACCATTACACAAAGTTCAGTCCCCAAGAGTCCCCAGGAGCCAGTACATCAGGCTCAGGAGGAACTGCTCAGACCCAGAGGAATTCGAGACTCAAGCAAGGGTCCTAACGGCTAGGTTTTTGGAAAAGGGGTACCAGGAGGAGGATTTGACTAGGACCCTCAAGGGTGTAAGAGACCTGGATAGGTCGGATTTGTTGGTTGAAAGGGGCCCAAGGAGGAAGGTGGCTTTCCAGGGTGGGGTCCCCTTTCTGACCACATATTCCTTACAGCATAAAAGCATAAAACAGCTTGTCAACAAACATTGGCACATAGTGAAGAATGCCACTACACTAAGAGATGTGCTACCTGAAAGGCCTCAAGTGATTTTTAGGGGGGTACCCTCCTTGAGGAATCAATTGGCACCGAATGTTGTTGATCCGCCAAGATCCACCAAAGGTTTTTTTGATCAACTTTCAGGTTATTACAAATGTGGCAGATTGTCACGTACCTTAAGGCAGAGCCCGCAGTGCAGGGAGCGGCCCCTCGTAAACCCCTGGTTCGGGAACCCCTGGTAGGGAAGACAGGGGCTCGGGAGCACAGAGGAGCACAAGTGCCTGGCTGGTAAGCTGGGTAGAGGGCTGAAGGTCTGTGCAGGCGGGAACAGGGAGGTGTCCTGTAGTCCAGCAGCAGGAAGTAAACAGGTAATGTGTAGCAGACACAAGGAGGTGTCCTGTAGTCCAGCAGCAGGAAGCAAACAGGTAATGTGCAGCAGACACAAGGAGGGGTCCTGTAGTCCAGCAGCAGGAAGCAAGAAGGTAATGTGCAGCAGACACAAGGAGGTGTCCTGTAGTCCAGCAGCAGGAAGCAAGCAGGTACAGGCGGGTCTCAGGCAAGCAGGGTCAAACACAGATGGGCAGATCAGGCACAGAGGGAGCATCCAAAGAATAGTCAAGTCCAGAACCGGGATCAGGGCAGGCAGAGGTCAGAAGAGTCAGAGGCAAGCCAAGTTTCAGCACAGATCAGATAAGTCAGGTTTTGCAGGTTTACAGAGCACATACAGGAAACGTTGTTGATCGGGCAGCAAGACAACAGGGTCTGGGTCAAGTTTAAATAGCGCTCTTGGCGCCAAACAGCGTCAAGGTGGCCGCGCGCGCGCTCCCGCGTGCGCCCGGCGCCGCGCGTGTTCCCGTGCACGCTGGCAGCCGCGCTATTGCGCATGTGTGGGCGCAGAGAGCCCATTCTGAGCCGGGGGATTCTTCTATTCCTGGGGATGTTGGAACGCCCGCTGGAGGGGCTTTCCTGACATTGCCCCCCTCCAATGGGCAGCCTCCGGATGCCCAACTGGGCCCACTTACTTGGGTTGGCTCTCTTGAAGGTCGAGATTAACCTCTGGGCATGGATGTTGGCCTCTGGCTCCCAGGAATTCTCCTCCGGCCCATAGCCCCTCCACAAGGTACTGAACCTGGCCGCGTCTCTTCCTGCAGTCTACAATAGTCTCCACTTGAAATTCTTCTTCGCCATTGATAAGCACAGGTTCAGGAGGGCCGGTGTTCTGGTTGGCAAAGGGATCTGAATTTGAAGGTTTTAGGAGAGCCACGTGGAAAACTGGGTGGATTCTGAATGAGTTTTAATTTTTAGGCCACATTGTTGATCTTCCTGGTTACAGGGAAAGGGCCCACAAACTTTGGCCCCAACTTCCTGGAAGGACACGCCAGTTTCAGGTTCTGGGTAGACAGCCAAACCAAGTCTCCCGGCTTTAGGTTGAGGTCCCCTCTCCTCCTCTTGTCAAATATCGCCTTGTTTCGTTCCTGGGTCTTCAGTATTGTTTCCTGAAGCAACATGTTATTGGTGCTGAAAAAAAATAGGGTTTCCTGAGCTGCTGGTACGGAGCATTCTGGGATGCTATTGGACAGGAACAGGGGATGAAAACCGTAATTTGAAAAAAATGGAGACTGGTTGGTTGCAGAATGAACAGAATTATTGTAGGCGAATTCGGCAAGAGGTAGGAGGGGGACCCAGTTGTCTTGAGAAAAACATGAGTAGCATCGCAGGTACTGTTCCAGGGTCTGGTTGGTCCGTTCGGTCTGACCGTTGGTCTGAGGGTGGTAGGTGGAAGAGAACAGGAGGTCGATCTTCAGGGCCGCACATAATGCCCTCCAGAACCTGGACGTAAATTGCACCCCTCGGTCAGACACGATATTGACGGGGATTCCGTGGAGCCTCACAATCTCCTTAATGAAGACTCTTGCAGTCTCAGGGGCCGAGGGAGTGCCTTTCATTGGTAAGAAGTGGGCCATCTTGGAGAACCTGTCTACTACCACGAAAATGGTCTTGAAATCTTCAGAAGGGGGTAATTCGACAATGAAGTCCATGGAGATCATCCTCCATGGCTTCTCCGGGACTGGAAGGGGGTTCAACAAACCCCAGGCCCTTGTCTTGCTGCCCTTATTTTGGTTACATGTGGTACATGACTCAACGTATGCCCTGCAGTCTTTCAGGAGGTTGGGCCACCAGAGGGTGCATTGGAGAAGATCAGAGGTCTTGCAAGCTCCAAAGTGGCCAGCCAATTCGTGGCCGTGGCAGGATTTCAGGACGGCCACCCGTGACTGTTGAGGAACGAAGATCTTCTCCTCATGCCACAACGGACCATCTCTGGACTGCAAGAAACTGCCCGGCCGGTGAGGGATCAAAGAGGGGGCTTGTTTAATTTGAGATAGAAGATCCTCATGCAGCAGAAGGAAGTTACCTGGGGTGAGTATGGTGTCTGGAGGTGGCGGAACTGCGGACTCACTGAACATTCATGATAGTGCATCGGGTTTGGTATTCTTGGATCCCGGCCTGTAGGTGATGTGAAATGAAAATCTTGTAAAGAAGAGTGCCCATCTAGCCTGGCGTGGTCTCAACCTCTTGGCTACTTTTAAGTATTCTAAATTCTTGTGGTCCGTGTAGACCAGGATGGAATGGGCAGCTCCTTCCAGGAGGTAACGCCACTCCTCGAGTGCGGGCCTTAATGGCCAATAGCTCTCTATTCCCGACGTCGTAGTTCCTCTCCGCTTCGGACAGCTTGCGGGAAAAGAAAGCCACTGGGTGGAGAAGTGCCTTTGGGCCTTGTCTTTGGGAAAAGACTGCCCCTACCGCCACTTCAGAGGCGTCAACCTCCAAGATGTAAGGGAGCGCGGGGTCCGGGTGTTTCAAAACAGAGGCCAACACGAACTGGTCCTTCAATGTCGAAAAGGCAGATTGAGCTTCTGGAGACCACTGAAACTTGGTGCCTTGCTTGGTCAATCTTGTGATGGGGGCAATGATGTTAGAGAATCCTTTGATAAATTTGCGATAGAAATTTGCGAATCCTACGAATCGCTGAATTCCCTTCTTGTCTGTAGGGGCAGGCCAATCCAAGATGGCAGACACCTTTTGTGGATCCATCTTAATCCCGTCTACTGAGATGACCAAGCCTAGGAACTGGATACTTTGGCGTTCAAACTCACACTTTTCGGGCTTTGCATACAGACCATGCTGGCGGAGACGGGTTAAGACCTTCCTGACGTGTTCCCTGTGAGTAGGCAAAGAGGGAGAGAAAATCAAGATGTTATCCAGGTAGACTATAACAAACAGGTCAAGGTAATCTCTAAAAATGTCATTTACAAAGTGCTGGAATGTAGCAGGGGCGTTGCAGAGCCCAAACGGCATCACCAGGTATTCAAAGTGTCCGAAGCGGGTGCGAAAGGCAGTCTTCCATTCATCCCCGCTTCGGATACGGACCAGGTTATATGCCCCACGGAGATCCAGTTTGGTAAACACCACAGCTGTTCCGAGCCTCTGGAATAGTTCGGGTACCAGGGGCAGCAGACACAAGGAGGTGTCCTGTAGTCCAGCAGCAGGAAGCAAGCAGGTAATGTGCAGCAGACACAAGGAGGTGTCCTGTAGTCCAGCAGCAGGAAGCAAACAGGTACAGGCGGGTCTCAGGCAAGCAGTGTCAAACACAGATGGGCAGATCAGGCACAGAGGGAGCATCCAAAGAATAGTCAAGTCCAGAACCGGGATCAGGGCAGGCAGAGGTCAGAAGAGTCAGAGGCAAGCCAAGTTTCAGCACAGATCAGATAAGTCAGGTTTTGCAGGTTTACAGAGCACATACAGGAAACGCTGTTGATCGGGCAGCAAGGCAACAGGGTCTGGGTCAAGTTTAAATAGCGCTCTTGGCACCAAACAGCGTCAAGGCGGCCGCGCGCACGCTGCTGCGCGTGCCCGGCGCCGCGCGTGCGTGTTCCCGTGCGCGCTCCCGCGCGTCCGTGCGCGCTGGCAGTCATGCTATTGCGCATGTGTGGGCGCAGAGAGCCCATTCTGAGCCGGGGGATTCTTCTATTCCTGGGGATGTTGGAACGCCCGCTGGAGGGGCTTTCCTGACACAGATGTAGGGTTTGCTCCCTTAATACTACTGTAAGGAGACACACCACCACATTTGTATGTACGGCCACTGGTAATAATCACACCATCAAGCCTTGCATAACTTGCTCCACGACTGGAGTGGTCTACATGCTGCAGTGCCCTTGTGGCCTGCAGTATGTGGGCCGCACCAAACGCCCATTACAGGTGCGTTTGAATGAGCATATTTCTAATATCCTAATTGAATTTCCAAAACATTCGGTGTTCAAACACTATTTAGTGGCACATGGTAAAAATCCCTCTGGAACGTTATTTTTTGGGATAGACAAGTTTAAACCTCAGTGGCGGGGTAGCTCCCTAGTAAGGGAGATTTTCAAATTAGAAATGGAGTGGATCCATCGCTTGAAATCCTATGTCCCTTACGGATTAAACATTGATACTGATGTAAATGCTTTTATTGCCAATTCTTAAAATTTTAATAAGATTTTTATGAGTTTTATAAGAAAATTTTTAGTGTGGATTTATTTGTACACTGTAATTCTATGTGAACTCGCCTTGAGATGTATGTGAGGGCCCAACAATTCCGGCCTGAACATTATCCCTAATTTTAGGGCACTATATATATATATTATGTCACAATTTTTATATAGGGGTGGAGGTATTGTTTTACACATTTTAGCTTTTATCATATCTATTTTTCACATTTTTTCTATTCATTTTTTTATTTGGATATACTTCAATGTTTCAACAATTTATACACATATAATAACACGTGTGTAATTCACACACAGTTTAAAGAGTAATTGATTGGGATAGATCACTTTGTCTATTCAATTTAATTCAATTATTTATATTTTTATTCATTTAATAATTTCACTGGTTTAAATTAATGAATTTAATTTACATATATAATTCCCACATAGTTTAATGGATAATTGATTTGATAGATTAATTTATTCATTGAATTATTTTTCACATGGTTTCTATCCATTGTTTTTTACAATTCACGTATAATTCACATTATAGTGACAACTATCACCCATATATATATATGATATATTTTATAGAATTTAAACCACTTAATGGCATTATAAATTTTTTTTGGTGATAGATGGTTGATGGGGGTTCTCCCCTTCTTACCTTTTCTGTATCAAATAACATGGTCTAATCGGTTGCTGCGGGTGCTCATGCATACACGCTCTGTATATATTTATGTATGATTTTTTATGTATCATCTATTTTTCCATAATAAAAGTTTTTTGGCTCCCGCTGTGTACATCCACAGCGGTAGCAGGTCATCGGAGACACGCGCGTGCCCCAGGCCCGGCAGAAGACACAACGTACAGATACATTGTTTTGCGTAGCCGGGCTGCCCTGCCGCAGGAAATGTGAGGTGGGCGGTCCAGAACTAGTTAAAAAAGAATTCCAGGTATGTATATTTTATACATAATGTAACTACCACAAAAGATGATCAGGCGCCACTTGGAGGTAATTTACTAGGAGGAAAGCAGCACTACTGTTCCCAACAGCTGGAGAAAACCCCTGGGGGAGTAATGCCCCGCCAGCAAAAGATTGAGAGCAAGTTCTTAATTTTTCGGCCGGAAAAAGTTCAGATCGGAAATTTCGATCGTCTGTACCATTTCAACGCAAAATTCCTACGCATGCTCAGAAACAATTTAACACATTCTCAGAAGCATAGAACTTCATTTTATTGGCATGTCGTATTGTTGTACGTCACCCCGTTCTTGGCGGTCGAAAGTTCAGAGAACTTTTGTGTAACCGTGTGTATGCAAGCCAAGCTTGAGCGGAATTTCAGACGGAAATTCCGCTCGTGTGTACGAAACATCTAAATATCATCTGAATATCTCCATATAGCGCTTGGTGCAAGGTTTTGTAATACCTCTGTTTAAGCAAAAAGTCTTGAAATTTCAAAATACACCAGAATCAATAGATATAAATCAATTTATTGGACCTATAGGTCACATATGAAAACCATAAAAACATTAAAAGTAGTATGATGAATACTGGCTGGTACCAGACCCACCAACAGTCAGATGAATAAACAACCAGTGGCTTAGTCAGCCTACTTGCCCACATCAGAGATGTACAGTAAGGGGTGGGTCCCTCGGCTTACTGCAAGGATTCTGATCTGATCTGGATTCGCTCAAACGGCATGTAGAATGTTCGTGGGCTACTGTAACAACCCCCACTCCTGGCACCGATGGTGTGGGTGAACGGAGGAACCTCCAGTGTTCACCCTGTGGGCACACCACATACGAGTAGGGCAGCCAGCGATGACTTCACAAGGCCGCCCAAAGAGAACCAGACAGAAGCCATTGTGGATGGTGGAGTTGTCTACGAACATTCCACATGCTGTTTAAAGAAGTGCAGACCAGTGACATCCTTGCAGTACTCCTACTACAGTCGAGGATCCATCCCTTACACAACGTGGGCAAGTAGGCTGACTACCCCAACTGGTTGTTTATTCATCTGACTGTTGGTGGGTCTGGTACCAGCCAGTTCATTTATCATGATCAAACTACTTTTATTGTTTTATGGTTTTCATATGTGACCCATGGGTCCAATAAATGATTTATACATATTGATTCTAGTATATTTTGAATTGTGAAGACTTTTTGCATGAACAGAGGTATTACAAACCTGTGTCATTTACAGCCTTTCTCCAAGTGCTGTATGGAGATATTTGGATGTTGACCAATGTAACTACTGCATGCATATACCATAGCTGACCGATGCCCCTGGAAGCTGGAAATCACTGTATTATGATTTATATATTTATTATTATTATACAGAATTTATATAGTGTCAATAGTTTACAGTTTACCTTTATAACCTAATGGCAGACAGTTCAATTACAATACAGTTTAATATAGTAGGAATCAGAGGGCCCCGCTCATTAGAGCTTACAATCTAAGAGGGAGGGTCAAGATAAAAGGTAATAACTGCGGGGGGGATGGGCTGTGGAGAAAATAAAAGCACAGTTGTTGGCGGCAGGATAGGCCTAACCGAAGAGATGAGTTTTCAGGGATCATCTAAAAGTGGACAGAGTAGGAGACAGTTGGACAGGCTCTGGTGATGTCCTGGATGTGAGCATGGGAGGAAGAGACGAGGGAGCTAGAGAGCAAGAGGTCTTGGGAGGAATGAAGAGAATGATTAGGTTAGTATTTTGAGACTAAGTTAGTGATGTAGCTGGGAGCAGAGCTGTGGATGGCTTTGTAAGTTGTTAGTATTTTGAATCTATTTGTTGGTTGAGCGGAAGCCCATAGAGGGAATGGCAGAGAGGGGTAGTAGACAGTGAGTGGTTTGTAAGCTGAATAAGTCTGTGAGCAGCTTTTATGATGGACTGAAAGGTGGGATAGCCTATGTAAAGGTAAGCCCATGAGCAGGGGCGTTGCTAGGTCTACAAAAGATCTGGGGCTAGAGCCCATAGCAGCGTAGTAAAGAAAGTCATACGCTTGGCGGGCATACACATGTATATACAATAATATAGGTGTGTGTGTATATATCCCCAGAGAGCCCCCACTTACATCAGGGTCCCCAGAGAGCCCCCTTTACATCAGGGTCCCCAGAGAGCCTCCTCCTTACATCAGAGTCCCCAGAGAGCTTACCTGCTTACCTGCATTCATTCAGAGAGCCCTTGGGAACCCCTGCAGTGACTCTGGGCTATGGGCCCCAGATTCGGGGCTATAGCCCCAAAAGCCACTCCCTAGCGATGCCAGCGCCTTGAGGCGATTCAGTTTGCATTGTAGCGCTATATAAATTATTTATTCATTCATTCAGAGAGCCCCCCACTTACATCAGGGTTCCCAGAGAGCCCCCCTTACATCAGAGTCCCCAGAGAGCCTCCCCCTTAAATCGGGGTCCCCAGATAGCCTCCCCCTTAAAATCAGGGTCCCCAGAGAGCCTCCCCCTTGCATCAGGGTCCCCAGAGAACCTCCCCTCTCCTTGGGGATCCCTGCAGTGACTCTGGGCTATGGGCCCCAGATTCGGGGTTATAGCCCCAAAAGCCACTCCCTAGCGATGCCACTGCCCATGAAAAGGAAGTTGCAGTAGTCAAGGCGAGAGATGACCATGGAGTGGATTAGAAACATTGTGGTGTCATTGGTTAGGAGAGAGCATATTCTGGAGATGTTATGGAGGTTGAGGCGGCAAGCTTTGGACAGTAATTGGATGTGGGGCTGAAAGGAGTCCAGGATTACACCCAGGATCTTGGCAAGCGGGGACGGGTTGATCAGCGCCGGGACAAGGTCATTCAGTAACCAGGGCGAAGAGGGCAAACTGCGCCCCCCCCCCCCTGTAAAGAAAGAGCCAGTGTCAGTGGGAATCAACTGTTTCCTGTGTTTGCTGATTTTTACTGCAGATGAATTTGTTCTTTTTCCTGAGAAAAAAAGTGATTATCCCCCTGTAAAGAGCCCTGTATTGATTATCAGCACAGGGCTCAGGGCAACATGTCACTTATCACCGTCACCTTCTGCCAGATGCCGCTTGTCATTCACCATCGTCCCCTGCTGCCAGAGGCCACATGTCACTTGCACCGACACCTGCTGCCACTTGCCACCGTCATCTGATGCCACATGTAACTCGCCACCATCACCTGCTGCCAGATGCCACTTGCCACGTCATGTGATGCCACATGTCACTTGCCACCGTCACCTGCTGCCAGATGCAACATGTCACTTGCCATCGTCACCTGCTGCCAGATGCCACATATCACTTGCCACTATCACCTGCTGCCAGATGCCACGTGTCACTTGCCATCATCACCTGCTGCCAGATGCCACATATCACTTGCCACTATCACCTGCTGCCAGATGCCCCGTGTCACTTGCCACCGTCACCTGCTGCCAGATGCCACATGTCACTTGCCACGTCACCTGCTGCTAGATGCCTTGTGTCACTTGCTACCATTACCTGCTACCAGATGCCACTTGCCCCCATCACCTGCTGCCAGGTGCCCCGTGTCACTTGCCACAGTCATCTGCTGCCAGATGCCACTTATCACTTGCCACAGTCACCTGCTGCCAGATGCCACGTATCACTTGCCACAGTCACCTGCTGCTAGATGCCACGTATCACTTGTCACAGTCACCTGCTGCCAGATGCCACGTGTCACTTGCCATCCATAGCCTGTCTTTCTCTCCCTCCCCTTTAGTTGGGCATGCTGGGGGCTGCAGTTTCCCTTTTAGGATTGCAATGGGCCAGTCTTCGGGACTACATGTCCCAAGATCCTCCTTTTGTGCTTTTTTTTTTCTTCTGCCCAATAGGAAGAAGAGGGTGCCGCTGTTCGCTCACGAGTACAGCAGCATGAGAAGGGAAGATCTAGCAGCTGCTCCCTCCACACAGAGACACAGCCGCTCTCCCCACTGCTGACCGAAGGAAGGAGGTGGAATGGGAAGGAAACAGAGCCCTCTCCTGCACAGCAGCGGCTCGAGGGGGGAGGAGGGGGGCATCGCAGTTTCTCCTCCTCGGACCCGCACGGGTCCGCGGCAACTGGGCTTCGGCACGACTCTGCCTTTGTTCATGTCACCCGCCTAGGATGATGGATCGGCCCTGTTTACAGCTATTAGCGGTGCCGGCGGCAACTATATACAGTCATACACAATTGTGAAGCACACTGCCGCACTTCACCTGCGCCCCCTCCCTCCTGAAAATTATATCGCCCAGGGCATCCGCCCCTTCCGCCCCTAGTAAAAAATTGATAGAGATGGAACAAAGAGATGTCCCAAGGGAGCAAAAGGGAGGATCAATCATGTAATATCTATTTGAAAAATTGCTTTATTAAAGTTACAAATATAACCCCCCCCCCCCAGAACACCCAGAAATGAAAACACATACAGAAAAATGTCACAATATGGCGCCAAACTTGGGGCCCCACACATACATAGACCAGCTAAAGAAAGGAAAGAATGGTGCTGCTATAACTAAAGCCAATGTAAATACTTAGTCCTCTATGGTCAAAGATAGCAGACTATACATGCTGCATGTCCATGTAACGGGCTTATGCGATTACTGTATAGAAAAATTGCCTTAGCAGGTAAGTCAAACATGTAAATATTATGAGCTTGGTTTCGGATAGATTGAGTAGTAGACACCTCTACTTCAGTGATCTCTACTTGCTTCTGGGTCCCATGGAAAGCAGCTGTCCTGCTGCATTCTGAACACAGGAGGTTGGCCACTGGGCATGGGCACCATTCAAAGAATGCAAGACATTCTCTGATTGGAGGAGGTGGAGAGGTGGGCCAGTGATGCCCAAGCCAGACCATTATAATTATGTGAATTATGTAATTATGTAAAAATACACCATGCCGGGAATTTATATCTAAACCTATAAAGTGGACCTGAACAGTCAAGATTTGATATATTATAATGACATCTAGGAATGTTAATCATGCCTAAGAAGTACCCTGAAAATGACTTTCTCCTGGAAAATAGTGAGATACTTCCTGTGTCTAGGCTCTACTGTTATGTAAAACAAAACCAAAGAAATTTCCAAGCTCAACTTACCAACCAGCCTACGACCAACCCAACTGACCTGTCTAACAATATGCGCTAAAAACAGGGGTTTAGTCTGCACACATTTGCAAATACATGCGTCAGCTAGAGGATCCGAAAAGGCACCCTATTTTCTGTAATCCTAAAATCTAATGCCATGTACATACGATCGGAATTCTCATCGGAAAAAGCTCTGATGGTTTTCCCGTCGGAGTTCCAACGGAATTTCGCTCCAACTGTCTGTTACATGCGGTCACACCAAATTCCGACGGTCAATAACACCGCAACATACAACACGTTCGACGGCACTATAAAAGGGAAGTTTAATGCTTCTGAGCATGCGTCAAATTGTTTCCGAGCATGTGTCGGAATTTTGCGTGTCGCAATTGCATACACACGATCGGAAAATCCGATAGAAAGGTTTTCCGTCTGAAAAATTAAGAACAGGCTCTCAATCTAAAGTCCGTCGGAAATTCCGACAGAAAAAGACCGATGGGCATACACACGGTCGAAAAATACAATGAAAAGCTTGCATCGGACTGTTTCCATCAGAAATTCCGGCCGTGTGTACACAGCATTACTGCTGAGAGTCTCCACAATGGAAGCACATGCATATTAATGGATAGGCAGAGGGAAGGTGAGCATGGAAGGAGCCCAGCCCTCCTTAAAGGCACAGGGACACATTGAACGCCCAGCACATAGCGCTATGGCAGCAAAGGCGTCAGTGCGTTGCCTGACCAATATATTAAGATATAAACAAGTGGCCACTGTCCCCACCTATGAATGGTCTTTGCAGCAAGGAGCTCTGGATGGGCGACGCATGTCAAGCAAAGCCAAAGAAATTTCCAAGCTTAACTTACCAACCAGCCTGCGACCAACCATATTAACCTGTGACCAACCAGTGTTCCTTGCTGCAAAGACCAGTTATAGGTGGGGACACTGGCCACTTGTTTGTATCTACTGTTCTGTATCCTCATAGCTGTATATATGAAGTGGGAGATCATCTAATGGAACTAAGGTCTAAGGTCTCCTACCGCCAGTCTTGCCAGATTCATATTAAGACTTGGTAATGTCACTGCTGTACTGCTAATTGTTCACCTCAGAGGAATCTGTACCTGTAGACCTACAGTGCAAGGATCTCTCTGCTTCAGCTTCTTTTATTCTTTTGATCTGTGCTCTCTGGACCTCTGATGCATGAATATGGAACACGCCGCTGTCAGAATACACGAACAGTGGCGGTGCGTGCATAGAGGGCGCAGGAGCGCCGCCCCCCTCTCCTGCACCGCTCTATCACCAATAGATAGATTCATGCATTGCACGAATCTATCTATTGTCACTGCTGCCGCCCCCTATTCAGGTGTCCGGCCCCTTGTCGGGCGCCGGGCATCTGAATTACAGCGGGGGGGGGGGGGGGGGGGGGTGTTTTTCTGGAAGCGCCCTATTAGAGCTGTAAGCTCTAGTAGGGAACCTGATTAGAGCGGTGGGCTCTAATAGGCTTCCCTAAGTGTAAACAGCGGGCGCACTGCTGTGCGTTCGCTGATTACACAGTATTGTGTTAGAGAAGCGAATACATCGCTTCCCTAACACAGACCCGCCTCTCAGCCAATCAGGTTGCCAGGTCTGTTACCTGTAACCTGATTGGCTGAAGTCACAGGCGCTGTGATTGGATGCTAGGCGTCCAATCATAGCAGAAGACAGGAGGAGCGCGGGAGAAGACATCGGACGATGAGACACCGCTCACCGCCTGACGCCGTCACCAGCTGCACACCGAGACAAGGTAAGTGCAGAGGGCAGGCAGGGGGCACAGTGGCAGCACTTGAAGGGGCACAGTGGCAGCACTTGGAGGGGCACAGTGGCAACACTTGGAGGGGCATAGTGGAAGCACTTGGAGGGGCACAGTGGCAGCACTTGAGGGGCACAGTGGCAGCACTTGAAGGGGCACAGTGGCAGCACTTGGAGGGGCACAGTGGCAGCACTTGAGGGGCACAGTGGCAGAACTTGGAGGGGCACAGTGGCAGCACTTGGAGGGGCACAGTGGCAGCACTTGGAGGGGCACAGTGGCAGCACTTGAGGGGCACAGTGGCAGCACTTGGGGCACAATGGCAGAACTTGGGGCACAGTGGCAGCGTTTGATGGGCACAGTGGCAGCATTTAATGGGCACAGTGGCAGCGTTTGATGGCACAGTGAGGCTGTTTGTTTGCGCCCCCCCAAAAATTTTGAGCACCAGCCGCCACTGTACACTAATCATTATCAGCAGCTGATTGGCTGCAGCTGCTGATCGATGGAACATTTTCCAACATGTCCCTTTCACAAAAAAATCAATTTAAACAATCAAAACTTCTGTTGAGCAGGGGAGCACACACATTGATCGAAGTTTGACTGGTCAAGCTTAATCAAGCCAATGCATCAACAAGCTGATGCAAGAGTACAGCGCACACCACTGTCAAAATACACTGATAATCATCAGCAGCTGATTGGCTGCAGCTGCTGATCAATGGGAAATTGTCCAACATGTCCCTTTGACAGAAATCAATTTAGGCTTTTCAATTAACTTCTGTTGAACTGGGGAGCCCCCACACTGATTGAAATTTAGCTGGTAAAGCTTGGCCAGCTCAATCAGTGTATGGGCAGCCTAAGGGAAAAAGGTCGTGTAACTGGACTTGCTCTGTGTTGAAGACACTTTCCAGCTTGTCTTAGCCACTTCTTCAGTTCTCAGAGCTGGAGAAGAACTGTTGTGTAAACTGAAGAAGCTTCAACAAGCTTCAAAACACCTTCAGCATTATTACAGAAGAAGTCCAGTCCGGACCATTTTGCTGGCTTAAGACCAGACCACTTTTTGCGATTCGGCACTGCGTCGCTTTAACTGACAATTGCGCGGTCGTGCGACGTGGCTCCCAAACAAAATTGACGTAATTTTTCCCCACAAATAGAACTTTCTTTTGGTGGTATTTGATCGCCCCTGCGGTTTTTATTTTTTGCGCTATAAACAAAAAAAGAGCAACAATTTTGAAAAAAAATAATTTTTTACTTTTTGCTATAATAAATATCCCCAAAAATATATATATAATTTATTTTTTTCATCAGTTTAGGCCGATACGTATTCTTCTACATATTTTTGGTAAAAAAAATCGCAATAAGCAATTGTTGATTGGTTTGCGCAGAAGTTATAGCGTTTACAAAATAGGGAATAGTTTTATAGCATTTTTTATTAATAATTTTTTTTATACTAGTAATGGTGGCGATCAGCGATTTTTATTGTGACTGCGACATTATGGCGGACACATCGGACATTTTTGACACATTTTTGGGACCATTGTCATTTATACAGCAATCAGTGCTATTTAAATGCATTGATTCCTGTGTAAATTACACTGGCAGTGAAAGGGGTTAACCACTAGGTGGCAGTGTAGGGGTTACATGTTCCTAGAGGCGTGTTTCTAACTGTGGAGGGCGTGGCTGTCAGATAGTTAATGCTGATCTCTGCTCCAATCACAGGGAGCAGAGATCGGCGTCACTAGTTGCTAGGCAGAACGGGGAGATGCTGTTTACTTCCGCATCTTCCCGTTCAGCCTTCCCGTGAGACGATCGCGGTATTTTTATACTCTGGAGCTCCTGCTGGATTTTGCTTCTAATCCCCTTGTGGAGGCTTCCATTTGTGGATGGACATTTTATGGTTACACAACCTATCACATTGCTATAATCTTGGCAAAAAAATGAGAAATAATTCAACACTCGGTTGGTATCTCTCCTTTAGCGCTCATGGAAAGTGTGTTACTTTAAAATAACAAGAGCAGCTACTATAATAATAAAACACTAAAGCAGAAATATGTCACAGCAATAAATATCATAACATTAGCAGCGCTAAAATAATCCAAACATTTTGGGATTTGTTAAAAGTTCACCAAAATAGTTAAATAAGTATGAAGTCCACTATATATATAAAATGAGGCAGGTGTAAATGGAGGATTGTCCATCACAGAAAAAACGTTGCAGATAATAATGCAAAACATTGAAGAAGAGGGGAAATTTGGGACTTTGCATGAGTTGTGTGAAAGAGGAACAAAAAATAAATAAATTACAAAATCAAAAGAGGTTTATTTGTAACAATGTGCATAGGACATGGTACATAGCAAATATGATGAGCTGATGGGCATATAATACATATGAAAATACATTATTGCATATTATAAGCTTAATAAAATCAAAGGAGAATTACAAACATGATTGAATAAAAAACTGCATAGTAAGCTTGACGCGTTTCGTGGATATATTCCACTTCTTCAGAAGCAATTGCAGAATTCATGTCTATAAAAAATATATATATATCCAACATTAATCCAATGAGATAAGCAGGGATGCAAGGGAAGGAAAAAAACCAAAACACCCCAAATTACTTACTTTACAGCTCTAAAACAGGTCATATAATACTAAAGCCTACTGGACAAGGAAGGCCGGGAAATGTCCCCACCGGGAGCTGGGGGGGCGTCAAACTGCAGGCAGCCAGAGCGGAAAATACCACACTCCAGGGGAGCGATGAAATGTGTCCAGGGTGGGCTGCAGGATAAACCTGTAGACAGCTCCAATCTGGTGATCTAAGGCTTCCATGTGTGGTCCAGGAAGTATCCAGCATGAAGGAAAAAAAGATACCTCCCACTAGACCGCAATATATACCCGCCAAGGCCGCTAGCATATGACGCCCCCTGCGTCACGCAGGGTGTGTTTGAGAGAGGCAATCCCGCCAGAAACAACTGACACGGTACAGCCAGCGTCTGGGGAGATGCCCGACACACACTATGCTGGAACACCTGCCTGCAGTTTGACGCCCCCCCCAGCTCCCGGTGGGGACATTTCCCGGCCTTCCCTGACCAGTAGGCTTTAGTATTATATGACCTGTTTTAGAGCTGTAAAGTAAGTAATTTGGGGTGTTTTGTTTTTTTCCTTCCCTTGCATCCCTGCTTATCTCATTGGATTAATGTTGGATATATATATATATTTTTTATAGACATGTATTCTGCAATTGCTTTTGATGAAGTGGAATATATCCACGAAACGCGTCAAGCTTACTATGCAGTTTTTTATTCAATCATGTTTGTAATTTTCTTTTGATTTTATTAAGCTTATAATATGCAATAATGTATTTTCATATGTATTATATGCCCATCAGCTCATCATATTTGCTATGTACCATGTCCTATGCACATTGTTACAAATAAACCTCTTTTGATTTTGTAATTTATTTATTTTTTGTTCCTCTTTCACACATCTCATGCAAAGTCCCAAATTTCCCCTCTTCTTCAATGTATGATAGGGATGGAAGTGTGTGCTCGCTTTTTGACCACACACTTCATTTAAAGTCCCAACTCCCTCCAAACTTCTATAACAGAATCCAGGGATGGAGATGTGTGCTTTGAGTGGAATCCAATTGCCTATACATGTTTATTATGGATAGTCAACCATATATTCTCATGGTTGATGGCTGACCCTATTTGTTGTTGGTCCGCATACGTCTATACACATATAATAAATATTTATGTTTAGCATAAAATGTTCCACTCATTCAAATACTGTATTAATATGGGGTTTTTATTTGGCTTAAGACATGCAGTCTCTGGTCATGTCATGTTTTGGCTGGAGTGTTTCCAGGTCCGGGAGCTGCGATGCACACTGTTGCCTCCCCTCTCCTCCCTGTTGATTTGCTGGGGGAGTGGGTGGGCGGTCGCACTTTGCATCGGCGCCACGCCCCGCGCCGCAGTGCATGACGTCACTCCTAGTGACGCAGCTGCGGCAGCGTGTGTTCCAGCATAGTGTGTGTCAGGCATCTCCCCAGACGCTGGCTGTACCGTGTCAGTTGTTTCTGGCGGGATTGCCTCTCTCAAACACACCCTGCGTGACGCAGGGGGCGTCATATGCTAGCGGCCTTGGCGGGTATATATTGCGGTCTAGTGGGAGGTATCTTTTTTTCCTTCATGCTGGATACTTCCTGGACCACACATGGAAGCCTTAGATCACCAGATTGGAGCTGTCTACAGGTTTATCCTGCAGCCCACCCTGGACACATTTCATCGCTCCCCTGGAGTGTGGTATTTTCCGCTCTGGCTGCCTGCAGTTTGACGGCCCCCCAGCTCCCGGTGGGGACATTTCCCGGCCTTCCTTGTCCAGTAGGCTTTAGTATTATATGACCTGTTTTAGAGCTGTAAAGTAAGTAATTTGGGGTGTTTTGTTTTTTTCCTTCCCTTGCATCCCTGCTTATCTCATTGGATTAATGTTGGATATATATATATTTTTTATAGACATGAATTCTGCAATTGCTTCTGAAGAAGTGGAATATATCCACGAAACGCGTCAAGCTTACTATGCAGTTTTTTATTCAATCATGTTTGTAATTCTCCTTTGATTTTATTAAGCTTATAATATGCAATAATGTATTTTCATATGTATTATATGCCCATCAGCTCATCATATTTGCTATGTACCATGTCCTATGCACATTGTTACAAATAAACCTCTTTTGATTTTGTAATTTATTTATTTTTTGTTCCTCTTTCACACATCTCATGCAAAGTCCCAAATTTCCCCTCTTCTTCAATGTATGATAGGGATGGAAGTGTGTGCTCGCTTTTTGACCACACACTTCATTTAAAGTCCCAACTCCCTCCAAACTTCTATAAAATAATGCAAAACAATTGCCTCCTCCACACTGCACGTGTCGCAATCCCCCAGGAAATGCACTTACCAGATGATACTGGATTATGCGCTTATCTGTCAATGGGTGATGTCTGCTCACTGCATACACTCCGTCAGATGATCCTGGGTTATACACTTGGCGACGCCCTCTGACGAAGCAATCACGAAACTAGTCAGGGCCTGACCACGCAGCAACCTACATCTTTCCTGCTTGCCTTACCTGGGAACACAGCTGGAGTGGTGAGAGGTAGTCAGGAATATCGACTTGTGATACATTGTTGTTACATGCTCTATTATTTTGAATTACATTGTAAGTGTGCAATCTTAACCACCTTGCTCCCACTATACGTCATATGACGTCTTTTACTTCCCGGGGGTATATCTGAATGATGCCTGTAGCTACAGACATCATTCAGATATTGACATTTTCAGCCGGCGATTCCCTGCACCATAAGAATGATCATATCTGTTCCCCAGCTTGATCGTTCTACCGGGCGGCGGGAGGGGACGCCCCCCTCCCGCCGCCCTCCGGTGCTTCTACCAACTCACCGCTTCCATCGGTGAGTCTGACACAGGATCCGCCGGGCTCCCGGATGATGATCATAGAGATTTCGGGCGGACCAGATGGTCGCCGGAGTCTCTATGATTGTTCGGAGGCCGAGCACGATGTTATGACGTCACGCCCGGCCTCTGCATTCAAAAAACGTCGGCGCCGCGGCTCGGAATCGGTGATCATTTTTTTTTTTTTTTTGATTTTAGGCTTCCCAGCCTAGAGGTGAGATGTGGGGTTTACATTCCTTGTAATAGGAATAAAAGTAATCATTTTTTTTTTTTTTGTTTTAAAGTGTCAAACTAAAAAAATAAAGTAAAATTAACAATAAAAAAAAAAATTTAAATTTAAAGCGCCCCTGTCCCCACGAGCTCGTACGCAGAAGCGAACGCATACGTAAGTCTGTAACTCAAAATATGTAACCAGTAAAAAAATTTAAAGTGTCGCCTATGGGGATTTTATAAATACCAAAGTTTGGCGCCATTCCAGAAGCGCGTGCAATTTTGAAGCAAAATCAGTGCATTTTTATAGCACTGATCGCTGTATAAATGGGAATGGTCCCAAAAATGTGTCAAAAGTGTCCGATGTGTCTGCCATAATGTCGCAGTCCAAATAAAAATTGCAGATCGCTGCCATTACTAGTAAAAAAAGAAATAATAATAAAAATGACATAAAACTATCCCCTATTTTGTAGACGCTATAACTTTTGTGCAATCCAATCAATAAACGCTTATTGCGATTTTTTTTACCAAAAAATATGTAGAAGAATACATATCAGCCTAAACTGAGGAAAACATTTTTTTTATATATTTTAGGGGGATATTTATTATAGCAAAAAGTAAAAAATATTGCATTTTTTTTCAAAATTGTCTCTCTTTTTTGGTTTGTAGCTCAAAAAATAAAAAAACACAGTGATGAGCAAATACCACCAAAAGAAAGCTCTATTTGTGGGGGAAAAAAAAGGACATCCATTTTGTTTGGGTGCAGCGTCACACAACTGAGCAATTGTCAGTTAAATTGACGCAGTGCCGAATCGCTAAAAATGCTCTGGTCAGGAAGGGGATAAAATCTTCCGGGGCTTTAGCGGTTAAACTGAGCATGTTTTTGATCTCATCTGGTGTGGGTGTTAATTCGTGTCTCCCAGGAACCCGGTGGGGGATATCCAGTGGTCCGGTTCAAGTCCCGAACAACATTTACTGTCAACACATGTGCACTGTAGCAGACCCTTATTGGCTCCTTATGTTGGCACTCCATCCTCCCTGTGCTGGTGTACAGAGGATTATAAAGGGACTGCAAGAAAAATCATCAGAGGGCATAATCTAAGTTCAGCAAAACTAATATTTATTAGTAGAAAAAAAAATGGCAACTCACGTGTAGTAAAAACTTATGGACCTGGACCATGTGAACTAAAGCTGTCATCTGTATGACAGCATGGGAACAGTCCAATGTGATTGATGCCAAGGGGGTGTAATAGGGGCATGGCTACATATTTGGAGGCTTGAGAATGAGGCAGAGTGGCCTCAAAACATACAACCATGCCATTTTGATGCCCCTTGGTGTCTGACATTGCATTGGACTGTTTTCATGCTGTGAAATTGGCTTACCAGGCTTTGAGTCTACCAACGCTGGCGGAGGCGCTTGAATCTCAGACTGGATTCCCAATGCACTGTGCACCATCATACAGATGACCGCTTTAGTCCACATGACAGGTGATTATTTTTTTTCCTAAATGTGAGTTGCCTTTTTTTCCTGTTGCTACAGAGATCCCTTCTATCTCTTGAGGAGCTGCACTAAGTTACTGGGAGCCAGCTGAATTACCCCATTGATGCGCCAATATGGAGTTTTTGAACTTTTAGATGGGACTATGGTTTTGGAGAAATCATTTACGCCATAACATGCTCATCCTTTTCTTATGAAAGGACTGCTGCAGAGACAATTTGGGGTAGATAATAACACCAGTGTTAATTTTGACGTCAAGTTCCAATTTAGTTTTAGTCATATTTTAGTCAACAAAAACCTCCAGTACATTTTAGTTGACTAAAATCATTTTAATCGACTAAAATCATTTTAATCAACTAAAATCAAATAGATTTAGTTAAATTGTAATGCATTATATAAGCATTTCTTTACAATTCGCAAACTTATAATATACTCCTGGAGTAAAGATCTAATAACATATTATTTATAGTATTAAGTATTATAGTATTAAGGTTTTAACACATACTATTTAGCTGCTGTGATATACAGTATAACCAGTATTAGTTTTGATATAAAATTTTGATTTAGTTTTAGTTGTATTTTAGTAATCTGAAGTGTTTTAATTTTAGTTGTATTTTAGACTAAAATACTGTTAATTTCTTCTTTGAAAATATTTTCGTAGACAAAATTTACATTGCTTAACACTTTCCTTCCCGGCTCCGGCATTCCTTTAACCTGGCTATTATGCCGAGGGGGCAGGAAGGTCTGTCCAATCACATGACCACTGTGATAGGCTGTCACAGTGGTCACATGATCAGAAACCGGTTCCGCCGACCCACAATCATGACTAGAAACTGGGAGCTGTCGTAAACTGTCCTGCAGCAGACTATGCGGCATATGGGCTCTAAAGAGGAAGTAAACTTTATTTACACCCCCAGATGATGCCTCTATAAGGCGAAACATGTCGGGAGACTAATTTGCTGATGCCACTGCTGCCAATTCTTTCCATATATGCTTGCATTTTCTCTGCACATGTGAGTACCCATCTGCTTTTTTAAAAATAAATTTTATTAGCCTATACGGTATTACACTATATGGCCTCATTCCTTTTTTGCCGGTAATACTGCTGGAGATGAACTACACTGTACACCTTCCACCACCCCCATCTTGGGCTTCCATTGAGCGTCCACTGTCTGCATTTATCCGGGGTCTTCACTGCATCATAATCCTGGAACAGCTGCTCATCTAGGTGTAGTCTAAACACCATTCAGCACGTTTGACTCACACGGCATAAGCCTACTGAGTCCACGAAAGTCGGTAAGCCTTTTGTCCAGTTGGTGATTGAAAACTTCAGACAAGCCGCACAAGTCACTTTATAATATTTTGCACACACCTATGTCACTATTTTGGTGTAATATTGTTGCTTTTTATTATTGTCTCATATAATCACTTCTAATTGATTATGAATATTTATTATTAATATCCTTCAGCATATTTATTATCAATAATTTTCAGCATATATTGATTTTTCACTATTCATTCACAATCTATATTATAATAGTTTTATTTATTTACCTGTTCAAATATTAATTTTTTGAAACACTTTAGGAGCGCCGCACTCACGTTTTTCCCATACAATCATTGTTGTGCAGGCTGCTACATTCACCATTGTTAGATAGCGCGTTTTTTTATCTTACTATTTAAACTTTATTTTTTTTGCCCCCTTTTTGCTTACCTGCAAAGTAAAGGCATAATGTGCTAGTATGCATTGCATACTAGCACATTATGTGACACTTAACTGCAAACGAAACCTACGTCATCCCCGCTGAAGGCCGCATCTTCGCCTGTCTTCCTTCTGGGTCCACAGACTACGGCTGTGTGACTGACCGGGGGGCTGCATACTTCCAGTCAAGGCACAGGCTTCTAAAGAAATGGCACTGGTGGCCGTTCCCAGAGCACATGCGCCAATGACATCATCAGTGCAGTATACAGTAAATATCTCCTTAACGGTGCAAGTTTAGGAGGTATTTACAGTAAATATCGGTAAGCCACATTATAGGCTTACCTATAGGTACAAACATTAGAGGGGAGTTCACTTCCTCTTTAAGGCCGGGTTCACGCTGCTGCGAATTCTGATGTGATTTTGATCCATTCCGATTGCAAAGATTTGCAAAGATTTGCATGTTCTGTGAAATAACATTGTTTTCAATAAAGGCTGTTTACATCTATTCTGCAATTCTGATGCAGCTAAAAAAAGAGTCATGTGAGAGTCTGATCTTGTGCGGTGCGAATTGAGCTCCATAGACTTCAAAGGGACTGGATTTAACCACTTAGCATCCGCACTGTAGACAAATTACAGCCACAGCGAGGACCTGAATTTCCAAGAGGCCATCATATGGCGGCCTCCCTTTTGCACGCTCACTGAGACTTGGGTGATCACAGATCCGAGTAAGGGGCCGATCCCACCCCTTACCACGTGATCAGCTGTCAGCCAATGACAGCTGATCACGTGATGTAAACAAAAGCTCAGTAATTGTTTTTTTTTTCTCTCCTCACGCTGACAGCATGAGGAGGAGAAAAAGCCGATCACCGGCTTATGTGCAAGGGACATCGGTCCCGAAGAGGAAGGAGGTACTTCTGCCTCATCTGTACTAGAGATGGGCCCGGTGTTCGATTCAAACCCATGTTCGAATCGAACATCGGCTGTTCGTCCGCTCGTCGAGGGCAGAACTCGCAGGGCCGTTCGCATCAAATTCGTGTGATGTGAACGGTCCACAATGCACTGCGCCAGTCGCAGTGCATTGATGGCTGATGATTGGTCAAGCATGCACTGTGACCATACATACAGTATATACCTACAGTCCCTGTCTTGTTTGCACCGCCTGTATACTGCGGTTCAGAGTATATAGGGTTTTAGGTATAGGGTTTTATTTTGGGTGCAGGGTTCCCCTTAATATCCATACAAGACCCAAAGGGGCTGGTAGTAGGCTGGGGTAGGGGGGGGATGGGGTAGCCATGCCATTTTTCTCAAAGATTTTCATCCATATTGCCAGGACAAGACATGACATTAAAGCCGCAAGCAGTTTAAATGGCTTCTTTTTTTCCTTTACAAATGTCATTTTGTGCAGGGACAGTTCTAAACACGGGAAACACATGCCACTTCACAGGCATACTTTAGACACCCCCCAGGTACCATATTTAAAGGAATATTTCACTTTTTTTTTTCACTTTATGCATCATTAAAATCACTGCTCCAGAAAAATGTCCGTTTTTAAAACGTTTTTTATAACAATAACATGCATATTGGCCATTATAGCACTTTAGATTTCGAACGTTCGCATCCATTGTAACTAATAGGGTTCTAACGTTCGTGCAAACTTTTGGTCCGTTCGCAGGTTCTGGTGCGAACCGAACCCGGGGGTGTTCGGCTCATCCCTAATCTGTACCCACAATTACCGCCTGCCAGTACCACCTGCCAGTGCCCACAGTGCCCACCAGTGCCACCTATCAATGCCCATGAGTGCCACCTATCAATGCCCACAAGTGCCACCTATCAATGCCCACCAGTGGTGCCAATCAGTGCCTCATCAGTGCCACCTAGCAGTGCTGCCTATCAGTGTAACCTACCAGTGCTGAGCAGTGCCCTCCAGTGCCACCTATCAATGCCCTTCTGTGCCACCCATCAGTGACACTTCTCAATGCCCACCAGTGCCACCTATAAATGCCCTTCTGTACCACCCATCAGTGCCACATCTCAGTGTCACCTCTTAGTGCCCACCAGTGCCGCCTTAACAATGCCCATCAATGCAGCCCATCAGTGCCCATCAGTGCAGCCTATCGGTGACCATCAGTGTAGCCTCATCAGCGTACATCAATGAAGGAGAAAAATTACCTGTTTGCTAAATGTTATAACAAAATATAAAAAAATATATACATTTTTTTTTAATTCGGTCTTTTTTAAAAAAAAAATTACAAAAAATAAAAACGTCAGAAGTGATCAAATACCAGCAAAAGAAAGCTCTATTTGGGGGAAAAAAATTGATAAAAATTTAATTTGGGTACAGTGTTGTATGACCGTGCAATTATCATTCAAAGTGCTTCAGTGCTGAAAGCTGAAAATTGGTCTGGGCAGGAGGGGGGTTTAAGTGCCCAGTAAGCAAGTGGTTAAATCACAGTCCTGTGTTTACATTACTGTGAATTGGCCAATCCCTTCAAAATTTGCATCAAATTCATATTGGATTCACACTTAAAAATCGCACTGTGAATTTGCACCGCAATCACACTCAAAAATTAGATTTAATTCACACCACAGCAGTGTGAACCGAGTCTAAGGCCAGAGTCACACCTATGGCATTTTTAGTGCTTTTTGCATTTTGCAGATTTGCACTACAGAACGTGTTCCATAGGAAACCATGTTAAATGGACTGTAGTGCAAGTCTGAAATAAGAAAAAAAAGGACTAAAAATTAGACATGTGCACTGCTGAAAATTGCATTCATTTTTATTTTTGATTCATTTGTTTTTAATTTATTTTTTGTTTTTCAGGTCATTCATTATTATTGAAATTAGTAAATTAAAAAATCTGAAAATTATAACATTTGGAAATTCGAAAATTTATAAATTAGTAAATTTGAAAATTTGTCAATTTGAAAATTCATGAATTCGTAAATTCAGAAATTCAAAAATCCGAAAATTTGAAAATAATAATAAAAAGTTTTTATTATTATTATTATTGTAATTTATTATTATTCATTTGTTACATTCCATTCGTTTAGATACGGCATTCGTTATTTTGGATAATGTATAACTTCGGATAAATTATTATTCATTACATTCGCTAAAAGCCAAATTTGAAAGGAAATTCCATTACCTATAATTTAATAGTTAGTAATTGTTAAGTTATCATTAGTTAGTTATTTCAGATTTCTGAATTTCCGAATTTACAAAATTTTCGAATTTACAAATTTAGGAATTTACAAATTTACGAATTTTCTAATTTACGAATTTAGTTAATTTGGAAATATCCAAATGAATGAAAATATATGAATGTATGAATATTCGTAAATTTGAATATTCAGAACAAATTGTTAAACAGGTTTTCATTAATTTGGATAACTTGGATAAATTTGAATAAATTTACAAATTTGTCGAAAATTCTTTAAAAAACGAATTTGGAACAAAACGAATTTACGAATATTACGAAATATCCAAATTATTGAAAACCCCTTTAACAATTTGTTCTGAATATTTCTAAATTTGAATATTTAGAACAAATTGTTAAATGGGTTTTCATTAATTCGGATATTTCCGAATGTACTAATTTGTTGAAATTTGTTAAAAAAACGAATATGAAAACGAAACGAATTACACATGTCTACTAAAAATGCATAGGTGTGAATCAGGCCTAAAACCATATGCATTACATAGGTGGCAACATGTCCAACTAGTTGCATTGAAAACAGTTTTTAATGTTTTCAATGATCACATAACCAGGTTAATTTCTGTGCATATACCTGCCTGGAGTTCAGCTTCAAGGAAAATAAAATACAAGTTAAAAAAATATTAAAAGATGATTTGTTTTGCAGCGTACAATTATCCTCCAAATAGCTACATCAAAACACTATTTCTCATTACCTTAAAATAAATGCGCATCCCTTTATTTCCATCTCTCGGCACTAAAACATTTCACCTGACTTTAATTAAACACACATAGCCTTTAATTCGATGTTCTAACTTGCATGCACTCTCGTTATTTAGAAATATAAAGCAAATAAATTGGCTCACAAATCAGTAAACTCAACTTGTTACCGAAACCCCCGCCACTTGCCAATATTGTAATGAAAAAATTGATGTTACAGTTTGCATTGAATGCGGAACATTGCTAAAAAGAATTTGCTCACATTCCTTGCAGAATAATCCAATTAGTTCCAATTAAGAGCTGTACTTTTCTAAAAAAAATTAAGAAAAAGAAAAAAGAAAAACATGAAAATATTTGGCATAGTGCGTTCAATTCTTTTACCCTCGGGAGAGTCCTTCAAATCGAATTTATACCTATCTGATTTTTTTTAACAAAGATCAAAGCTTTTCATTTAATATAAACATATTTCTTATTAACAGTTCATGATTTCAATCATCAATGAGAAAAATGTTGATTCCATTTTTATTTTACCTTCCAGGTATATTTTAATTAAAATATGCCACCGGAGATTAAATTGTTGCGTCAAACAATGAGAGACAGTTTCATATTTTTTTTCAAATAATAGATTTTTTATTTTTTTTGCAATATATTGATAAATGAGAGTTTTCTTTTTTTCATTAATCCTTTTTTTTTATATATGTATAAAGTTGTTCTTACTCTTCTAGCTAGATAGATAAAGTACACAGAGTTTCTGTTTCCTGTGTTGTTTTCTTAAAGAGCAATTTCAGGAAACAAGTAGCAGCATTCAGTAAGCTGTACTGTAGGTCTATCCAGCAAAAGCAGAAAGGTAATTTAATTTAATCGCTTGGCCTCCAGAAGATTTACCCCCCTTCATGACCACGTAGTTTTTTTTGCGATACGCCACTGCGTTTCTTTAACTGACAATTGCACAGTCATGTGACGTTGTACCCAAACAAAATTGATGTCCTTATTTTGCCACAAATAGAGCTTTTTGATGGTATTTGGTCACCTTGGCGGCTTTTATTTTTTGCGCTATAAACACAACAAAAATAAATAAATAAAAAAACAACTGACAATTTAAAAAAAAAAAACAACAGCATTTTTTGCTTTCTTCATCAATTTAGGCCAATATCTATTCTGCTACATATTTTTGGGAAGAAAAATCCCAATAAGTGTATATTGATTGGTTTGCACATCGACGGCTCTACCTTCAGAGGGGGGGGTCTGTGCTGATAATCAGCACATTGATTATCAGCACAGCCCCCATAAAAAGGTGCCCATCAGCTGCCAATCAGTGCCCATCACCTGCCAGCCTGTCCCCCTCTATAAATGCCTGTCAGTGCCCATAAAAGTGACGATCAGTGCCCAAAAAAAGTGCCAATCAGTGTCCCATCAGTAATGCCTGTCAGTGCCCCATCAAAGTACCAATCAGAACCACTCAGTAATGCCTGTCATCAGCTTCTCATTAGTGCTGCCTATCCAGTGTCACCTATCAGTGCCCATCAGTGCCGCCTATCAGTGCCATCAGTGCTGCCTATTATTGGCGATCAGTTTTTTTTCCAAAATGATCAGTCTTTTTTCGTTTATAACACAAAAAAAAATTAAAAACCGCAAAGGTTATTAAATGACGCGGGGCACAGGGGGCGGGGCCGAGTGATACAGTGAGCGGCTATAGCCGCCGGCTGTATCACGGGAGCACGACCGCAAGAACTAACCACCATGCGAGAGAGCTCGCATGAAGGTGGTTATTTCTTGCGGGGAGGAGCTGAAACAGCCACCGAGGGACCCCAGAAGACCAGGTTTGGGGCCACTCTGTGCAAAACGAGCTGCACAGTGGAGGTAAGTAAAACATGTTTGTTATTTTAAACTAAAAAAAATAATGTTTTACCTTTACAACCCCTTCAATCCAAAATGAATGAAATAAATAAATGTATAATGATTCCAAGTCAGGATTATCAATTAATAACGACATTCATGAGTGTCCAGAAAAATCTTCTAGATAAACACCATTGTTATAAGATGTAGATCTTCGTGACTAAACAGCCACATAATGCTCACAGAGCTCTTACCTCCATAAGGAGATAAATAAGCCTCAAAACAATATCATGTGGTGGAACCAGGTGTGTGGCGTCCGTATTTCCAACCGGCGTCCGTATGGCGAATTCTGAATGTGGGCCACGGTCTGTTGAATGCTGCATTCTCTCTATTATGAACTGGGTTAACCTCCAAGTCCCGTGGTTAACATTTAGCATTCACCATTAGAGAAAGTAAAAGAAAACAGGCCTCCCATAGTGTAATAGGTACAAATAATATGAAAACATTAGAGTAGTTAAAAATAGGCTTATCTGTGTACAACACGTGTAAAACACGCTCTTTGCGTCACTTCCATTTTTTTCACACTCCCGGCCACACCCTACGCATTACGTCAAGACACATGATGGTTATACATTTATTTATTTTATTCATTTTGGATTAAGTATATGGTGTTGATTTTCATACACATATTTGAATATTTCACTGTATCATTCACGTGTTAAAGCTCACTCTGAAATCTGCGCAGATCGTCATTATCATTTACTGTTTTTGAGTTTAGTGTACACTATAGATTTAGCAGCGGTTTAATCAATTCTATACATATAGCTTGGATTGTTCATCACATATTTAATAGCGCGAGGGACCTCACTTTAATATTGTTTGGACAATATTCCACTGCTGAAAGTAGTATGTTTCTCTATGCTGTTATAATGACGATAAAAGGGCTATTAACCTACAAGACAGAAAAACCATTAGAACGTCTGAAATTGGTATTTGCTTTAGAGAGTTGCAAAGAACACCAAGGTGAGTATAGTTTCCGATGGCATTGAAAGGCACTTGGAAAGCAAAAGCAGATATGGCAGGAACAGATCTGGCAAACCAAAGCCACAAAAGAATCAGACAAGTTCCTGATTCACTATTTCACTAGTGATCTGCAAAAGATAGACATTGCACTGCCGAAAAATTTGTTTGTTCTAGTCTCATTCGTTTTTTTCGATCTTCGGGTCATTTGTTATGATTGCAATTCGTAAATTTGTAAATTCGCAAATTAGAAAATTCGTAAATTCGAAAGTGCATAAATTCGTAAGTTAGAAAATTCGTAAATTTGAAAATCCGAAAATAGAAAAGAAAATCCAAAAATGTAAAAAAATAACTAACTAACTAACAATAACTAACTATTAAATTATAGGTATTGAAATTTCCTTTCAAATTTGGCTGTTAGTGAACGTAACAAATACGAATTATCCGAAATAACGAATGCCGCATCTAAACAAATGGAACGGAACAAATTAATAATAAATAATAATATTAAATTGTTTTATTATTATTATTGTTATTTATTATTATTAATTCATTACATTTTATTCATTTAGATACAGCATTCGTTATTTTCGGATTATTCGTAACTTAAATTTGTATTCGTTACATTCACTAACAGACAAATTTGAAAGGAAATTTGAATACCTATAATTTATTAGTTAGTAATATTTAAGTTATTATTAGTTAGTTATTATTTCAGATTTTTAGAATTTTCGGTTTTTTGGATTTCCGAATTTGTGAATTTTCAAATTTACAAATTTTCGATATTAACCACTTCAGCCCCGGAAGGATTTACCCCCTTCCTGACCAGAGCACTTTTTGCGATATGGCACTGTTTTGCTTTAACTGACAATTGCTCGGTCATGAGAGGTTGCACCCAAACAAAATTTACGTCCTTTTTTTTTCCACAAATAGAGATTTCTTTTGGTGGTATTTGACCACCTCTGCGGTTTTTATTTTTTGCACTATAAACAAAAAAATGAGCAACAATTTTGAAAAAAAAGCAATATTTTTTACTTTTTGCTATAATAAATATCCACCAAAAATATACAAAAAAACGAATTTCTCTCTCAGTTTAGGCCGATATGTATTCTTCTACATATTTTTGGTTAAAAAAAAAAAAAAAATCGCAATAAGCGTATATTGATTGGTTTGCGCAAATGTTATAGCGTCTACAAAATGGATAGATTTATGGCATTTTTATTGTACATTTTTTTAAATTAGTAAAGGCGGCGATCTGCGATTTTTATCGTGACTGCGACATTATGGCGGACACATCGGACACTTTTGACACTATTTTAGGACCATTGTCATTTATACAGTGATCAGTGCTATAAAAATGCACTGATTACTGTAAATTACACTGGCAGGGAAGGGGTTAAACACTAGGGGGCGATCAAGGGGTTAAGTGTGTCCTAGGGAGTGATTCTAACTGTAGGGGGGATTGTCTCACTAGAACATGACAGAGATCACTGTTCCCGATGACAGGGAGAAGTAGATATCTGTCATGTTGCTAGGCAGAACAGGGAAATGCCTTGTTTACATCTCCCCGTTCTGTCGCTCCGTGACATGATCGCGGGCCCCTGGCAGACATCGAGTCCGCAGGAACCCGCGGGCACGTTCACAGAGTACGTGGCCGCAATGCTGCTTTTTAAAAGGGACATACCTGTATGCCCATTTGCCCAGCAGTGCCATTGTGCCGACGTATATCGGCGTGCGCTGGTCGGCAAGGGGGTCCAAGAATTTCCAAATTTTCTAATTTACGAATTTACGAATATTCAAATTTACAAATACACAGAAAAATTTGTTAAACGTGTTTTAGTTAATTCTGATATTTCCGAATTGCTATGTTGAAATTCGAATTGCACATGTCTAGCAAAAGATGGCTGCTTTGATGTTTCAAAAATGTAGATTGAATTTCGTTAAACAAAAAATTCATTTTTAGCCATTGCTGCAACATATGTTGAGGGTCCAGTTGGGTGTGGGATGGTTTATTGGGCTAAAGTCAGACGGATTCAGGGGCCGGAGGGGCCATGTTGTAGGAAGGTGTGGTAGGGCTGGAGAGGAAAGTTTGTTGGGAGAAATGGGGTGTTTGCAGTAGGTGGATTGGAAGGAGCCTGGGGTGGGGAGTGAAGAAGAATATAGGAGGTTGGGAATAACAAAAGGGAAAGGAAAAGATGAAAAGAAGAGAAAAAAAAAAGAGATGGGTTGTATAGTAATTGGAACAATCGCAGAATGTCTCCATATATTGTGTTTATTTGTGTTCTATGCTTTAATTTCTGAGTATATATAGACTAGGAATGAGCTGACCTGCCCTAAGCTTTTGTTTGAGCGGGATTCAACAAACTTCAAATCTGTCAAATTAAAAATGCCCATTTTCTGTGGACACAGCCCTGAGGAACATGTTCCAATGCAAAAAAAAAAAAAACAATTTGGCCAGGAGCAGTGATTTGTTAAATCTTTAAAATTAAAAATTAAAAATACCCAACTCCTTTAACTTGTTCCTAACTGTGCTATAGTCAAAAAACGGCTACAGTGCGGTGGTCAAGTTCTGGGAGGTCGTCCATGGGGGTCTCCATTGGGCGTGCTCTGTGACCCCTGTTTCCTTTGGACACAGCTGATCACAGATCACGGTAAAGGGCCTTTCACAATGACCCTTTACCATTTGATCAGCTATATGGAATGTGTGCTACACACATATAAAAGATAATGGTACATACGTGCTATAGTTTCACATACTACAAAGAACATTTTATTGAGGCACTTAAGATTTTCATGGTACGGTATGAACTACACAATACATAGGTTTTAAAATTAAAAATATGTATTACATCAAATATATTGAAATTCACCCATATTTTCCTAGTTTTTATGGGTGAATGTGATCAGCTGTGTCCAATCACAGCTGATCACATGTAAACAGACTTGCCATTTATAGGCAGTCCTTTCCTCACACGCTATGTCTGTGTAAGGAAATGACAGCCGATACCCGGAAAGGGCCATTTAAAAAAAAATTTGCATTGATTCATGTCCCCTGGGTCAGGACCCGGGTCTCCAAACACTTTTTCTGGCAATAAATTGCATATAAGCCTTTAGAATGAACACTTTAGTTTTTTCATGTTAATGTCCCATAGACTTTAACGGTGTGCTGCAGCTTTCTAATTTGCCGCTAACACTGCATAATGTTCGCTGTTCGGCGAACAGGTGAACACCAGATGTTCGGTTCGAACTTATGTTTGACTTTAGCATTGGGCTTATCCCTACCCCCCCATGTTGAAAGCATGTGGCCTGGTATGGTTCTGGGGGGGGGGGCACTAATTTGTTCCCCCTCTTTTCTGACCTGCCAGGCTGCATGCTCGGATAAGGGTTTGGTTTGGATTTTGGGGGGGACCCTACACCATTTTTTTAAATGTTTGCATGGGGTTCCCCTTAATATCCATACCAGACCCAAAGGAGGTTGGGGGGCATGCTGTTTTTTTTTTAACTATTTTTTTACCGGCAATGTTTTGTTTTGAAAGCTGATGACTCATCGGTTGTTAAGGACCCTGCGGCTGGCTTCCCAGCCCTGCTCCTTAATAAAAAGCTTTTACTGCACCCTGATTGGGCCAAGCTTTGCCCAATTATGGCGCAGAATGCACTGTGCAGCGCCCACAGTTACAATGGATGCAACCAGACTTAATGGAGGGAGATTTCTGCAGCATGTTTGGCAAGTACATGACCAGTGTAGCCTAGATAATACCCCCCTTCTGTTGTAACCCCTTACTCACCACTACTTTTTACCCCCCTTAAAATAACAGACCACACCGTTCTTGTGGAGTAAATGGCCACAACAGCCTTTATTAAACATAAAACTCCATTTTATTCCAACCATAAATAACCAATTAAATACCATATAAATAACCATAACATAAACACTGAACATCAGTAACCCTCGGTTACACCCACTATTGTTGGTCAGTGACGGGGCGGAGTATTGTACCATAACCAAACATAACACCGTACATATATATATAAATATATATATATAACACCAGGGGGCACTGCAGGATTTTACCGAACCAAACTAGGCCTCCACTTAAACCGCCCGGAGACAAATACCTATCCCGCAGTGCAACAAAGAGTATCATCAAATTACTTTGATGTACTACCACCGGAGGGGCCATCTACTGACGAGCCCCCCACAGGAGGGGCCATCTACTGACAAGCCCCCCACACACTTACCAACTACCCAACTGCCACCGTCACTGACCCACAATAAAAACACCGCCAACCCATATTGAAGAGCCGTCACTTTGATGCTTTACCTGAAATGACAACAAAAACATTAAAAACTCCAAAACAAACCTTAAAAACATAGGGAGGGTGGGTGGGAAAACTGCCTCCTCTCGTGTTTCCTATTAATTGCGTGACTCCGCTAAGCCACGCCCCCTTCTTGTATTGCCGCTCCCCCTGCTCTGATTGGTCTAGCCCGCTAGGCCACTCCCACCTTTCACTCTTGGTGTGTAACTATGCACACCGTCATGCCCGGCCCTCCCCTACATTCCCTGCTGTCCATTCGGTCCGGCCCTCTCTTGACCAGTGTAGCCTAGATAATACCCCCCTTCTGTTGTAACCCCTTACTCACCACTACTTTTTACCCCCCTTAAAATAACAGACCACACCGTTCTTGTGGAGTAAATGGCCACAACAGCCTTTATTAAACATAAAACTCCATTTTATTCAAACCATAAATAACCAATTAAATACCATATAAATAACCATAACATAAACACTGAACATCAGTAACCCTCGGTTACACCCACTATTGTTGGTCAGTGACGGGGCGGAGTATTGTACCATAACCAAACATAACACCGTACATATATATATAAATATATATATATAACACCAGGGGGCACTGCAGGATTTTACCGAACCAAACTAGGCCTCCACTTAAACCGCCCGGAGACAAATACCTATCCCGCAGTGCAACAAAGAGTATCATCAAATTACTTTGATGTACTACCACCGGAGGGGCCATCTACTGACGAGCCCCCCACAGGAGGGGCCATCTACTGACAAGCCCCCCACACACTTACCAACTACCCAACTGCCACCGTCACTGACCCACAATAAAAACACCGCCACAGCCTGAAAGGTTGACACCTCACCCTTGAAGGCACCTCCACACCCGCAGGGCCGCCTGAATACCTTCCTTTAACCCCCAACGACCACAGGTCGATACCCACATCGGTCAAGCGAACCCCATCCCTTCTAAGATAAAGGCCCACATTCGACCCAAGCTCCCGGTGACGAATCACCAACCCCCCTTGCCATGGGCCACCATATCCGACCATACCAGCAAAGTGTCGGGAAACGTCACGTACGGGTATGTCCGATCTTTTTCAATGTCTGCAATTAGGTCCCTCACCGTCCGAACCCCCAGGTCATTACCACCCGCGTGGATGGCCAAGACCTCAGAACATCCCAGGTCTGCCCAGCCGAGGTATTGAGGCCTCCCGTCTCAAAATCCCCAACTGCCTCCCCCCTGGTCTGGCATCCCCTCTCCTTGTTCCCCAACACCCATATAAATGTCCGAAAGATCCAGACGAGGCGTGGGAGCCCTCCATCTGAAATGACAAACATAGTTTAATTGACAAGCACCATCACCCCAACCCCGTAAAATCTACCACGACTAAACAAACCAGTAACTGTAACCATCCACCTCAACATCCCCTTCTTATTTTTATTTTTATTATTATTTTTTTTTTTTTTTTTTTTTTTTTATTTATATCTCCTCATTCCCAAACTAACTGAGGCCGAATATAAGAACGGAATCGCTTAGATTCCCATCTCCCCATTCGTCGCACATCCGCCTCATCCAGCCCACACCTGGCGGCTTCTGTGGCCGCCCCGATGCGGAAGGAGTGTGAGGCGTAGGCGGAGCCGTCCAACCCCATTCCCTGTAACATTTTCGAAGAACTGCCCCAAACTGAAATCCGGACAGATTTGATCCGTCTCTACGCACCAAAAAGGGGGCCCCCTACCCCCGGCCTTGCATCCGCAAACTCACCCAACAGCCCTGACCGGGCACGCAATACAACCCTGTAACCCAAACAATGAAATCTGTACCCCAACACCTTTTTGATCAGTCTTAGATTTTTTTTTTTTTTTTTTTTTTTTTTAAACACCAACACCCTGTCCGCCAATACCGTGACTTACCCGAACCTTACCCCCCCATCTTCTTCTTGACGGACTAACCAACCCCCTATGCGAAACGCACCTAAAAAGCTAATGCAAGCTCCACTGCCAACCACAACTCCTCATACCCATCCTAACATACCACCACCACTTGTTGATGCAATGCTATCCAATTGTCATATGTAATAGGCTGCCTAGTATCCTTGGTCCTGTGCCAAAACTTTTTTGGTAACCTGACCAAGAGGACTTACTCACCGATCGTTGAATCCATCCTGCGGCGAACCTAGTGCCAAATCCCCTATCCAACTTGGGCCTGGGACACCCTTCTACTGAGCTTCCGGAGCCAATGCCCTGAATTTGTCCCACTGAACCGAGACAAAGAACCAGCCACTGTATTTTCTACCCCCGGAATGTGCACAGCATCGAAAAACACCTTCAACTGCAAACAGCGCAAAACCAATTGTCGCATCAACCGAACGCCCGGTACTGACGCCGACATACTAATTATGACCTGGACTACCCCATTTATCGCAGTTCAAGCGTAATTTCAAATTCTTGCAAGACTGTACCCATAGCTCTAAGGCGAGCACCACCAGGAACAGCTCCAGCAGTACCAGATTTTTTAAGAAATCCAGGGCTCCACACTCCGAGCCCCATAACCTGTGGATCCCGCAGCGTCAGTGACCAATTGGTCAGTGACCAATTCCAGGTCAAAATTGCTGACTGGACCCGATATCCACACCCACCTGCCATTAATCTCACCCAAGAACTGATGCCAAACCTGCAGGTCATCCCTATGTTCCTTATTCAACCTAATGTGATGCGTGGGGCTTTTACCCCCCCCCCCCGTGGCGGATGACATCCGCCTACAAAAATCCTCCCCATAGGAATGATCCGACATGCAAAATTTTAACTTGCCTAACAAAGACTGTAACGTCCGCAATTGCACTTACTTACGCCCATGTATCTCCCTGATCTCTTTTTTGTAGGTCCCTGAGCTTCTCTTCGGGCAACCTGCATTCCATAGCCATGGAATCTTTCACTATCCCTAAAAAACTCAGCTCTGTTCACGGGCCCTCCGTTTTATCGGCTGCCAATGGCACCCGAAACCTCTCCGCAATGTGCTGCAACGTGGACAACAGTATCGCACACACATTGGAAGCAGGAGGGCCTACGCAGAGAAAATCATCCAAATAATGGATGACGGAACCAATGTCTGTCACATCCCTAACAACCCATTCTAAAATTGAACTAAACGCCTCAAACATGGCGCACGCGATGGAACACCCCCTTGTTAAACACCTATCCACATCAAATTGGTCTTGCCCACAACAACCTAACAAGTGAAAACTCTCCGGGTGAACTGGCAAAAGTCTAAACGCCGACTCCACATCTGATTTTGCCATTAACGCCCCTTTCCCATTACGCCGCACCCATCTGACCGCGGCATCGAAAGATGCATACGATACCGTACAGGCCTCCAGATCAATAAAGTCATTAACCGAACCCCCTTTAGGAAACGATAATTGGTGTAACAACCGAAACTCATTCGGTTCCTTCTTCAGGACCACCCCCAGCGGCGACACAACCAGGTCCGCCAATGGTTTGTCCCTACATGGCCCCGCCATACGACCCCAAAGCCACTTCCTTGGCCAATTTCTCGGACACTACGTCCGGATGCTGCATTTTCTGCGAGAGGGGGAATACCCTTCAAGGTGCACGGAATCCTAAAACCTTCCTGAAAACCCGCACTAATCAACCTCGCCGCCTCCCTATCCTGATATCTATTTAGAAAAAGCTGCATCCTTACCCACATCACCGGAGTCGTCCCTCTTGTTACCAGGCTCTCCGGTGCGCTTCCCCTTCTTAAAGCACCTGGCATACGTATGGGCTCCCCCGCAACCTGAACATTCATGTTTGAACTTACATGTGTTTCCAAACTTGCAGGATCCCTCGTTGAACTGCCAGCATGCTCCCCATTTTCTTCCGGCCGGTGATCCCGAGGAGTGGCTACCTCCGGCCCCCCCTTGAAATGGCTGCGCCGGAGCTTTTTCCGACGCCATGAGCCTCATCCACAGACTGATGTCCTTGTGATCCCATCTTAACGCCGGACGTACCGCCCTGCGCTGCCTAAACTGCTCATCATAGCGCAGCCATGCTGTACCCCCATACACCCTGTACGCTTCACCAATGGCGTCCATGTAACAGAATAACGCAGAGCAATGCTCAGGGTTCTTCTCTCCTATTACCCCCGCCATAATGGCGAACGCCTGCAACCAATTTGTGAACGTCCTCGGAATCAAACGATACCGCCTCTTCTCCTCGTCGTCCTTTTTGGTGCTGTCAGGTTTCACCCTATCCAAATTAAATTTTTCCAACGGTAATAGGGAGAAAATCTCCACATATTCCCCCTTCCAAATTTTTTCCCTCACTTCCTGCTTAAGATGAGCTCCCAAGGGGCCCTCGAAGCATACATATACTTCACATTTTGCCGCATCCGCCATCCTCACGATGTCTGATCTCACCACCTCCTCCGGCGAGCCCTTCTCTGGCGTACTTACCATCTCCACCTCGCCACCCACCGGAAGTGAGGCATCCAACGCAGCTGCTGTGACCGAAGTACCCCCTACCTTTCCGGACCCTTGCTCAAACCTACCCACTAATGCCCGAAGGCCATCTAGCAATTCTTGTACCTGCCCCCCAAACCCCGATGCGGTTTCACTCCTAACCCGCGGTTGGTCACTGACTGCCACCAGCGGAGCTGGAGGAGCTACCCCCTCCCCCCCCACAGGTACAATCCCCAATAAGCTTTTTAATGCAGCAGTAAAAGAACTATTATCAGTTGACTTACCGGGCCGTCTGGGCACCGCCTCCGCCATTGCTGACCTGACCTCCGCCATTTTTCCCGGGACAGTGGGCTCTTCCTCGTCCTCTGACAGTTCACCCTCCGATCTGCTCGCGTCTCCCTGCTGAGACAAAACTGGCCGCCCTTCCGGGGAGGGACTTCTAGAATTTGATTGACTCCGTCCCTGCGCTACCCCCAATGATGCCCCCCTCCCGACCTCCCCGCTCCCCCGCTCCCCCAAGTCCCGTGCAGCTGGGCCGTACCCGGCACCGCTCCTGCCATGCGATCCCCGTCCAGCACCGCCTGGTGGCGTCAGCCTACCCCTTGCGGTGTTTGCCCCCCTGGCTGCCCGTCTTTCTGTAGCCGCCGACATGGTGATCCTTCTGTCCTCTCCCCTCGGCTCGTGCAGAGCTGCTGGGGGTACTGCGGGCGCACTCCTCCGGGGCGTAGCAACCCCCTTCTTAGCCGAGCCAGATTTGTAAGCCGCCTTCCCTCCCCTCTGCTCGTACAGAGCTGCTGGGGGTGAAAACGCTGTTGAAGGGTCTGCTGAGCTATCCATCCTGCTGTCCCCGCTAGCTCCTGCCCGCCGTGGCTCCTGTTCCACCTGGTTACCCCCCTGCTCGTTCAGAGCTGCAGGGGCTGTTGTACCCAGGGATCCTCCACTACCCGACCAAAGGAACGCTGTAGCAGGGCCTGCAGAGCCATACCTCCTTCTGTCCTTGCTATCTCCAGCCCGGTGTGACCTCCTCTCCCCTCGATCACCCCCCCGCTCGTTCAGAGCTGCAGGGGCTGCTGTCCTAAGGGATCCTCTCCCATCCAGACCTGGGGATGCTGCTGGGCCTTGCAGGCCTGTGGCCCCGCCCCCCGCATGGCGCCCACAGCGTGTGCTTCGCCTGGGCCCACCGGGAGGCTCCGTCTGGGCCCGCTTAGCTGGTGGAAGTGACTGTTCCCCCCTAGGGCTCCTAGTAATCCTGGATGGGCCTGCACCTGGGGTAGGGGAGTATCTAGCTGGCGGCCTCGAGGTCCGGCCGCGTGTGATCTTACCGCCGTCCTCCTGCCGCTGCTGTGTCTCCTCGGATTGCCCCTGGACGTCCCGGTCTGTGTGCTCGGCCAGCATGGCTGCCACCTGGTCCCTCAGCCATTCTGTTCCTTCCTCCTCCGCCGCCGCCCTCAGCCTATCTAACAGTCCCCTCGCGGCCGCCATTTTGTGAAGAAAGAGAGGAGCAGTGAGTAAAACTGCCTCCTCTCGTGTTTCCTATTAATTGCGTGACTCCGCTAAGCCACGCCCCCTTCTTGTATTGCCGCTCCCCCTGCTCTGATTGGTCTAGCCCGCTAGGCCACTCCCACCTTTCACTCTTGGTGTGTAACTATGCACACCGTCATGCCCGGCCCTCCCCTACATTCCCTGCTGTCCATTCGGTCCGGCCCTCTCTTGGCTCTCTTTTATCCAAAAGATGCTGCTAAAAGTCACTCAACCATGTAGACCAGCGGTCTCCAAACTGTGGCCTGTGGGCCCTTTCCTTGTCTCTATCTGGCTCTGGGACAATATTCCTTCCACTGATACAAGGCACCGTTCCTCCTGCTGACACTAATGATGAGGCACCATTGCTTCCACTGACACCCAACAGTGGGGCATAATTCCTCCCACTGACAGCAACAATGTGGCACTATTGCTTCCACTGACACAAACGATGTGGCACTGTACCTCCTACTGACACCAATGATGGGGCATTATTCCTCCCACTAATACCAATGATGGGGAATTATTCCTCTTACTGGCACCAATGATGGGGCACTACCCTCCCACTAATGCCCCGTACACACAATGGGAAATTCCACCAGCAAAAGTCCGATGAGAGCTTTTGGTCGGAAAATGCGATCGTGTGTATGCTCCATCAGACTTTTACTGGCGGAATTTCGGCCAGCAAAAGATTGAGAGCATGTTCTCAATTTTTCGGTCGGAAAAAGATCTGATCGTAAATTCCGATCGTCTGTACAAATTCCGACGCGCAAAATTCCTACGCATGCTCGGAAACAATTTGACACATGCTCGGAAGCATTGAACTTCATCTCGGCTCGTCGTAGTGTTGTACGTCACCACAATCTTGACGATCTTGACAGAGAACTTTTGTGTAACCGTGTGTATGCAAGCCAAGCTTGAGCTGAATTCGGTCGGAAAAAACATCCACGTTTTTTCCAACGGAAAATCCGCTAGTGTGTACACGGCATAATACCAGTGATGGGGAATTATTCCTCCCACTGACACCAATGATGGGGCACTATTCCTCCCATTGACACCAATGATGGGGCACTATTCCACCCACTTTCACTAATGATGAGACACTATTCCTTCCACTGGCATCTATGATGGAGTACTATTCCTCCGACTGACACCAGTGATGGGGCATTATTCATTCTATTGACACCAATGATGGGGCACTATTCCTTCCACTGATACCAATGGGGCACAATTCCTCCCACTCACAACAATGATGGGCACTATTCCTTCCATGGATATCAATGATAGGGCTCTATTTCTCCTCCTACTGGTCACAGGTGCTATGTAATGTTCTTTACTCCCACAGAGGCATTGCTTACTCCCACTGATACTGGGGCATTTTTTAACTCCACTGGTCACAGTTTGCCCCCCCCCCCTCCCAAAAGTCTAAAGGACAGTGAATGGGCCCTTTGCTTATAAAGGGCACCACATGAGGGGCACCACAATGCCCTCTATTATTTAAGACTGCCCACCATTGCTTAACCCCTTTCAGACCGGACCAATTTGCAGCCAAAGGACCAGGCCCCTTTTTGCAATTCGGCACTGCGTTGCTTTAACTGACAATTGCACGGTCGTGCGACGTGGCTCCCAAACAAAATTGACGTCCTTTTTTTCCCACAAATAGAGCTTTCTTTTGGTGGTATTTGATCGCCCCTGCGGTTTTTATTTTTTGCGCTATAAACAAAAAAGAGCGACAATTTTGAAAAAAAATGCATTATTTTTTATTTTTTGCTATAATAAATATCCCCCAAAAATATATAAAAAAACATTTTTTTTCCTCAGTTTAGGCCGATACGTATTTTTCTACATATTTTTGGTAAAGAAAATCGCAATAAGCGATTATTGATTGGTTTGCGCAGAAGTTATAGCGTTTACAAGATAGGGGATAGTTTTATAGCATTTTTATTAATAATTTTTTTTTTATTAGTAATGGCGGCGATCAGCGATTTTTATTTGTGACTGCGACATTATGGCGGACACATCGGAAATTTTTGACACATTTTTGGGACCATTGTCATTTATACAGCAATCAATGCTATTTAAATGCATTGATTCCTGTATAAATGACACTGGCAGTGAAGGGGTTAACCACAAGGGGGCAGTGTAGGGGTTAAGTATGCCTAGGGGTGTGTTTCTTACTGTGGGGGGCGTGGCTGTCAGCTAGTGAATGCTGATCTCTGCTCCAATCACAGGGAGCAGAGATCGGCGTCATTAGTTGCTAGGCAGAACGGGGAGATGCTGTTTATCTCGGCATCTCCCCATTCAGCCTTCCCATGAGACGATCGCGGGTGTCCCCACGGCGATCGAGTCCGCGGGACCTGCGACCGGCCTCACGGGGGTCCCGACCGGCGCGGGAGCGCGCCGCTCCCGGCGCACTCCCGATGGCACGACAGGCATTAAGGAGGGACTTATATATGCCCTGCTGCCTGTACGTGCCATTCTGCCGACGTATATCTGTGTGCGTCGGTCGGGAAGTGGTTAAGAACCAAAGAGCACCCAGGACATCGTGTGACTTTTCAAAAAAATGTAAGTATAAAAAACATTATACCAAAATATTTCTGGGGGACCTTTGAGGTAGGAGGTCTACGGGCGAGAAACTGAACCAAGAGTTGGGCTTTAACTAATTTAACTCTTGTGCAAAACTTTTACTCCACATTCTATCTTCTGTCTCTTCGTTCAGACACAATATATTCATTTGCTTGCTCTCTAATGCATTTAAAAAAAATATATATATATATATATATTTTTTTATGTTTTAACCAAAACTAGACAGAGATGGCCTTGGTTAAATCAGGTGCCTTTCTGCATCTGAAAATATAGATCCTCATTCCATTAAAATCCGGCGTTCACAAATGCATTTCCAAAGGTACATGTAATTGCATTCTTTCAATTTAGCAAACCACTGCTGCAGAAAATTAGACATGGACTTTTTTATGAAAATGACTCGGTGAGCAAGCGATGAAATTCTGTTTCTAAATAAAACGCATTTTTAAAATAATATTTTCCAAATGAATTTTAAGCAATGTTTAACAACAAACATTCATCTCCCAGTTTATGTACCATTGTCACAATTTTAACTATTTTATTCAAATGACTGTTAAACAGAAAAGTGTGTTCTAGTACAATATTGACAGACAAGCGTGATGGAGCTAAAGTAATTTATATTTACAAAGACCTAGAGTTATAAATTCAAAGATCGCATGGACTTGTATTGCCTTTCTACTGTTGCAGAATAACTTTAGAACTCCAGGATAGAATGAATTTTATGGTTACTTGAGACCATTCCAACCAGAAAAAATAGGAGGTTCAGGGATGGTTAAGAGAACTCACAAGATTCTCTGTAGCTCAGACAGCATAAACCTTCCCTTCCACTTTTACGATGGATGGTAAGGTTGAATAATAAACAAAATAAAGCATAGCACCACTAAAGTGTAAAAATGTTTATATAACAGCATTTCAATACAGGGCACTTTCACCCCCTTCCTGCCCAGGACAATTTTCACCTTTCAGCACTGTGGCACTTTGAATGACAATTGCGCGGTCATACAACGCTGTGCTCAAACAAAATGTGTATATTTTTTTGAGACTGATAGAGCTTTCTTTTGATGGTATTTAACCCCTTGCCATCCGCGCTATAGCCAAAAGACGGCTGCGGCATGGACTTAATTTGCTGGGAGGGCGTCCGAGGATTTCCTCCCGTGCTTGAGTGGCCTGCGCGCTCTGTGATCAGCGAGTTTATGAGACTCGGCTGATCACAGATCGGAATAAGGGGTCGATCCCGACCCCTTACCATGTGATCAGCTGTCAGCCATGTGATGTAAACAGAGCCGGTAATCAGGTATTTTTCTTCCTCGCGCTGACAGTGTGAGGTGGAAAAAAAAGCTGGTCACCGGTGGCTGCGAGAGGGACATCGGTCCAGATCGTGGAGAGCCTCTGCAGAGGCTTCTGTGCCCACCAGCATCACCTACCAGTGCCCACCAGTACCGCCTATTAGTGCCCACAGTACCACCCATCAGTGCCCACAGTGTCACCCATCAGTGCCCACACTGTCACCTATCAGTGCCCACAGTGCCACTGATCAGTGCCCACAGTGCCGCCTATAAATCACCAATCAGTGCGTCATCACCAGTACTGCCTATCAATACCACCTACCAGTGCCCATCAGTGCCACCTACCAGTGCCCATCAGTGACATATATCAGTGCCACCCATCAGGGCCCGTCAGTGCCATATTATCAGTGCCCATCAGTGCCGTATTATCAGTGCCCATCAGTGTCGTCTTATCTGTGCCTATCAGATTCACCTTATCTGTGCCCATCAGTGCAGCCCATCAGTGCAGCCCATCTGTGTCCATTAGTGCAGCCCTTCAGTGCCCATCAGTGCAGCCCATCCGTGCCTATCAGTGCTGCCTCATCAGCGAATATCAATGAAGGAGAAAAATTACCTGTTTGCAAAATTTTATAACAAACTATAAAACGTTTTTATTTTTTTAATTTTGTCTTTTTTTTTGTTTGTTTAGCAAAAAATAAAAACCCAAGTGGTGATTAAATACCACCAAAAGATAGCTCCATTTGTGTGAAAAAAAAAATGATAAAAATTTAATTTATGTACAGTGTAGCATGACCGTGCAATTGTCATTCAAAATGTGACAGCGCTGAAAGCTGAAAATTGGTCTGGGAAGGAGGGGGGTTTAAGTGCCCAGTAAGCAAGAGGTTAATCACTGTTTATTTTTTATTTTTTGCTAAACAAAAAAAAAATGAACAAAAAAGTTTTTCTTACCTTGACCCCTGATGACGTCAGAGCGTCGTGACGAAACGCGCAGGGTTGCTTGAGCGTGATACGTCACTTCCGCCATTTGGAATGCAGCTGGGGCGCTAATGGCATTTCCAACATATGCATGGGAAAGCTGCTATGGAGACTTGATTTTAGACTACTTTTTGGAATAAAACCGTGATATACTTCATGGAAGCCCTTTTTTTCTTTATTCTATATTAATTCTTGGATACCTGTTTGGATTGATGCTGTGGTTATGAAAATGTCTACATCGAGTTCCACCACAAGCGTTTCTGAGTACCTGTAATGGGTTCCATGGGATCCTGATTGATCATCCGCTTGGACCGGAGCTGTGGCTGTGAGGATTCTCCATTGGCATTTTCCACAGGAGTATATGACTACCTGTAATGGGTGTCATGGGATTCTGGTGAGTAGGATGTGTGGCAGGTGATGGTGGTGGAAGATCTATTCCTTGTGGTACATCAAGAATCGGAAGACTCACATGAATTCATTTAATTTTATTATCATCAACTTTTGATTATTCACTTTGATTATACATTTTGTGGATGTTCTACACATTCATTTTATTATTTTCATATCACATGTTATTGTGTTTGTTGATTTTGGTACATGCATTTTTAAGCATTTGCACATTACAATTTTGAGAGATCGCGGTTCTAATTAATTAATTTTTAATACATTTTTTTTGATAATTTTTTCTTAGTTACTGTTATAAAATGTAAATACGTATTTTTTCTCCTTCACTGATGTGTGCTGACAAGGCTGCACTGATGGGCACTGATGAGGAGGCACTAATTTGCAGCACTGATAGGCACTGATATGCAGCACTGATGGGCACTGATATGCAGCACTGATGGGCACTGCTAGATGAAACTGATGAGGAGGCACTGATGGGCACTGTTTGGCATCCCTGAAGGGCACTGTTTGGCATCACCGGTGGGCATCACTAGTGGATACCTATATGCATCACATCATAGGCTCTTTGCCATGATCGGAGATGTGGCATGTCCGAGGGAAACATCGCACTGCCGATCGCCGTTTTGCGTGCCCCCAGAAGCGCACATGAGTGGGCCATTCTGAAGGAAGGTATATGATGTCTAGTCAGAACGATAAAGTCACCTATAAGTGGATTGATGGCCGAGTGGGAAGGTGTTAAAGAAAAAAGTCCAAAAAGATATAGTAAATAAGTCCCATAGTGTTAATAATAGCATAAAGAATACAAATTGTAAAGCACCGCCAGTACACGTGAAGATTCTTCTTAAATTGAATAAAGGTCCAGCCACCAACAACAAGTGAATTCAACACTCACCAAAAGACCTGGCTACCATTACAGCAGCATATGCACATATGTTAAATTGGAGGTCTTAGGGAGTCAATGCAGTCAACCACCTGCAATGGCACCTTGTGCTGCGCTCCTAATGGGATAAATAAAGCCCACCACGAGCCAACAATGATCTCCAATAGTGTAGTAGGTTTATTACCACATACAATCAAAATACTCTAAAAGCAAAGTATTAAAAGCCAGTAGACCCACAAGGAAAGCCGATGCCAACCCGGAATCATGCAGCGGTGTGACTTCAGCACCAGAATATCTTGATGTTGGTGGCTGAACCTTTATGCACTTTAAGAGGAGTCTTCAGGTGTACTGCCAGTGCTTTACATCACCCCCTCTGGCCTGAGTCTCGGCTCTTGATTGGATAGATTTATAGCAGCGCAGCCATTGGCTCCCGCTGCTGTCAATTAAATCCAATGATGCGGGCGTCGAGGGGCGTGGCCAAGTCTGTGTCTATGGATGCAAAAGCTGGATTTGGGAGTGCGCCCTCACGGGTACTCCAAAGGAGAGCGCTTCTCCTAGGTGGTTTCCCGATGCAGGGAGGATCTATTAGCGCCGCCGGGGGACCCCCCAGAAGACGATGATCAGGGCCATAGCAGATTTCAGGTACCTAAGCGGAGCCACAGCTCCGTGTGTCTGTTCAGACACAGAGCCATTGTCCGGCCCCACACTCTCTCTCTCCTCATTGGCTCACTGACTTTGATTGACAGCAACCTGAGCCAATGACGCTTTGCTGCTGTCTTATTCAAAGAGGAGGGAGAGTCCCGGACAGCCAAGTCCCTCGTGTAACATCGCTGGATAGAGATGGGGCTCAGGTAAGTATTAGGGGGGCGGTGTGGGGCTGCTGCACACCGAAGGCTTTTTATCTTAATGCACAGAATGCAAAAAAACCTTCTGTCTTTACAACCACTTTAACAACGGATGAATCAGCTGTCAGCGGGCTTCCGCGCTAAGCGCTGAATTAAAAAAAAAAAAACATTGCCGTATTTGCAATAGAAAAAAAGACCTTTGGGTCTGATATGGATTTTGAGGGGAACCCCCCACGCCAAAATCTAAAAAAAAAATGGCGTGGGTGGGTGACTTTTGACTTTTCATGTTTGGGCCCCATAGACTTTAATAGAGTTTGCGGCTCGGGTACAAACTTTTTCTCTGTTCGAGAGTTCTGGTGTGAACCGAACCGGGGGGGGGGGGGGGGGGGGTCGAACACCATCACTACTGTGAAGACGATTCCTCGGGGGGGGGGGGGGTGGGTCCATGATCCCTGCAATCATAGTATGTCCATAGTCTTCCAGGTGGAATGATGTTGGGTAGGGATGAGCCGAACACCCCCGGGTTCGGTTCGCACCAGAACCTGCGAACGGACCGAAAGTTTGCGCGAGCATTCGAACCCTATTAATTACAATGGATGCGAACGTTTGAAATCTAAAGTGCTAATTATAATGGCCAATATGCATGTTAATGTCATAAAAGAGGTTTGGGGACCCGGGTCCTGCCCCAGGGGACATGTATCAATGCAAAAAGAAGTTTTAAAAACTGAGGTTTTTTCGGGAGCAGTCATTTTAATGATGCATAAAGTGAAAAAAAAAGTGAAATATTCCTTTAAATATGGTACCTGGGGGGGTGTCTAAAGTATGCCTGTGAAGTGGCATGTGTTTCCCGTGTTTAGAACTGTCCAGGGAAAGGTGGTTTAGTGTGCTACTGCTGTGCTATACTAACACAGCACGCACACACACTAACTACTCCTGCAGGTGGCTGGATTGGTAGAGATTGAGAACAGCACTGAGAAGAATAAACTATCCCTGACTATTTTTCCTCTTTCCCTACACTAGTCCCCAGAATCCACAAGCAGATAATGCAGATGAATCACAAGCAGATAATGCAGATGAATCACAAGCAGATAATGCACAAGCAGACACTGTACAGTACAGTCTGTCACTGTTCCTAACGCCGGAACACACTACATGAGGCCGCCGGCGCGGCGGCCTTATATAGTGGGGGGCGTGTACTAAACCCCCTGAGCTATAATTGACCACAGGCATCCTGCCTGTGGCCAATTATTGCTCTCCTTGCCGCTGGCTCTATGATTGGCCAAGCATGCAGGGTCACAGTGCATGCTTGGCCAATCATCAGCCAGCAATGCACTGCGACTGGCGCAGTGCATTGCGGATCGTTCACATCACACGAATTCGATGCGAACGGTCCTGAGAGCTCTGGTTTTGACGAGCAGTCGAACGGCCGATGTTCGATTCGCACATGGGTTCGAATCGAACACCGGGCCCATCCCTAATGTTGGGTTAAGTTACATCTTGTGGCAAAATATAATTTTTTCTGGGGGTAATTTCTGGATTGAAGGTGAGTATTGTAGCATTAGCTGCTTTATATTTTATACACGTGCTGTGAAATATAAATAAAAAATGCCCAAAGTTGAGCTTTAAACACATCTCTCTGTTGCCTAATGGGGTGTTCCAGATATTGTTTTTAGCAGGTCTTATAGTCCATCCAGCTGTAATGATCAGAACACTTATTAGAAGATCGTACTGAAGAGTGATTAAACTTTAATGCCGTGTACATACAAGCATTTTTTCCGTCGGAATAAACTCTGAAGGTTTCTCCGACGGAATTCCACTCAAGCTGTCTTCCATACACACGGTCCCACCAAAGTCCGACCGTCTAGACCGCTGTGACGTACAACACGTACGACGGGACTAGAAAGAGTAAGTTCAATAGCCAGTAGCCAATACCTTCCGTCTCGTACTTGCTTCAGAGCATGCGTCGTTTTTGGTCCGTTGGAACAGCATACAGATGAGCGGTTTTCCCGATAGGAATTGGTTCCGTCGGAAATATTTAGAACATGTTCTCTTTCTAGGTCCGTCAGAATTTTCAATGTAAAAACTCCAATGGGGCATACACACAATCGGAATATATGATGAAAAGCTCCCGTCTGACTTTTTCTGTTGGAAATTCCGCTTGTGTGTACACGGCATTACAATGCAATCTCTCCATGGACCGGTGCAGGTAAATACAACAGAAAAAAAAAAAAACCTCCAAAGAAAGAATCTTCCACTTCATCCAAGATATTCCGTGACAGAAGAAACTATGAGAGAATTTCCAGTAATCTGGAGTTCTGTTCCAAGCTTTGAGTGTTGGATATCCGATCCATGCTTCCTACTCTATCTCTCAGGTCCACTCGTCATCAAGTATAACACTGTTGAAAGATTTCTAGTGACTGGCACCCAATTGTTTTATCAGCCACTACTATACTGTACTATACTAAAATATATTCTGAAGACCAGTCCCTGAAAATGACAGTGCTCGGAGCTCCTGTGGGTGTGCAGGACTATCTAAATGTAATGTGTTCATACAGAATAGAGCATTAGCATCATGTATGTCTATTTCTTTGCAGGTTTATGAGGGATTCAGAGACAAAGTTCCTTAAAGCTGAACCCTAGGCAGATAAAGACTCAGTTTATTCCTAAAACATAACTGTAGGGAGATAAGAATGACACACATTGATGCAGAAGCCTAAACCATAAACATACAGAAAGGAGTGCCAAACAAAAATCCGATAAAAAAAAATAAAATCCAAAATAATTTTAATGGTTGATTAAAAAAAATAAGTCATATAAAATAGTGCTGTGTAAAGTAAAGAATAATTCCTCGATTAATCGTAAATTTTTTTGATCGATCAAATTTTTTTTGATTGGTACTCACCTCTCCGTCGGCTTCCGGGTCTTCAGGGAGTTCCGTCAGAGATCTGGTGACATCACGGACATCGATGTCACCGGACTCCTCCCCCTTCCCCAAGTGCCTCCGTCTACTAACGAAGGGAAAGGGGGAGGAGTTATGATTGAACGTAATGCGTACGGGGGAGGAGCTACGCATGTCGTCACCCACTGCTGCCCTACGGAACTAACATGATTGTCGGCTTTACATGCTGTGTTTTTATCATCTTTATGTGAGTAGTTTGTGTTTGAACACAAAAATTAAATCTTATACTTAAGCGGTCAGCACTTAGATCTTTTCTTTCTACCCATGACCTGGCGTCCTTGCTGAGATCTAAGGAGACGTGAGAGAAGTTTATGGTCCGTGTTAACCCATTTTGATACCCGCTTGCATGACCACCTGTTTGCACAGGGGTCCATGCCATAAGGTGAGAGTGATTAGTTAGACCGGAGGTGGAGGGATTGTCACGCTACTGTGGAAAACATTTTTGAAATTAAAACGTATTTGTGTGAACTGTGAAGTTAAGTCATGGATTGTGGAAAGTAACTAGTGTCCGGTGATTGTATATAGTGTATACCACATTTACCACTGACTAATGCAGTTGCAATGCAAGGAGATCAGCTAAAAGTAGTTGGATCTGTATGTGCGTTATAATTAATCGAAATTAGTTGATTAATCGATTAAAAAAAAAAGATTAATCAAACACAAAAATTTTAATCAGTAACAGCCCTAATATAAAAACATCTGACACGTTTCAGGGGCAACACAGCTATCCCTTCATCAGGCTACAAGAATAAGCAAAATGCATACTTATGGTGATAAAAAACATAGAAAAATCCGAATTGGATGGGACTTTGAGTATACCACTGATAACCACTACCCACAATAATAATCAAATTATATAAATACAATTCACAGTTTTATTCAATATATTTTAAAATTCAAATGCAACATGGTAAATATTATAAAAAATGCTGCGACAAGGCAATTTTCCACACTTTACAATGTATATCCTTAGAAGAGGTCTACGTGTTTCAAGGATACACCACTTCCTCAGGACCCACAAGGATTTATACATTCAAAAGGAGCTAATCATAGTCATAAAAACACCTCTACAAGAAAGAGGAAACAAATAACAAAAAAATTGCCTTATAAAAAAAAACATATATCTTAGCAGATATTAACCACCAACAATGTATAACAAGACATATTTACTGTATGATTGCGCCAAAAGAAAAAAAAAATTAACAGATTTTGTTTACCCTCACAAAATCTGGGGGAGCATTTTAATGTTTTAATATATATTCAATAAACTGTGAATTATATTTGAATAATTTGGTTATTATTGTGGGTAGTGGTTATCAGTGGTATACTCAAGGTCCCAACTAATTTGGATTTTTCTATGCTTTACACACCGGGATGATACCCTGATTTCTCAAATTTATGTTAGAGTTTTCAAACAACCCACCTCACAAACATTTATTGAACTTGTACATAACGATAAAAAATTGTATTTAAAAAATAATATTTGAATATATACCACAAAATCTAGAACATCACATAATAACAGACTTGTCACATAAAATTTGGTTAAAGCATAGATTGTTAAAGGATACAAGAGAGACAAACAGCCACAAAACTCTCCTATAGGGTCACACATTGTGTTAACCACGGGGAACTTTCCCAAAAAGTAATCTCTTGTTGGTACTTAACTTAAACCAGCCTAGCCAAATTCTCCCCTACCTACCTTTCTCTTTGTTGGAGGGGATGCGGCCACACTGGCTCCCTCCTCCATATACTGTGGTCATGTAAAGCCTCATACACACGATCGGATTTTCGGCAGACAAAGCGCCAGACATTTGTCCGAAGGGCATAAGCCTGGATGTTGTCTTGCATACTAACGGCACACAATTGTCGGCCAACAAACACGAACGTAGTGATGTACTATGTAGAATGTCAGCTCTTGAGCGCCACCCTTTGGGCACCTTCTGCTAATGTCGTGTTTGGTGAGCATTGATTCCGAGCATGCGTACTTTGGACTTTTGTGTGACGGACTTGTGTACACATGATACGAAAATCTGACAACAGACCAAAAATTTACTAGCCTGCTAACCAACATTTGTTGGCCCGAAAGTTGGACAACAATTGTCTGAGGGAGCATACTAATGATCGGATTTTAGGAAGACAGTCTGTCATCACACAATTCCCTGCCGAAAATCCGATCGTGTGTAGGAGGCTAAAGAGTCTAATGAGTAGTTGGAACAAAGTTTTTCAACTCATATCACAATTATCTGGAATCCTTACCAAACCAGAGCCAGCTCTAGCCCTTCTTTGTTTAGGAATAGATCATTTCCCCTCAGAATTTTGCACCATAATTGCTATTAAAGTGCTAAGTCTCTCATTACCAGACTTTGGAGATCAGATCAACCCTCAAATGTTAATGTTTTGGACCTGATCAACCATGTTAACCCAATATTTGAGTACGAACGCAACCTTGCTGTTAGATCTAATTCTTACCATACCTTTTCCAAATCATGGAGTTTCTGGATCCATCTGTACCCCTCATGACATGATATTGAGCTTCATTTTAACTTCCTGACGTTTGTTTGTTCTGTACCTTTGATGACTTGTACATCCTTTTATGATCCTTTATCAACTATTGTACCTTTGTCCCATATGCCCTTAATGCTTTCTAATACTGTTTGTTTTGTATTATTTCAAAATCAATAAAGATCTAATGTCAAAAAAAAAAAAAGATACAAGAGATATACATAGTAAAAACATCCAATACAGAAACTTCATATATAATATAAATAAATATATATTAAACTGTATCAGAGACACAACTACTGAAATATGACTAAATCAGGTCCTGTTCTTGGACCCGTATCAGATTATTTTGGTTCCCTGGGACATAGGGCAGGCTGATTTGGTCTAGTTGTTATGCTTTGTGCCCTTGGTTCACAAATTGACAGCATGCATTTTCTCTATGATATTGTTTTTTTCTTGTGTTGACCATCTCTGTCTATGAAGCCTTCTTTGATTGTCATTTGCATATACAGTGGAACCTCGGATTGCGAGTAACACAGTTTACAAGTGTTTCCCAATACGAGCTATTTTTTTTTTTTGGTGTGTGCAGTACCACATTTGGCCAGAGGTGCGGGGGCACCAGTGACGCTCAGAGACACTCAAAAACACACCGTTCCCTAGCGTCTCCGAATGTCTCTGAGCTTCTCCGAGTGTCTACGAGTGTTTCTGTGTGTCTCTGGCGCCCCCCCCACAACTCTGGCCACATGCGGTACTGCATAGACAAGCAGTGGCTGTGGAACGGATTATCTGAGTTTCCATTATTTCCTATGGGGAAGCTTGCTTTGACATACAAGTGCTTTGGATTACAAGCATTCTTCTGGAACAAATTCTGCTCATAATCCAAGGTATTACTTTATGCTGTAATCTATGACTCTCCAGGACACATTGTCTTTCTGTCTGATTCCTATGTTTAAACTTTTAATTAAAAACCGAGGTTTTAAACCTTTAATAAAAACCAGCTCTAGATCGGACTTTCCAGGCAAGATAGACTAAAGTATAGTAAAATTATATTTTTATTCAACAAATCATTACATACAAGACAAGTAGAAAAGAGTTTAAAAAAAACATACAATTCACACATGATGATCGTATATATATGGCATGAACAAAAGGTTGACACCAAATAGACAGCAGTGAGCCCCTGTGCGTCAACGCGTTATACTGTTTGCTTCATCAGGACACACTCGGGGGTTGTTGGATTAAACAGGTCTCACTATCTATGGTAAAACACATTAATTAGACATTGTGTAACAATAACAAATGATAAAAGCTTTAGCCGCTGCCATATCCAGAAGACTTCAGGATATGGCAGCGGCTAAAGCTTTTATCATTTGTTATTGTTACACAATGTCTGATTAATGTGTTTTATCATAGATAGTGAGACCTGTTCCCTTCAACAACCCCAGAGTGTGTCCTGATGAAGCAAACAGTGAAAGGCGTTGACGCACAGGGGCTCACTGCTGTCTATTTGGTGTCAACCTTTTGTTCATGCCATATATTTACGATCATCATGTGTGAATTGTATGTTTTTTTAAACTCTTTTCTGCTTGACTTGTATGTAATGATTTGTTGAATAAAATATAATTTTACTATACTTTCATCCATCTTGCCTGGAAAGTCCGATCTAGAGGCTCTCCATTTTTTTCTCTAAATCTAATCCCATACGGATGTGGCCTTAGAAGTGTTATTACAATTTTTCGCACTTTAATAATATCATTGCAAGCAAAATATGACTAAATCAATGCAGCTATGTAACCATTAATACATGACAGGTCATTTTTTAAATGCACGCAGTGTAAGGACCTGAATTTGCCTCGGCACCAACTTCCTCCAGGCCTTTTACAGTGCAGTGCAATGAGCCAATCACGTCATGTACTGACAAGAAGAGTGCTGATAAGAAGAGAAAGCAGAGCGAAGAGCTAATCACTGTGCTTCATCTTCTTCACTTTCCTGTCACCGACTGGAGCGAATCCAGGATGACCTGGGCTCAGATGAAGAAGGTTGAATGAAAAAAGAAGAAAAGCGGTGCCAATCTAATGCCCCGTACACACGGTCGGAAATTCCGACGGAAAATGTCCGATCGGACCATGTTGTCGGGAAATCCAACCGTGTTTGGGCTCCATCTGACTTTTTCCGTCGGAATTTCCGACGGAAAAAATTTGAGATCCTGCTCTCAAATTTTCCGACAACAAAATCCGATCTGACTTTTTCCGATCGTGTGTAGAGAATTCCGACGGACAAATTGCCACGCATGCTCAGATCAAATTAGGAGACCAAACCTATTGGCTACTAGCCTCTACGTAGTTCCGTCGTACGCAACGAACGCCACCACATTCAGAATGATCGGATTTTCCGACAACTTTGTCCGACAGTGTGTATGCAACACCAGTGTCGGACAAAATGCGTCGGAAAAATCTGACAGATTTTGTGGTTGGAATTTCCGACCGTGTGTACGGGGCATAAGTGTAGCGTCAAAAACAAACAAATTTAATGGATGGTAATGAACTCACATAGTATTATACAGTATTGTATAGTAAGCCTTGTGCACCATTACGCCTCCTGTCCATCACCGATGACACTGTGACAGTTCGCAGTGTGCCTCCTCTTCAGCCTCGGAACTCTGGAATCCACCGGCATGGCCAGAACTGGTGATCGCATGGACTACAGCTACACAGACGGACATTGCCAAGCTCTTGTGTTTGGTCATGTGACATGCACTAGAAAGAATAGGGAGCATTAGCTTCTACATGCATGCATTCCTGGGCCTGTTTTTATCATTTATCACCTCTATAGAGCACGACAGTACGAATAGAGAAGGGGCTGGTGGGTGGAATGAGGGACTTTGGCATAGGTCCACTAGTGACCTTTTGTTTGCAGTAAATATTGCCTCTATACATCATACAGATGAACACGGATTATATGTTCTGTGCAGTTCTGTTCTACAACATATCAGTGGAGACCGGCCTAATAATAAGAACAATATTCCAACCCATTCCCAGAATCCACCATGCTTCTCATTCTTGTCCCCTGTTTTCTAATTATGGTGGAAGATACACTTCAGTAGTTTCTGGTGTGGCCTTTCCATCAGAGATGAAAAAAAAAACAAAGAATGTGTTCAACTCTCTCCCCGGAGAGGCTCCCGAGCAAATATAACATCTAATGTATTTTGTGCTTTGGTGTGACGGGGCTGTGTAAATGTCAGTTCAGATTGTTTTCTGCCGCACATTGATATGTTCTGATTCATCCAGTGGTCACCACAAAAACTGGACAAATATTAATAAACAAGATCAATATAACAAATATTGTATTTCTGAATCCTTGTTTTTTTTTTTTTTTTTTTGTTCATTTTGGGATGACTTTACTTGTCCTCTGTTGGTGTATGTGGAATGATATATACCCTACCTTAAAATTTAACAATGACTTGTCACTTTCTAAATATATTATTCATCAGTCTGTGGCAAGTTACATAATTGTCTGATATACTTTGTCAAAAATGCCTAAAAAACAGTAAGACTTGGATGGATGGATTAATGGATGGACGTGTCTATTTCTAGATATAAAAATGAATACATTATTAATCCATCCAGCCATCCATCTATACATGTACATACAGTATATCTATATAAACAGTGAAACATGGATGGATGGGTGAGGATGTGCATATTTAGAGAAAAAAAATATCTTCCAACCCCAAAATTAGCTTTTGCCATGTTAAAGCGGAAGTAAACCCATCGATTTAACAGTTTAAAAAAAAAGGCATGCCGGGAATGCTAACTGCACATTGGCTGTGCTCTCAACCAAACAGTCAAACCAGCCAATGGCTGGTGTCATAATGGATCACATGTGCAGCACTGTGGCAGTTGAAGATTAAACAGAGGCAAAGATGGCAGCTTCCTTGGCTGAAAACGATAGGGGGGTTTACTTCCACTTTAACAAAAGTAAAGTGCCAGAGACTTCCATGAAAGCCAAGATGGACGAAAGTATAATAAAATTATATTTTATTCAACAAAATATTACATACAAGACAAGTACAAAAGAGTTTAAAAAAAAAAAACATACAATTCACACATGATGATCGTAAATATATGGCGTGAACAAAAGGTTGACACCAAATAGACAGCAGTGAGCCCCTGTGCGTCAACGCGTTTCACTGTTTGCTTCATCTGGACACACTCAGGGGCTGTTGGAGGAAACAGGTCTCACTATCTATGATAAAACACATTAATCAGACATTGTGTAACAATAACAAATGATAAAAGCTTTGGCCGCTGCCATATCCGGAAGACTTCAGGATATGGCAGCGGCTAAAGCTTTTATCATTTGTTATTGTTACACAATGTCTGATTAATGTGTTTTATCATGTCTATTTGGTGTCAACCTTTTGTTCACACCATATATTTCATGTGTGAATTGTATCTTTTTTAAACTCTTTTCTGCTTGACTTGTATGTAATGATTTGTTGAATAAAATATAATTTTACTATACTTTTGTCCATCTTGCCTGGAAAGTCCAATCTAGAGTTTCTCCGTTTTTTTCTCTAAATCTAAGCCCATACGGATGTGGCCTTAGGAGTGTTATTACAATTTTTTTTTTTTTTTGTTTTTTGTTTTTTTTTCATGTTGGGATGACTTTACTTGTCCTCTGTTGGTGTATGTGGAATGATATATACCCTACCTTAACCACTTCAGCCCCGGACCATTTGGCAGCCAAAGGACCAGAGGTCTTTTTTCAATTTCGCACTGCACTACTTTAACTGGTAATTGCGCGGTCATGCAATTTTGTAACCAAACGAAATTTGTGTCCTTTTCTTCCCACAAATAGAGCTTTCTTTTGATGGTATTTGATTGCCTCTGTGATTTTTATTTTTTGCGATATAAACGGAAAAAGAGCGAAAATTTTGAAAAAAAAAGAGATTTTCTACTTTTTGTTATAAAAAAAATCTAATAAACTCAATTTTAGTCAAACATTTGGGCCAAAATGTATTCAGCCACATGTCTTTAGTAAAAAAAATGCCAATAAGCGTATATTTATTGGTTTGCGCAAAAGTTATAGCGTCTACAAACTAGAGTACATTTTCTGGAATTTACACCGCTTTTAATTTATGACTGCCTATTTCATTTCTTGAGGTGCTAAAATGGCAGGGAAGTACAAAACCCCCCCAAATGACCCCATTTTGGAAAGTAGACACCCCAAGCTATTTGCTGAGAGGCATGTTGAGCCCATTGAATATTTTTTTTTTTAGTCCCAAGTGATTGAATAAAGACAAAAATAAAAAAGATTTTTTTTTTTTTTTCAAAAAGTTGTCACTAAATGATATATTGCTCACACATGCCATAGTTATATGTGGAATTGCACCCCAAAATACATTTTGCTGCTTCTCCTGAGTATGGGGATACCACATGTGTGGGACTTTTTGGGAGCCTAGCCGCGTACGGGGCCCCGAAACCCAAGCACCGCCTTCAGGATTTCTAAGGGTGCAAATTTTTGATTTCACTCCTCACTACCTATCACCGTTTCGAAGGCCATAAAATGCCAAAATAGCACAAAACCCCCCCAAATGACCCCATTTTGGAAAGTAGACACCCCAGGCTATTTGTTGAGAGGCATGGTGAGTATTTTACAGCTCTCATTTGTTTTTGAAAATGAAGAAAGTAAAGAAAAAAAAATTTATTCTTCTTTTTTTCAATTTTCAAAACTTTGTGACAAAAAGCGAGAACTGCAAAATACTCACAATACCTCTCAGCAAATAGCTTGGGGTGTCTACTTTCCAAAATGGGGTCATTTTGGGGGGTTTTATGCCATCTGGGCATTCCATGGCCTCCGAAACTGTGATTGGCAGTGAGAAGTGAAATAAAAAAATTACACCCTTAGAAAGCCTGAAGGCGGTGATTGGTTTTTGGGGTTCCGTACGCAGCTAGGCTCCCAAAAAGTCCCACACATGTGGTATCCCCGTACTCAGGAGAAGCAACAGAATGTATTTTGGGGTGTATTTCCACATATGCCCATGACATGTTTGAGCAATATATCATTTAGTGACAACTTTTTGTAAAAAAAAATATATATTTTTTTTTTTTTCATTATTCAATCTCTTGGGACAAAAAAAAAAAAATATTTAATGGGCTCAACATTGCTCTCATCAAATAGCTTGGGGTGTCTACTTTCCAAAATGGGGTCATTTGGGGGGGGTTTGAACTGTCCTGGCATTTTATGCACAACATTTAGAAGCCTATGTCACACGTCACCCACTCTTCTAACCACTTGAAGATAAAGCCCTTTCTGACACTTTTTGTTTACATGAAAACATATTTTTTTTTTGCAAGAAAATTACGTTGAACCCCCAAACACTATATATAATGTTAAAGCAAAGGCCCAACGGATTAAAATGGTGGGTGTTGCATTTTTTTTTCCACACAGTATTTGCGCAGCGATTTTTCAAACGCATTTTTTGTGGAAAAAATACACTTTTTTTTATTTTAATGCACTAAAACACACTATATTGCTCAAATTTTTGATGAAATAAAAAATATGATCTTAGGCCGAGTACATGGATACCAAACACGACATGCTTTAAAATTGCGCACAAACACGCAGTGGCGACAAACTACATACATTTTTAAAAGCCTTTAAAAGCCTTTACACGATACCACATTAGATTCACGGAGGAGGTCTACTGCTAAAATTACTGCCCTCGATCTGACCTTCGCGGTGATACCTCACATGCATGGTGCAATTGCTGTTTACATATGACGCCAGACCAACGCTTGTGTACGCCTTTGCGCAAGAGAAGGGGGGGCAGGGGTGCTTTTTTTTTTTTTTTTTTTTTTTTGTTTTTTTTTTTATTTATTTAGCTTTTTTATTTTATTTTTAAACTGTTCCTTCCATTTTTTTTTCTTTGTTATGATTTTTATTGTTATCTCAGGGAATGTAAATATCCCCTATGATAGCAATAGGCAGTGACAGGTACTCTTTTTTTGAAAAAATTGGGGTCTATTAGACCCTAGATCTTTCCTCTGCCCTCAAAGCATCTGACCACACCAAGATTGGTGTGATAAAATGCTTTCCCAATTTCCCAATGGCGCGGTTTATATCCGGGAGGGGGGACATTCCCTCCCACTGCTTGTAAAAGCAGTCTAGAGGCTAATTACCCGCTAGAATTGCTTTTACATGAAAGCCGATCACTGGCTGAAAAGAATGATACCAAGATGATACCTAAACCTGCAGGCATCATTCTGGTATAACCATTCAAAGTCCAGCAACATACTGGACATATATTGTAATCTTTTTTTTTTCATGCAGCCTCTTGGCTGAACGAAAAAAAGAGATTCATTGGTGGGTGTGCCCACCATTAGAATACCTCCCTTCATCCACCCACTTCTAATGATGGGCATACATGCACCATTTATATATGCCGATGCATGGGGGCATCCTCCCGCAAAAGTTATGCCGTGTACACACGGTCGGAATTTCGACCGTATGTACGTGGCATTAGGAGCCAATCGCTCCTCCCCCCCCCTGCTGCCCCCATGCTTCGGCACATATGCTCTTTTTTTTAACTGTGGTGGTGAAATCACCTCCTACAGCGTTGGAGTCGCGGCTTTATGTATCGTGGGAGCAAACGCTGTTGCTGTCAAGATAAATAAATCCGCGTTGCAACTGAATGGCGCACCTGAAAACAAAAAAATGCTTAACACTAAAACACAGTAAACAAAATTACATACCTGAAAAGCAAGCATGATAAAACATAATAAAACATAATAAAACATTGCAGAATAGAATGGAGTAAAAAAAGAGCAACAATAGAGAGAGAGAGAGAGAACAATAAAACGACAACTATTTTATTTTTTTTTATTTTTTTGAGATTCACAGGTAAAAAAGCTCCTGACTGAAGCGACTGAATCAAAACGCTACCACAAAAAAAATGTTAGCGATCGCAGGGATCAGGCCTGACTCTGCGAACGCTGCAGTTATGTGTGCTTAGTGTTTTGTAAGTGACAGTGATCGATCGATACTGCACTTGGGTGGGCTGGGCTGGGCGGAGGGGGAAAACGCAGGTGCTAGCAGGTATCTGGGCTGATCCCGCTAACAATGCGTTTTTTTTTGGAACCCTAAACTGCTGGGACGCTAGTATAGATCTGATCAGATCAGATATTGATCTGTTCAGATACTGTGCCACTAAGGGAGGTGTATGCTTTGCGCGTGGGTGTTTGCGGTACTGGCACTAACCTGGGGCGACGCAGACCTTATTAGACCCTAAAACCTAATTGATATCACCCGCCGGGCAATCAGGGGGTTAAACCGTTATTGGGTAATAAATGGCGGGTGCCCTGACAGTATAAAAAACAAGCTAACTAACCAGCGTCACCCGTAACAGTAATACAAAAAAAAACTGGTTACCTAGCGACACTAATGCAGCGATCAGAAAAACGATCGCTTAGTGACACTGGCAAAAGGGGGTGAAAGGGTTAACTAGGGGCAATCAGGGGGTTAAAACCTTTATTAGGTAATATATGGGGGTACCTGACGCTATATAAAAACCTGACGGGGAACCTCAATAACTAACTGGCTGACCAGCGTCACCAGTGACATTTATACAGTGATCACTGGTGAAAGGGTTAACTCTAGGGGCAATCAGGGGGTTAAAACCTTTATTTAGGTTGTAATATGGGGGTACCTGACCTATAAACCTATTTATGAACCTATATAAACATGGCGGTAAAAAAAAAAAAAAAAAATGGTTACCTAGCGACACTAATGCAGCGATCAGAAAAACGATCGCTTAGTGACACTGGCAAAAGGGGGTGAAAGGGTTAACTAGGGGCAATCAGGGGGTTAAAACCTTTATTAGGTAATATATGGGGGTACCTGACACTATATAAAAACCTGACGGGGAACCTAAATAACGAAATAACTAACTGGCTAACCAGCGTCACCAGTGACATTTATACAGTGATCACTGGTGAAAGGGTTAACTCTAGGGGCAATCAGGGGGTTAAAACCTTTATTTAGGTTGTAATATGGGGGTACCTGACCTATAAACCTATTTATGAACCTATATAAACATGGCGGTTAAAAAAAAAAAAAAAAATGGTTACCTAGCGACACTAATGCAGCGATCAGAAAACCGATCGCTTAGTGACACTGGCAAAAGGGGGTGAAGGGGTTAACTAGGGGCAATCAGGGGGTTAAACCTTTATTAGGGGGGGGTAGGGGGCTACCTTGGACCTAAAACTAACTGCCCTGACAGTTATTACAGTCACACTGACACTAAATGCAGTGATCAGTAAATAAATGATCACTGCAATTAGTGACACTGTGACTGGGGGGGGAGGGGGTGATCTGGGGGGTGATCAGGGGGTGACAGGGGGGTGGAATATGTGCCTAACTGTACTGGTGTCAGTGTAGTGTTGTGCACTAACCTTTACATGTTCACCGCTCGGCGTCTCCGGTCACATAGACCGGCGCACCGAGCGTGACATCACTTCCGCCTTCCTGTCTATACAATAGACAGGAAGGGGAAGCTTTTCATTGGCCAGGAGCGATCGCGAGGGGGTGGCCAGAAACCACTGGCCGTCCCCTCGTCCCGGATCGCTCCTGACACGATCCCGACCGTCCCCGCCGGCGGAGGGGGGTCCGATCGGACCCCCCAACCGCCGGAAGAATGTCACGTACAGGTACGTGATTCTGCCTGTACGTGCCATTCTGTTGACGTATATATACATGGGGCGGTCGGGAAGTGGTTAAAATTTAACGATGACTTGTCACTTTCTAAATATATTATTCATCAGTCTGGGGCAAGTTACATGTCTGATATGCTTTGTCAAAATTGCCTAAAAAAACAGTGAGACTTGGATGGATGGATTAATGGATGGACGTGTCTATTTCTAGATATAAATATGAATACATTATTAATCCATCCAGCCATCCATCTATACATGTTTTTACAGTATACCTATATAAACAATGATGGATGGGTGGGGATGTGCATATTTAGAGAAATAAATATCTTCCAACCCCAAAATTAGCTTTTTGCCATGTTAACAAAAGCAGTGCCAGAGACTTCCAGTATACAGAGACTGACATGAAAGCCACAAAAGAAACTTTCCAACACAGAGACTCTACATAGAGACTGCCAGACAGACCGACACATTAGGGTTTTATACAGTTTTTTTTACGTGTAACAAGCACTTTTTCACCCTGAAAATCGGGTGCAAATAGTGTGTGCGTGTTATACGCCTATACTGCAATTTGGGCTGCCTAGGAGGGAACTGGGAGGGGGGAGGGACAAGCGCCGTCAGATTACATACAGCGAGAATCTCCTGTTTACTCAGCGGCCTCTGTAATAGGAAGTCCCGTCTCCTGGGCCGGAATTGGACCACTGTTCTGTCATAGAAGCCGGTCCAGGAGGCGGGACTTTGTATTAAAGAGGCCGCCGATTAAACAGGAGATTCTCACTGTATGTAATCTGACGGAGCTCGTCCCGCCCCCCTCCCGGTTCCCTCCAAGGTAGCAGTAATCTGAGGTGAGGCTGCAGATGGGCACTGATCAGGCTGCATTCATGGCAATGGTGAGGCTGCATATGGGCATTGATCAGTCTGCATTCATGGCATTGATCAAGATGCATTGATGGGCAATTGTGAGGCTGCAGATGGACATTGATCAGAATGCAGATGGGCAATGGTGAGGCTGCAGATGGGCAATTGTGAGTCTGTATTGATGGGCACTGACCCTTATTTTTCTTCAAAGTTCTTTATTTAAATGTAAGTTTTTTTCCTGAAACTTCCCTCCGAAAATGAAGGTGTGTGTTATACACCGGTGCGTGTTATATGCCGATAAATACGGTAATGAAGAGCTGGGCAAGGATGCCTCATATGTGCGGCTAATGCCGCGTACACACGAAGGGACTATCCCGCGGGATTATCCGCTGGACCGAAGTCCAGCGGATAATCCCCTCGTGTGTGGGCGCCGGCGGACTTTTTTTGGCCAAAGTACGGCGGACTAAAGTTTCAGGTTTTGTTTTCAAATTATCCGCTGGACTTGGCAGTCCAGCGGATAATCCGGTCGTGTGTAGTATGGTCCGGCGTACCAAAAAGGACGCATGCTCAGTAGCAAGTATTTTTCTAGTATTTTTTCGTTTTCTAGTCCCGTCGTACGTGCTGTACGTCATCGCGTGAACCGTCGGACTTTTTGCGTGATCGTGTGTGGTCAAGTCCGTTCGCTTTTTAGTCCGGCGTACCCAGCTGGAAAGTCCAGCGGATTGTCCGCTGGACTTAGGTCCGCCGGGAAAAGTCCGTACGTGTGTACGCGGCATTAGTGACACTAATACCTACATTTCTTGCAGAGCTAGGCTAAAACCATGCAAGCTGAGCCTCATGTGTCTCTAACATCTCTTCCTGTGTTCCATGTAGACATGTGCATTAGTTTTCTTCCGAATGCATTTTCGTCTGAATTTCTGGTATCTTCAGTATCGTTTTAACAAACGATAACAAACTTGTAGAATCTGAAAACCGAAAGACCCGACATAAACAGATGCTTTATTTTCATTTTCTTGGTGAGAATAGTTCAATATAGATAGGAGATTTGACATGACGCTGACAATAGCGATCTGTGTCCATCGAACTTGTGGTCGAATGTGCCTAACCTTAGCTCTATTAGTCCAAGATTATTCTACATAGAGAGAAAAGATTCGACATTATAGAGACAATGGCAAAAAAGGTTGAATGTGCCTAACCTATCTCTATTAGTCCAAGATTATTCGACATAGAGAGAAAAGATTTGACATGAAGATTCAACGAAGCAGTCGCCGCGAGCGGACATTTATGGTCAAATGCTCCGCCCATAGGCTATAGAAGAATTCTAAGGTTGGTTGACTAGTAATAATAATTAATAAATATAATTATTACTAGTGTCATACAACATTAGAATTCTACTATAGCTTGTAGGCGGAACATTCGACCGGAAATGTACGATTGCGGCGTCGTACAGTTTAGCTGCTCCGTTGAATCTTCTTAGAACATTCGACAGACACCATAAGCCTTCAATGACAGATTCGACCTTAATTATTTTGGATTTTCGGACGAATGCATTTTTTAATGAAACAAAATAAATAAAAACGAATTTCGGGAGTAACTAAATAAATAAAATTTTCGGACGAAAATGAAATTCCGAAACAAAATATTTCAGTGTGCACATGTCTAGTTCCATGTGCTTCCAGTGACTGTGACCCTTGTGCACTTATGGAAATTTTATTAAGATGTATTTAATATGTATCGTCACAGTGTCTTCCAGTGTTTGTTCTCCTGCACCCCGCTCTAAAGAGCGGACTGGGGCAGACTAATGCGTTTTGGTAGTGAAAAGCTTCCTGTAAGATGTAGAGAAGTATTTGCACAGTGGGGATATGTCCGCCAGTGAAGGGCCCCTGTACAATGCACAGACGATTGTCTGGGGGGGATGTGTTCACTCTGCAAAGACATTATCGGTTATGGGGGATGTACGCTCGTGTCGCCCTGTGTGCCTGATCAACACGTAGGGAGGCTATGACATGTTCCTGCAGATAATCTCCCATCCTCAGGAATGGTAGCATATTCCGGGTATGCAATGTTCTCTGAACAATGCAGAATAAGGATTCACGGCAACCGTTAAAAACTAGAGTCTTTGAACAGTTATGTTTGAGGACAGTGTCCATGATTTCAAGGCCAGCCATGCGGCCTTCTTTGTCTAGCTAAAGATGATGGCTTACAGAGACAGGGAGCAGGAAATCATACACACTGCCCTTGCCCAGACACGCCCATAGACTACCCGAATCATTGCTCATTGGTTGAGATTTGTATAACTCCTCCTGTTTGAAGGAATGCCTGTGCTTGATTGGCCGATTGTGAAACCATCAAGCTCTATTGTTAAGTACTCTAAATAAACAGAAGAGGTGTGGAGCCAAGGATGTAAGGATGGTGGTCATGTCTGTTTACTTGAGAAGATACAGGAAACAGGTTTACTAAGATGCATTATACCAAAGGGCTGAAAGAGCGCTTTATTAGTGCAGGAGACATGGATTATGTGCAGTGTATAGAGAAATTTCCACAACACACTCCAGCAATCCCTGAACTCCTGTGCTTCCAATGACCTCTGCATTCTTGTGCTCCCACTGATGCTGCACTCCTGTGCCTCCAGTGACCCTACACTCCTGTGCCTCCAGTGACCCTACACTCCTGTGCCTCCAGTGACCCAAACACTCCTGTGCCTCCAGTGACCCTACCCTTCAGTGACCCTACACTCCTGTGCCTCCAGTGACCCTACACTCCTGTGCCTCCAGTGACCCTACACTCCTGTGCCTCCAGTGACCCTACACTCCTGTGCCTCCAGTGACCCAAACACTCCTGTGCCTCCAGGGACCCTACCCTTCAGTGACCCTACACTCCTGTGCCTCCAGTCACCCTACACTCCTGTGCCTCCAGGCACCCTGGATTCCTGTGCCTCCAGTGACCCTGCCCTTCAGTGACCCTACACTCCTGTGCCTTCAGTAACCCTGCACACCTGTGCCTCCAGTGACCCTGTACACCTGTGCCTCCAGTGACCCTGCACTCCTGTGCCTCCAGTGACCCTACACTCCTGTGCCTCCAATGACCCAAACACTCCTGTGCCTCCAGTGACCCTGCCCTTTAGTGACCCTACAGTCCTGTGCTTTCAGTGACCCTGCCCTTCAGTGACCCTACACTCCTGTGCCTCCAGTCACCCTGCACTCCTGTGCCTTCAGTCACCCTGAATTCCTGTGCCTCCAGTGACCCTGCCCTTCAGTGACCCTACACTCCTGTGCCTCCAGTAACCCTGCACACCTGTTCCTCCAGTGACCCTGTACACCTGTGCCTCCAGTGACCCTGCACTCCTGTGCCTCCAGTGACCCCTGCACTTCTCTTCTTTCAGCAACCCCTGTACTTCTCTGTCTCTGCATTCCTGTCCCTCCAGTGACCCCTTCACTCCTGTGCCTCCAGTGACCCCTTCACTCCTGTGCCTCCAGTGACCCCAGCACTCCTGTGCCTCAAGTGACCCCAGCACATCTGTGCCTCCACTAACTCCAGCACTCCTGTGCCTCAAGTAACCCCAGCACTCTTGTTTTTCCAGTGACCCCTGCCCCCTTGTGCCTCCAGAAACCTCTGCACCCTTGTGCCTACCTCAACCCCTGCACCCTTGTGCCTCCATCAACCCCTGCACCCCTGAGCCTCCATCGACCCCTGCACTCATGTGCCTCCATCAACCCCTGCACCCTTGTGCCTACATCAATCCCTGCACCCTTGTGCCTCCATCAACCCCTGCACCCCTGAGCCTCCATCGACCCCTGCACTCATGTGCCTCCATCAATCCCTGAACTCCTGTGCCTCCAGTGACCCTACACTCCTGTGCCTCCAGTGACCCTACACTCCTGTGCCTCCAGTGACCCTACACTCCTGTGCCTCCAGTGACCCAAACACTCCTGTGCCTTCAGTGACCCTGCCCGTCAGTGACCCTACACTCCTGTGCCTTTATTCACCCTACACTCCTGTGCCTCCAGTCACCCTACACTCCTGTGCCTCCAGGCACCCTGAATTCCTGTGCCTCCAATGACCCTGCCCTTCAGTGACCCTACACTCCTGTGCCTCCAGTAACCCTGCACACCTTTGCCTCCAGTGACCCTGTACACCTGTGCCTCCAGTGACCCTGCACTCCTGTGCCTCCAGTGACCCTACACTCCTGTGCCTCCAGTGACCCAAACACTCCTGTGCCTCCAGTGACCCTGCCCTTCAGTGACCCTACACTCCTGTGCCTCCAGTCACCCTACACTCCTGTGCCTCCAGTCACCCTGAATTCCTGTGCCTCCAGTCACCCTGCCCTTCAGTGACCCTACACTCCTGTGCCTCCAGTAACCCTGCACACCTGTGCCTCCAGTGACCCTGTACACCTGTGCCTCCAGTGACTCTGCACTCCTGTGCCTCCAGTGACCCCTGCACTTCTCTTCTTCCAGCAACCCCTGTACTTCTCTGCCTCTGCATTCCTGTCCCTCCAGTGACCCCTTCACTCCTGTACCCCCAGTGACCCCTTTACTCCTGTGCCTCCAGTGACCCCAGCACTTTTGTGCCTCCACTAACTCCAGCACTTCTGTGCCTCAAGTAACCCCAGCACTCTTGTGTTTCCAGTGACCCCTGCACCCTTGTGCCTCCAGCAACCTCTGCACCCTTGTGCCTACATCAACCCCTGCACCCTTGTGCCTCCATCAACCCCTGCACCCCTGAGCCTCCATCGACCCCTGCACTCATGTGCCTCCATCAACCCCGGCCTTCCTGTACCCCCAGAGCCTCTGAGACCCCTGTGCCCTCCTGTTAACGCAATTTCCACCTTAACCTAAGCCTGTGCCTTCTCTGTCTCTGTGCACTACTGTGATCCCATCATCTCAAGTGACCCCTGAAATCCTGTGACTCCCATGTCTACAGTGTCTCCTGTAACTCCTTTATCTCCTGTGTCCTCCAGTGACCTCAGAGCTTTCTGTGTCCTTCTGTGGCTCAGTATGCACTGAGTACCTCTGTGATACCTGTGTCTCCATGCAATCTCAGGTACTCCTGTATTTCCTGGACTGTCCACCTCCCTGTGAATACAGACCACTGTGCATGACAATGTGTTTATACTCTATATTTATGTTGGTGTCTACAAAGCAAATACAATTTAACATTTTTATTAAGGGGTATATTTTTTAAAGGAATGAACCATAAAAACGCATATTCTATTAGAATAATAATTTCCTGATTCACAACCAGATCCTAGTCCTGAGGCAATGAATCATCTGTCCATCTTTACAACTGACAACCTACCATCATATATTCTAAGGATCAGAAAGAGAGGGCTGTTGCATACAGGGGCATCACACAGGTATATCGACACAGGTATATCGAAGGACACATTCACTTTTAAATGGCCTTGTTGATAAGTTGGCACAAACTACCAGATTGAAAGCGATCCTTAGTAGGATCATTGGTTTGCAACTTACGGAGGAGACGCCATTGAATAATCACAATGTCATTACTATCAGGAGGAGAAAATTGTTACAAGCAGTAAAATCCTGAATTAGAGAAGGTGAATGATCATTTTGGTGTATTTGTCACGGTCATTTAGATGACAACGATAACGATGATGCTAATGAGAAGGGGGACGACAATGATGATGGGGAGGATGATAGTGTTTAATAAAATGTAGATACGGTGCTTTTTAAACATAATTTGTTTAATCTTGGAATGCGAGTTGGACGCAGGAGGCATGGCAGATGCTCTATCACCTCTATCAAGATTATCAGCACTTCTGCTCAGAGATTCTACTGCTACTGGGAATACCTTGTATGAACTTTCTAAAGTGAAAACTATTGGGTATATATCCATTGTGAATAACTGATAAATAGGAAGGGAACACAGCTCAGATCTTTAGCTGGAAGTGAGTCTCATAATTATTCAAGGTGAAATTCAAGAAAACAGCTAAATTCAGTCTATTATGGCAGAATCCTGGCTAGGGATGAGCAAAATCATGTTTTATTTTTTGTTAAAATCTTGGTGATTTGTGCCATTTTATTTAAATGTATAAAATCAATAGAGAAGGTAAATTTAAAGTGTATATAAAACAATATTTTTTTTTTTGGTTTTGGATAGAGAGGCGATTGAAGTATTTTTTGCAGAATATGTACCCATTCCGCAAAATTTAGTCCTGGCGGTGCAAGAGGTGATATTACATTTTCCAATGAATTATTTCTTGAAAGAAATATCTCTCCAGGAGAAAATAATGGAAAATTGAATTCAAATATTTACCATAATTTTAATTTCCTGACGAGCTACATGGCAACACAGCGGGGTATAGGCTCCACTCCCCCCCATGCCTCCAGGACCTAACTCATATAAATTTAAGCCCACCTACAGCCTCTGCGTTCTGTAACTAATGCTACCAAGCTGAGTCGGATTTGTGCTGCTATGGAGCTTGTCAGGAAAGAAAAATTACGGTAAGTGTGTGAATTAAATTTTACATTTTCCTGATGTCGCTATGTCAGCACAGCTGGGAACTAACTAGCCAAACAGGGGAGGGATAATGCTACACACTCCTCAATTCTGGCAAAAAAAACAGAAGCCAGGATGCCTCTGCCAAACTCAACAATCATTAAGGCATCTTCTATACAGTATTAAGCCATGAATATTTTGGTGCCCACGTTAGTCTCAGACACTGGGCCTGCTACCACTCCCAAGGTCGAGACCCTTCTATTGAAGAGTGTCGTGATTCTCCTGGCACAGTCAACCATTTCAACTTGTAGAACAAGGAGATGAGCTTCACCAACCAAGAGGCAATAATCTTGTTGGAAGCCGTGAAATCATGTGTTCCACCTGGAACGACAAACAGATGCTTTGACTTCCTGATGGCATATTTTAAAGCTTGTCCCACATCCGATGGGCTATTTTCTTGAGTACTCTCCAAAAAGAACATAGAAAGAACAAACTCTTGTGTGATATGGACTCTGAAGGTCAGTTCAGGCACAAATTTGAGCATTGGCATGAGTACCACCCTACCTGGGAAGTACACGAGTATGGGTTCTTTAAACCCCAAGGCCGCCAATGCTGACTCTCTTCTGGCTGATGTAATTGCCACCAGTAAAGCAGTTTTCAGTGAGAGGTACCACAGGGTGATTGAAGGCATCTGATGCAAAAACGTCCAACAGCAATGGGAGATCTCATTTCGGAAACAATTTGAGGTTTCAACCAAATTGCATCTTGAAAAACAGTGTAATTAACCGCTTCAATACCCACCCATTGCCATATGACGCCCAAAAGGTGGATCTCCCATCCTGGGTGGGCGTTATATGACGTCCTCCCATTCCCGGCCGCCTAGGGGCGTCGATTGGGACCCGGTAAGCGTGCCCGGTGGCTGCGATGTCTGCCGTGCACCCGCGATTGCCCGGGAAAGCAGCAGGACCGCAGAGCTGTGTGTGTAAACACACAGCTCCACGTCCTGTCAGTGGAGAGGAGACCGATGGTGTGTTCCCAGTACAGAGGAACACCGATCGGTCTCCTCCCCTTGTGAGTCCCCTCCCCCCACAGTTAGAATCACTCACATAGGGAACATATTAACCCCTGCAGTGCCCCCTAGTGTTAACCCCTTCCCTGCCAGTCACATTTACACAGTAATCAGTGCAATTTTATAGCAACGATCGCTGTGTAAATGTGAATGGACCCAAAAATGTGTCAAAAGTGTTCGAAGTGTCCGCCGAATGTCGCAGTCACGAAAAAAGAATGCAGATCGCCGCCATTACTAGTAAAAAAAAAAAATGCAATAAATCTATCCCTTATTTTGTAGACGCTATAACTTTTGCGCAAACCAATCTATATACACTTATTGCAATTTTTTTTACCAAAAATATGTAGAATACGTATCGGCCTAAACTGAGTAAAAAATGTGTTTTAAAAAAAAAAATTGGATATTTATTATAGCAAAAAGTAAAAAATATTGTGTTTTTTTTTCAAAATTGTTGATCTTCTTTTGTTTATAGCGCAAAAAACAAAAAACGCAGAGGTGATCAAATACCACCAAAAGAAAGCTCTATTTGTGGAAAAAAAGGACGTCAATTTTGTTTGGGTGCAACGTCGCACGACCGCGCAATTGTCAGTTAAAGCGACGCAGTGTCGAATCGCAAAAAGTGCTCTGGTAAGGAAGGGGGTAAAATCGTCCGGGGCTGAAGTGGTTAAGTATTGGATGCCCACTGTATGCCGGTGAAGGCAGAGATAGCCGAAATGTGTGCCTATAGCATACTTACGCATAGACCTAAATCAAGCCTCAATTACCTCAGAGCAGACTTCTGTGGGTTTTTTTAAATATTTGCTTTAAAGTGTTTTCTGGTGTTTTTTTCAAGGTGCAACTTTTTTTAATGGCTCCTGTGGGTTAGGAAAGCTCCTTTAAACTTCGTTTTAACTTTTTTAATTTTGAAAAATGTATTATTATTATTTTTTTTTATTAATATTGTTGTTATTAGTATTGCTATTATTATTATCATCAGTATTATTATTATTGTATTTATATTTAATTGACATTAAAATGTCATACTTACTTGCTCTGTGCAGTGGTTTTGCACAGAGCAAAACCACTCTTCTTGGGCCCCCCCCCCCCCCCCCTGGGTCTCCAGGCCCATCCCTCCTGCCTAGTGCCCCATAGCAAGCAGCTTCAAAGAAGGGATTGTTCAAAGAAGGGATTGTTCCGGGCACCCTCAAGCAAGGCATCGTCAAACCCCTGCTAAAAAAAAACATGGATGGATGTGTCTATTTCTAGATATAAAAATTAATATAGTATACAGTGCCTTGCCAAAGTATTCACCACCTTGGCTTTTACCTATTTTGTTACATTATAGCCTTTGGTTCAAAGTTTTTTTAATCTGAATTATATGTGATGGATCAGAAAACAATAGTAAGAAGTTAGTGAAGTAAAATTAGAAAAATATATACATTAAACTATTTTTCAGAAATAAAAAAATGATAATTGGCATGTGCGTATGTATTGCAAACAAATGATCCTACTAAGGATCACTTTCAATCTGGTAGTTTGTGCCAACTTATCAACAAGGCCATTTAAAAGTGAATGTGTCCTTCGAGGATATACCTGTGTGAGAAGGCCCCTGTATGCCTCAGCCCTCTCTTTCTGATCCTTAGAATATATGATGGTAGGTTGTCAGTTGTAAAGATCGACAGATGATCCATTGCCTCAGAAGTCAGGACTAGGATCTGGCTGTGAATCAGGGAATTATTATTCTAATAGAATATGTGTTTTTATGGTTCATTCCTTTAAGAAATATACCCCTTAATAAAAATGCTAAATTGTATTTGCTTTGTAGACACCAACATAAATATAGAGCATAAACCCATTGTCATGCACAGGGGTCTGTATACACAAGGAGGTGGACAGTCCAGGAAATACAGGAGTACCTGAGATTGCATGGAGACACAGGTATCGCAGAGGTGCTCAGTGCATACTGAGCCACAGAAGGACACAGAAAGCTCTGAGGTCACTGGAGGACACAGGAGATAAAGAAATTACAGGGGATATTGCAGGCACGAGAGTCACAGGAATTCAGGGGTCACTTGAGATGCTGGGATCACAGTAGTGCACAGAGACAGAGAAGGCACAGGAGTGCTTAGGTTAAGGTGGACATTGCGTTAAGGCACAGTGGTGCAGGGCCCGCTGGAGGCACATGAGTGCAGGGGTCGATGGAGGCACAAGGGTGCAGGGGTTGATGGAGGCACAAGGGTTCGGGGGTTGATGGAGGCACAAGGGTGCAGGGGTTGATGGAGGCACAGGAGTGCAGGGGTCGATGGAGGCACAAGGGTGCAGGGGTTGATGGAGGCACAAGGGTTCGGGGGTTGATGGAGGCACAAGGGTGCAGGGGTTGATGGAGGCACAAGGGTGCAGGGGTCACTGGAAACACAAGAGTGCTGGGGTTAATGGGGGCACAGGAGATAAGGGGTCCCTGGAGGCACAGGAATACAGAGGCAATGAACTGCAGGGGCGGCTGAAGGCACAGGAGTGAAGGGGTCGCTGGAGGCACAGGAATGCATTTAATAATGCTTAAAGTGAAACAATAAAAGTGTAATATTCCTTTAAATTTCGTACCTGGGGGAGTGTATAGTATGCATGTAAAGGGGCGCGTGTTTCCCGTGCTTACAACTGTCCCTGCACAAAGTGTAATTTCTGCAGGAAAAAAAGTAATTTAAAAGCACTCGCGGCTATAATGAATTGGCGGCTCCCCGTAATACAGAGAACAGTCATTGATAAAAAAAATATAAAAATAAATCGTGGGGTTCCACCAAATTCAATTACCAGGTCCTTCAGGTCTGGTATGGATTTTAAGGGGAACTCCGCACCAAATAAAAAAAAATGACGTGGGATTCCCCCCAAATATTCATACCAGACCCTTTATCCGAGCACGCAACCTGGCAGGCCACAGGAAAAGATGGGGGGTGAGAGAGCGCCCCCCCTCCTGAACCGTACCAGGCCACATGCCCTCAACATTGGGAGGACGCTTTGGGGGTCTGTGACCCCTCAAAGCACCATGTCCCCATGTTGATGGGGACAAGGGCCTCATCCCCACAACCCTGACCCCCAGATCCCGCACCCCTGTTTGAAATGGTAAGGGTTTTGTAGCCCTACCATTTCACAAAGAAAGTGTAAATAATTGTTAAAAAACACACAGACACCGTTGGAAAAAGTCCTTTATTAAAAATATTTATTTTTTAAAAAGATTCCAGCGGTGGTAATCCACTCTTGCTATCCAGCGATGGCTGATCTCTTCTCCTGGGTCCAGCGATAGGGGATCTCTCCGGATGGTCCAGCGCAGCGCATCCTGTCTCCACGGACCTCCACGGACAGGTCTTAGCTGAGGAGGACGGGGCCACCCTTCACCTGACCCCACCCCCCTCTGACGCAAGGGGAAACCTGGGCTTCCCCAGTGACGCTTCCCTCAGAACACTTTCTTTGTGAAATGTTAGGGGTACTTTTGTACCCCCTTACCATTTCAAACAGGGGGGGCAGGATCTGGGGGTCCCCTTGTTAAAGGGGGCTTCCAGATTCTGATAAGCCCCTTGCCCGCAGACCCCCACAATCACCGGCCAGGGTTTTGGGGATTAGGCCCTTGTCCCCATCAACATGGGGACATGGTGCTTTGAGGGGTCACAGACCCTCAAAGCATCCTCCCAATGTTGAGGGCATGTGGCCTGGTACGGTTCAGGGGGGGGCGCTCTCTCGTCCCCCCCTCTTTTCCTGCGGCCTCCCAGGTTGCGTGCTCGGATAAGGGTCTGGTATGGATATTTGGGGGGAACCCCACGTCATTTTTTTTTATTTGACCCGGGGTTCCCCTTAATATCCATACAAGACCTGAGGGGTCTGGTAATTGAGTTTGGGGAGAACCCATTTTTTTTTTTTTTATCAATGACTGTTCTCTGTATTACGGGAAGCCGACAATTCATTATAGCCGCCAGTGCTTTTAAATGACTTTTTTTTCCTGCAGAAATGACACTTTGTGCAGGGACAGTTCTAAGCACGGGAAACATGCACCCCTTTACAGGCATACTATACACACCCCCCAGGTACAAAATTTAAAGGAATATTACACTTTTATTGTTTCACTTTAAGCATTATTAAAATCACTGCTCCTGAAAAAACTGCAGTTTTTAAAAGTTTTTTTTGCATTGATACATGTCCCCTGGGGCGGGACCCGGGTCCCCAAACACTTTTTAGGACAATAACTTGCATATTAGGCTTGTTAGCCTTTAAAATTAGCACTTTTGATTTTGAACATTCGAGTCCCATAGACTTTAATAGGGTTCTAAAGTTCACGTGAAGTTTAGGTCTGTTCGCAGGTTCTGGTGCAAACCGAACCGGGGGTGTTCGGCTCATCCCTATTCCCAAGTAAACAGACATGACCACCATCCTTACATCCTTGGCTCCACAGCTCGACTGTCTTCCCAGAGACTGTCTTCCATTTATTTAGAGTACTTAACAATAGAGCTATATGGTTTCACAATCGGCCAATCAAGCACAGGCATTCCTTCAAACAGGAGGAGTTATACAAATCTCAACCAATAAACAATGACTAGGGGAGTCTATGGGCGTGTCTGGGCAAGGGCAGTGTGTATGATTTCCTGCCCCCTGTCTCTGTAAGCCATCATATTCAGCTAGACAAAGAAAGCCGCATGGCTGGCCCTGAAATCATGGACGCTGTCCCCGTCCATAACAATTCAAAGACTCACGTTTTTACCGTTGACGTGAATCCTTATCCTGCATTGTTCAGAGAACAACGTGTACCCGGATTATACTACCGTTCCTGAGGATGGAAGATTATCTGCAGGAACACGCCATAGCCTCCCTACGTGTTGATAAGGCACACAAGGCGACACAAGCGTACATCCCCCATACCGATAATGTCTTTGCAGAGTGAACACATCCCCCCCCAGACAATCGTCTGTGCATTGTACAGGGGCCCTTCACTGGCGGACATATCCCCACTGTGCAAATACTTTTCTACATCTTACAGGAAGCCTTTCATTACCAAAACGGGTCTCAACTGGTGTCAGTCTGCCCCAGTCCCCTCCTTAGAGCGGGCTGCAGGAGAACAAACACTGGGAGATGCTGTGACAATACATATTAAATACATCTTAATAACATTTCCACAACAAGTGCACAAGGGTCACAGTCACTGGAAGCACATGGAACATAGGAAGAGACACTGGAGACACATGAGGCTCAGTTTACATGGTTATAGCCTAGATCTGCAAGAAATGTAGGTATTAGTGTCACTAAGCAGCACATACAGTGGTGTGAAAAAGTGTTTGCCCCCTTCCTCATTTCCTGTTCCTTTGCATGTTTGTCACACTTAAGTGTTTCGGAACATCAAACCAATTTAAACAATAGTCAAGGACAACACAAGTAAACACAAAATGCAATTTGTAAATGAAGGTGTTTATTATTAAAGGTGAAAAAAAATCCAAACCATCATGGCCCTGTGTGAAAAAGTGATTGCCCCCCTTGTTAAAACATACTATAACTGTGGTTGTCCACACCTGAGTTCAATTTCTCTAGCCACACCCAGGCCTGATTATTGCCACACCTGTTCACAATCAAGGCATCACTTAAATAGGAGCTGCTTGACACAGTAAGGTCCACCAGAAGATCCTTAAAAGCTACACATCATGCCGAGACCCAAAGAAATTCAGGAACAATTGAGAAAGAAAGTAATTGAGATCTATCAGTCTGGAACGGGTTATAAAGCCATTTCCAAAGCTTTGGGAATCCAGCGAACCACAGTGAGAGCCATTATCCACAAATGGCGAAGACATGGAACAGTGGTGAACCTTCCCAGGAGTGGCCGGCCGCCCAAAATTACCCCAAGAGCGCAGCGACGACTCATCCAAGAGGTCACAAAAGACCCCACAACAACGTCCAAGGAACTGCAGGCCTCACTTGCCTCAGTTAAGGTCAGCGTTCATGCCTCCACCATCAGGAAAAGACTGGGCAAAAATGGCCTGCATGGCAGAGTTCCAAGGAGAAAACCACTGCTGAGCAAAAAGAACATCAAAGCTCGTCTCAATTTCTCCACAACACATCTTGATGATCCCCAAGACTTTTGGGACAACATTCTGTGGACCGATGAGACAAAAGTGGAACTCTTTGGAAGGTGTGTGTCCAAGTATATCTGGCGTAGAAGGAACACTGCATTTCAGAAAAAGAACATTATACCAACAGTAAAATATGGTGGTGGTAGTGTGATGGTCTGGGGCTGTTTTGCTGCTTCAGGACCTGGAAGACTTGCCGTGATAAAAGGAACTATGAATTCTGCTGTCTACCAAGAGATCCTGAAGGAGAATGTCCGACCATCTGTTCGTGTACTCAAGCTGAAACGAACTTGGGTTCTGCAGCAGGACAATGATCCTAAACACACCAGCAAGTCCACCACCGAATGGCTGAAGAAAAACAAAATGAAGACTTTGGAGTGGCCTAGCCAAAGTCCTGACCTGAATCCTATTGAGATGTTGTGGTATGACCTTAAAAAGGCTGTTCATGCTCGAAAACCCTCTAATGTAACTGAATTAGGACAATTCTGCAAAGATGAGTGGGCCAAAATTCCTCCAGGATGCTGTAAAAGCCTCATTGCACGTTATCGCAAACGCTTGGTTGCAGTTGTTGCTGCTAAGGGTGGCCCAACCAGTTATTAAGTTTAGGGGGCAATCACTTTTTCACACAGGGCCATGATGGTTTGGATTTTTTTTCACCTTTAATAATAAACACCTTCATTTACAAATTGCATTTTGTGTTTACTTGTGTTGTCCTTGACTATTGTTTAAATTGGTTTGATGTTCCGAAACACTTAAGTGTGACAAACATGCAAAGGAACAGGAAATGAGGAAGGGGGCAAACACTTTTTCACACCACTGCATTAGGCATCCTTGCCCAGCTCTTCATTATATAACCCTAATGTGTAGGCCACTACGTTTTTACGTGTCGGTCTGTCTGGCAGTCTCTCTGTAAAGTCTCTGTGTTGGAAAGTTTCTTTTGTTTCTTTCATGTCAGTCTCTGTATACTGGAAGTCTCTGGCACTTTACTTTTATTAACATGGCAAAAGCAAATTTAGGGCAGGAAGATATTTTCTTTCTCTAAAATATGCACATCCTCACCCATCCATCCATGTTTCACTGTTTATATAGATACAGTGCCTTGCAAAGGTATTCACCCCCCTTGGCATTTTTCGTGTTTTGTTGCCTCACAACCTGGAATTAACATGGATTGTTTAATTTACAGAACATGCCCACAACTTTGAAGATGTTTTTTTTTTTTTTTTTTTTTTATTGTGAAGCAAACAACAAATGGGACAAAATAAACAGTCAATGTTCATAACTATTCACCCTCCTAAAATCAATACTTTCTAGAGCCACCTTTTGTGGCTATCACAACTCCAAGTCGCTTTGGATAAGTCTCTATGATCTTGCCACATCTTACCACTGGGATTTTTGCCCATTCCTCCTTGCGAAACTGCTCCAGCTCCTTCAAGTTGGATGGTTTGTGCTTGTGAACAGCAATCTTTAAGTCTGACCACAGATTTTCTATTGGATTGAGGTCTGGGCTTTGACTAGGCCGTTCCAACACATTTACATGTTTCCCCTTAAACCACTCAAGTGTTGCTTTAGCAGTGTGTTTGGGGTCATTGTCCTGCTGGAAGGTGAACCTCCATCCTAGCCTCAAATCACACACAGAGTGGTACAGGTTTTGCTCAAGAATATCCCTGTATCTAGCACCATCCATCTTTCCCTCAACTCCGCCAGTTTTTCCAGCCCCGACTGCTAAAAAACATCCCCACACCATGATGCTGCCACCACCATGTTTCACTGGGATGGTGTTCTTTGGGTGATGTGATGTGTTGGGTTTGCGCCAGACATAGCGTTTTCTTTGATGGCCAAAAAGTTCAATTTTTGTCTCATCAGACCAGAGCACCTTCCTCCATACATTTTGGGAGTCTCCCACATGCCTTTTGCGCAAACTCAAAACGTGCCAATTCGTTTTTTTGCTGAAAGTAATGGAAAAGAAAATTCTTCTGGCCACTCTGCCATAAAGCCCAACTCTATGGAGCGTACGGCTTATTGTCATCCTATGTACAGATACTCCAGTCTCTGCTGTGGAACTCTGCAGCTCCTCCAGGGTTACCTTAGGTCTCTGTGCTGCCTCTCTGATTAATGCCCTCCTTGCCCGGTCCGTGAGTTTTGGTGTGCGGCCGTCTCTTGGCAGGTTTGCTGTTGTGCCATGTTCTTTCCATTTGGTTATGGTAGATTTGATGGTGCTCCTAGAGATCATCAAAGATTTTGATATTTTTTTATAACCTAACCCTGACTTGTACTTCTCAACAACATTGTCCCTTACTTGTTTGGAGAGTTCCTTGGTCTTCATGGCAGTGTTTGGTTAGTGGTGCCTCTTGCTTAGATGTTGCAGCCTCTGGGGCCTTTCAAAAAGGTGTGTATATGTAATGACAGATCATGTGACACTTAGATTGCACACAGGTGGACATCATTTCACTAATTATGTGACTTCTGAAGGTAATTGGTTGCACCGGAGCTTTTTATGGGCTTCATAACAAAGGGGGTGAATACATACACACATTCCAATTATCAGTTTTTTTATTTCTGAAAAATAGTTTTGTGTATATATTTTTCTAATTTTACTTCACCAACTTAGACTATTGTGTTCTGATCCATCACATATAATTTAGATTAAAAAAAAACATTGAACTAAAGGCTGTAATGTAACAAAATAGGTAAAAAGCCAAGGGGGGTGAATACTTTTGCAAGGCACTGTATGTTTCCCTGAAGACAGGCTGGGAAAGATCTGGGTCATGTGACAGCTGTATATCGATTAGGAAAAAGGTACCTAGGGTTTTTTCTTTTTTTTATTAAAATAATTACAGTGCCATCATCCATATACCCTCTAATTAGTAGAAAAGAAAGAACATGTAAATACACATTTGCAGGTATTGTGTTTAGAATGAAAAGTTTAGATTTTTTTTTCCTTCCGAAATAATTTGCCATAGCAAAAAAAAAAAAAAAAAAGAATATTTCAGGACGGCAAATATACCAATCTGCAGAAATAGCTGAAAGGCAGTAATAACGTCCTTCCCGCTGTTTGCTGAGCCATTTTGTGTGATTTCAGCACTTTAACTGCATTTGTAGCCATTTCTGAATTGTTTTGAATTCCCAGTATTTGCTTTATTTAGCCGGTAATAGCCTCCATTCTCCATATACAGTCATCCGGCACCAGATTGCCGAATCGGTCCCTTTCCGAAAAAAAAAAAAAAAAAAGGAGATTAACTCCAATAGTTTATTAACAAATAGAAATGTTGAGTGCGAAATGCCGACAATTGGGTTTGTTTGCCACAATGTCCTAACAAAATTGTTAAAAAAGAAATAAACCCGCCAGCCTTAGTGTAATCTTTTGATTAAGTTCTAAATCTAGAGATTATGATTTTTCTGTCTCCTTCTATGCCTTTTTTTTTTAAAGTGTTATTTTTTTTGCCATAGGGAAGGAATGCTTCTCTCAAACTAATCCCTTTTTCATGAAGAGTATTTTGTTTCAAGATAAGAAACAGCTTTCGGTTTTTTTAATGCATGTACAATTTGTTCTATGCTGACTGTAGAATAGACTTGATTTACAAAAAAACATAAAGGAACATTTAAACCCCCATGTGAATAAGCTGGATGTGATGGAATTTATACATTTTTTTTTTAAAGGTAAGGATAACAAAAGTCTTGCATGAAATATTAAAGATTTTTTTTTTCTCTTGTAATATCAAATGAGGACAGAGATACACGTGGATCCCGGTCTGACCTAGTTTGGGTTGATAAGAAGATAACTGCAAAAATGTTGCACTTGGCTTACCTGGTTTGCTCCAGTTATTAAACACTCCCAATTAAATAAATAAATAAAATGGCATAACTTTTGCCACCATTGCTTGGCGGGACTGTCCCAGGATTGCAATAAAATCCCAGCATCTTGACTCCACAAACGTACTTCCCATCCCAGGAAAGGTACCCTACATTCTTCTGTGTGGTAGGGGATTGGAGAGATGAGGATTTGTGCTTGTACTAGAAGAGGGATTGAGGGGGGTGGGGCTGTGCTGGGAGGGAAAGAGGGTGGGAATAGACTGGATTTACCAAAAATAAATAGGAACATTTAAACTAGGGCTGTGGAAATTAAAGATTAATTCCTCGATTAGTCGATACATTTTTTTGATCGATTAAAATTCTTTTGATTGGTACTCACCTCTCCGTCGGCTTCCGGGTCTTCAGGGAGTTCCGTCGGAGATCCGGTGACGTCACGGACATCGACATCACCGGACTCCCCCCTTCCCCAAGTGCCTCCGTCTGCTAATGAAGGGAAGGGGGAGGAGTCCGGTGACGTTGAAGTTCTGATTGAACGTAAAGCGTACAGGGGAGGAGTAACGCATGACATCTCCCGCTGCTGCCCTACAGGACTAACACGATTGTCAACTTTTCATGCTGTGTTTTTATCATCTTTATGTGAGTAGTTTGTGTTTGAACACAAAAATGAAATCTTATACTTAAGCGGTGAGCACTAAGATCTTTTCTTTCTACCCATGATCTGGCGTCCTTGCTGAGATCTAAGGAGACGTGCGAGAAGTTTATGGTCCATATTAACCCTTTTAATACCCGCTTGCATGACCACCTGTTTGCACAGGGGTCCATGCCATAAGGTGAGAGTGATTAGTTAGACCGGAGGTGGAGGGATTGTCACGCTACTGTGGAAAAAAAATGACTTACGTCAGTGCTACAGTTTGAATTTAAAACATTTGTGTGAACTGTGAAGTTAAGTCATGGATTGTGGAAACTAACTAGTGTCGGGTGATTGTATATAGTGTATACCACATTTACCACTGACTAATGCAGAGTTGCAATGCAAGGAGATCAGCTAAAAGTAGTTGGATCTGTATGTGCGTTATAATTAATCAAAATTAGTAGATTAATCGATTAAAAAAAAATTGACTAATCGAACACGAAAATTTTAATCAGTAATAGCCCTAATATAAACCCTTATGTGAATAAGCTGGATGTGATAAAAAATTTTTTATATATATATATATATATATATATATTTTTTTTTTTAAGGATTATGAAAGACTTCCATGAAATATCAATTGTTTTCCCCTTGTAATATCAAAGGAAAGAAATACATGTGGATCCCGATCTGACCTAGTTTGGGTTGATGGGACGATAACTGCAAGAATGTTGCACTTGGTCTACCTGGTCTGCTCCAGTTATTAAACACTCCAAATAAACAAATATAGTAGCATACCTTACGCCACCATTGTTTCGCAGGACTATCAGGATTGCAATAAAATCCCAGAATCCTGCGTATCTGGGCTGAGTCCCAGAGCCCAATGCAAGGACGAGATCCAGCTCTGGACCCCACAAATGTACCTTGTATGGACACGCTAGTGTTGGGCATCCAGGAAAGGTGCCTGTCAGAAACTATGAAATCAGGCCGAGACAGAAGTACAGTTAAATCACACTTGTTTAATAATAAAAGTAAAAAGAATAAACATAGTAAGAGCCAAGTAACCGGAACGGAACGGATAGTCATCCAAGCAAGAAGTCAGGGATCAAAGTAGTGGAACAGCAAGCAGGATCTGGAGATGGAAGGGATGTCAGCAAAGCAAGTCTTGAACAGGATCGCCGGAGATAGGTTCTGAAATGTTGACCAAGGCGAAGGCAGAGCTCCTCTGGACTGGATGGCTTAAGTAGACAGGATTGACGAGCAGGATATCATCAACAGGTGAGTCACTGTGGAGAGATGGGAGCTGGCAATTAGCCGACAGCTGAGTGGCCAGCTCTGAGAAGGAAGGGATGAGCCCAGACCTGACAGTACCCTACATCTCCTGTGTGGTGCCTAGGATCCCAGAGGCACAATCTCCCAATTTGCAGCAGCCGGCACTGCCTGTTAAAACAATAAACTTTTGAATCAAGGGAAGCTTCCCCTAGGGAACCCCTAGGCTCTGATCAGTGATGGCATATCCATGTGAGGCGCAGGGGCACCACCTCCCTAATCCATGCGCCCGGCCCTAATCTACATGCAGGGTACCGGACACATGGATTTCAATGGTTTTCTTTTTTGAAGCACATGATTAGAGCCTGAGGCTCTAACTGGCTTCAAAAAAGGACTGCTTCATGAGCCCACCCAGTTGTGTGACAATAGCTAATTAATATTAGCTATTGTCTTCCTGATACTGTGTGTATATATATATATATACAGTGGTGTGAAAAAGTGTTTGCCCCCTTCCTCATTTCCTGTTCCTTTGCATGTTTGTCACACTTAAGTGTTTCGGAACATCAAACCAATTTAAACAATAGTCAAGGACAACACAAGTAAACACAAAATGCAATTTGTAAATGAAGGTATTTATTATTAAAGGTGAAAAAAAATCCAAACCATAATAACTGGTTGGGCCACCCTTAGCAGCAACAACTGCAACCAAGCATTTGCGATAACGTGCAATGAGGCTTTTACAGCGTCCTGGAGGAATTTTGGCCCACTCATCTTTGCAGAATTGTCCTAATTCAGTTACATTAGAGGGTTTTCGAGCATGAACGGCCTTTTTAAGGTCATACCACAACATCTTAATAGGATTCAGGTCTGGACTTTGGCTAGGCCACTCCAAAGTCTTCATTTTGTTTTTCTTCAGCCATTCGGTGGTGGACTTGCTGGTGTGTTTAGGATCATTGTCCTGCTGCAGATTTGGGGGGTGGGGGGTTGTACTGTGCTGTAAACAAGGTCCATAAAGACATGGATGAGTGAGTTTGGGGTGGAGGAACTTGACTGGCCTGCACAGAGTCCTGACCTCAACCCGATAGAACACCTTTGGGAAGAATTAGAGCGGAGACAGCAAGCCAGGCCTTCTCGTCCAACATCAGTGCCCGACCACACAAATGCACTTCTGGAAGAATGGTTAAACATTCCCATAGACACACTGCTAACCCTTGTGAACAGCCTTCCCAAAATAGTTGAAGCTGTTATAGCTGCAAAGGGTGGGCCAACTCAATATTGAACCCTAATGAATAAGACTGGGATGCCATTAAAGTTCATGTGCATGTAAAGGCAGGCGTCCGAATACTTGTGGTAATATAGTGTTTATATATATATATATATATATATATATATATATATATATATATACAGGGCCACCATCAGGGGGGTACAGCCGGTATACAAGTAAGGGACCCGGGCGTCCGAGGGGCCCCGGACCACAGGTCACAACCCGGGCCATCTTTAACAGGAGGCAGCTGCCGTCAGAGCGGACCGGCTTCCAGGATGCAAGAAAGGGTGGAGAGGTGGGCGGATCCCATGTGTGTGTGGGTCGGGGCCCGCTTTCTGGCGCTGTGTGGGGTGATGTCAGCTGCCAGGTCAGGGGGCCCCATGGAGGAGGACATCAGGGGGAGGAGCTTTTGAACTTTTGTGCCTGCAGGTTGGGGCCTGCTGTCACAGTCAGACAGGCTCCGCTACGGTCCGGTACCAGTGTGTGCAGGGCGGTGTGGGGTGGGTGAGGCCAGTTGGTGCCAGCAAAGGGCCCCATGGAGGAGGAGGACAGGGTGGAGAAGCCCCCCTACGCTTTCTTGCAGCTGCCACCAGAGATCCTAGTGGAGATGGGACACATGCTCAGCTTCCCCTCCTGGCACTGCTGGACAGGTGAGAGCTGGGAAGAATGGTGCTTCCTTAGGTGTGTGTGACATTGCCCCCCCACCTGTCCCACTGCCCCCCATCTGCGATGCTGCCTCCCACCTGTCCTGCTGCCCCCTACCTGTGACACTCCCTCCCACCTGTCCCAATTCCTCCCACCTGTCCCGCTGCCCCTTACCTGTCCCACTCCCTCCCACCTATCCTGCTACCCCCCACCTGTGACATTCCCTCCCACCTGTCCCGCTGCCCCCCACCTGTGAAGCTGCCTCCCACCTGTCCCGTTGCCCCCCCCCCCACCTGTGACACTCCCTCCAACTTGTCCCACTCCCTCCCACCTGTCCCGCTGCCCCCAACCTGTCCCACTCCCTCCCCCCTGTCCCACTCCCTCCCACCTGTCCTGCTGCTCCCCACCTGTCCCGCTGCCCCCCACCTTTCCCGCTGCCCCCCACTTGTGACACTCCCTCCCACCTGTCCCGCTGCCCCCACCTTTGACACTGCCTCCCATCTGTCCCACTGCCCCACCTGTGACACTCTCTCCCACCTGTCCCGCTTCTCCCACCTGTGACACTCCCTCCAACCTGTCCAGCTCTCTCCCACCTGTCCCGCTGCCCCCACCTGTGACACTGCCTCCCACCTGTCCTGCTGCCCCCATCTGTGACACTGCCTCCCAACTGTCCCACTCCCTCCCACCTGTCCTGCTGCCCCCCACCTGTGACACTCCCTCCCACCTGTCCTGCTGCCCCCCACCTGTGATACTCCCTCCCACATGTCCTACCTGTCCTGCTGCCCCCCACCTGTGACACTCCCTCCAACCTGTCCAACTCCCTCTCACCTGTCCCGCTGCCCCCAGCTGTGACACTGCCTCCCACCTGTCCCGCTGCCCCCAGCTGTGACACTCCCTCCCACCTATCCCACTCTCTCCCACCTGTGACACTGCCTGTAAAACCAAAATGTTGTCTTTTAGTTTTGGACTGAATGTGTTACCTGTTTTTATTGCGGTCTATGTACTGGCTAAATTAACCTTGTCTATTTCACCTGGTGACCATTTTCTCTGGTACAAAAATCGATGGAAAATTCAATATTTTAATCTGTCACAGTAACAGGAGGAGGAGAGCATTTTAATGGGCGATACCTGTTTTGGTGAAAACTATCTATGCAGAGATATTCCTTCGCTTTAGAATCATCTAATATTCCTCCCTGCTGTGTCTTTGGGACAGAAAGTGAAATCTGAATTCCAGGAATTTATCTCCTTTGAATAAAATGAAGACACACTATGAGTTAAGTCCAGCATGAGCATGACACCTCCTGGCTTTAGCTCTTTTATTTATATCTGACAGCTTTATAACACTCCCAGAAGACAGCTGTCACTGTAGTTCCCTGGGAGCTACTCTGATCCTAAAATATGCATCTTGAACATAAGAGTTGCTGCAGCTGCTATGCTTGCCCTCCCATGCCCCTCCTGCCCAATCACAGAAGCCTTTGTATCATGTGAACAAATTTAGAAAATACAAAGGCTTCTGTGAATGAGAAGCAAAGGGGATGGGCAGGCATAGCTGCTCTGTGTGCCTCTCCTCTCAAAACACCATGTGTCTCTCTGGCAGTACAAAAAACCTGTCAAATATAAATATACATAAGTCCAGGTGATGTCATGTAGCTTCATGGACTTAACTCATGAATGAATGAATGAATGAATGAATGATTTGTATAGCGCTGCAAATGTGAACTGAATCGCCTCAAGGCGCTTGTCTGCTCTTGTTGTCCTGCGATATTAGAAGAGGTGGGTCTTGAGTTTTTTCCTGAAGGCCTGATGTTTTTCTTCCAAGCAGATGTTGTTCGATAGAGCATTCCATAGCCGAGGTCCCTGTACTGCGAATCTTCGTTCTCCCTTCGATTTGTATCGAGCTTTGGGGATGAGAAGGCGGTTCTGGTTTGTCGATCGCAGGCTGCGATTTGGTATGTATTTTAGGGTGCCTTTAGGGTGACAGCTCAGACAAGCTTTATAAAT
>CM053030.1:26541496-26764963 GCA_028564925.1 Lithobates sylvaticus | reverse complement strand
TTCTCTGCAACCTCTGGAAGCTTTCCACTACCAAAACGGATCTCAACTGGCATCAGTCTGCCCCAGTCTGCGCTTTAGCAGGAGAACTAACACTGGGAGACACAGACAATACATATTAATACAATTTCCACAACACAATTTACATGACAGTTCTGCACTGATAGGCCAATAAATATGTGCCCCTTAATATGTGGCCAATAAAGGTCTTTTGATACGGTTGACTGTACTCTGTTGGTTTTCATCCTATTCCCCCGCACCTTTAGTGTCCCTTTTTTACAATTTCACTTCCTCCTCTCCTCTTCCTTTCTCTGTCGTGGTCTCCCAAGGTTCTGTTCTTGGACCTCTCCTATTCTCGATCTACACCTCCTCCCTCGGTCAGCTGATGGCCTCCCATGGCTTTCAATATAATTTCTACACTGATGACTGCCAAATCTATCTCTCTACCCCTCGGCTCACTACATCAGTCTCCTCACGGGTCACTGATTTACTGACAGACTCATCAGTCTGGTTGTCACACCACTTCCTCATAATCAATCGATCCATAACTGAGCTCGTATTTCCTCCCCCCACTTGCCCCTTCCACTAATTTCTCTGTCAAGATCAGTGGCACAACCATCAACCCGTCTCCACATGTCAAGGTTCTAGGTGTAATCCTGGACTCTGAACTCTCCTTTCAGCCCCCACATCCAATCACTGTCCAAAGCTTGGTGCCTCAACCTCCTCAACATCTCCAAAATACACCCCTTCCTAACCAACGACACCGCTCCTAATTCACTCCCCCGTCATCTCGCACCTTGACTACTGCAACTCCCTCCTCCATTGGATTACCTTTTACATAGGCTGTCCCCCCCCCTTCAGTCCACCATGAATGCTGCTGCCAGGCCCATCCACCTTACCAACCGTTCAGTGTCTGCTACTCCTTTCTGCCAATCTCTCCATTGGCTTCCACCCGCCCAACAAATTCAATTTTCAAATACTAGCAAAAACTTGCAAAGCCATCCACAGCTCGGCCTCCAGCTACATCACTCACCTTCTCTCAAATACCGACCTAATCGTTCTCTTCGTTTCTCCCATGACCTCCTATTCTCCAGCTCCCTTGTCATCTCCTCCCATGCTCGCCTCCAGGACTTCTCTTGAGCCTCTCCCATCCTGTGGAACTCCCTACCACAATCTGTCCTACTATCTTCAACTCTATTCACTTTTAGGCAATCCCTGAATTCTTTTTAGAGAAGTCCACCCTGCCTCCATCTAACAACTGTACTTTTAGTTTCTCCATCAGCTCATCGCCCACAGTTATTACCTTTTTTTTGAATCACTTGACCTTCTCTCCTAGATTGTAAGCTCTAACGAGCAGGGCCCTCTGATTCCTCCTGTATTGTATTGTACCAGTACTGTCTGCCCTCATGTTGTAAAGCGCGGTGCAAACTGTTGGTGCTATATAAATAGGACATTGGAGGTCAAGCTAGGGCTCTTTGATTGTTGAACCGCTAAGAAGAACCAACCAACTTTTCCAGATGAAAGCTACCATGGCCATCTCAAAGGACACCCTTATACTCTATATGTTAACATGGTCACAATTGCAACTCAAGCAGGTTGCCAAAAAAGGAGCATAGATGGAAGGAGTGCCAGACCAAAAGATAAGAGTCTAAATTTAATTTATTGATATTGTGGTAAGACAACCCCAACACATTTCGGGGGTCAGAAGAACTCCTCCTTCAACAGGGCTTCAGTTAAAAAAAGAGAACCTTGAGTGGACCCAACGTAAGGCTTTTCTGTTTGAATCTGTGAAGGAAAGCTGATTGCTGGATTAAGATTCATGGCCAGCAGTATCTGCATCAGTAGTCAAAATAAGAATTTTTTTATTTCCTCGTATTAAAGTCCCAGCTCCTCTTGGATGCCCTTTTAGTTACAGTTGCAACTCAAGACTGGGATTGATGCTGGGCAGGTAGATTCCCCCCCCCCCCTTTTTTTTTTTCTTTTTTTTTTTTTTTTTTTGCCTACCCCAACTTCCCCCACCTTCCTTTACCTCTCATGTCATTGTCTTTGAAAGACATCTTGACATTGTTCCCTTTTATGTACTTGTTCTTTCTACAGTGGTCAGGTAACATGGTGCCTCTGCTAAAATGTATTGGGGATCGGTGGAAAGAATGCTTCTTACATTGGGAAAATTTCTTCTTGCATTGGTGGTCAGGGGGAAGAATACCTCTTACATTGGGGGTCAGGGGGAAGAGTACCTCTTACATTGGTAGTCAGGGGGAAGAGTACCTCTTGCATTGGTAGTCAGGGGGAAGAGTACCTCTTGCATTGGTGGTCGGGGGGAAGAGTACCTCTTGCATTGGTGGTCGGGGGGAAGAGTACCTCTTGCATTGGTAGTCGGGGGGAAGAGTACCTCTTGCATTGGTAGTCGGGGGGAAGAGTACCTCTTGCATTGGTAGTCGGGGGGAAGAGTACCTCTTGCATTGGTAGTCGGGGGGAAGAGTACCTCTTGCATTGGTAGTCGGGGGGAAGAGTACCTCTTGCATTGGTAGTCGGGGGGAAGAGTACCTCTTGCATTGGTAGTCGGGGGGAAGAGTACCTCTTGCATTGGTAGTCCGGGGGAAGAGTACCTCTTGCATTGGTAGTCGGGGGGAAGAGTACCTCTTGCATTGGTAGTCGGGGGGAAGAGTACCTCTTGCATTGGTAGTCGGGGGGAAGAGTACCTCTTGCATTGGTAGTCGGGGGGAAGAGTACCTCTTGCATTGGTAGTCGGGGGGAAGAGTACCTCTTGCATTGGTAGTCGGGGGGAAGAGTACCTCTTGCATTGGTAGTCGGGGGGAAGAGTACCTCTTGCATTGGTAGTCGGGGGGAAGAGTACCTCTTGCATTGGTAGTCGGGGGGAAGAGTACCTCTTGCATTGGTAGTCGGGGGGAAGAGTACCTCTTGCATTGGTAGTCGGGGGGAAGAGTACCTCTTGCATTGGTAGTCGGGGGGAAGAGTACCTCTTGCATTGGTAGTCGGGGGGAAGAGTACCTCTTGCATTGGTAGTCGGGGGGAAGAGTACCTCTTGCATTGGTAGTCGGGGGGAAGAGTACCTCTTGCATTGGTAGTCGGGGGGAAGAGTACCTCTTGCATTGGTAGTCGGGGGGAAGAGTACCTCTTGCATTGGTAGTCGGGGGGAAGAGTACCTCTTGCATTGGTAGTCGGGGGGAAGAGTACCTCTTGCATTGGTAGTCGGGGGGAAGAGTACCTCTTGCATTGGTAGTCGGGGGGAAGAGTACCTCTTGCATTGGTAGTCGGGGGGAAGAGTACCTCTTGCATTGGTAGTCGGGGGGGAAGAGTACCTCTTGCATTGGTAGTCGGGGGGAAGGCTGCCTCTAACATTGGGGGGTCAGTGGCAAGAATGCCCCTTACATTGGGGGGGGGGCAGTGGCAAGAATGCCCCTTACATTGGGGGTCTGCTGATAGCCCAGGGAATTATCTACCATAAGCAGCTGTACTCCATTGACAGTAGAGCAGTTTGGTCATTATTTGTATTTCCCAACATAGTGTCATAAATGGAAGCTATCACTGATGACATCATAAAAGTCTCCACAAAATCAAATTGCGATATAAAACTCTACATTTCAGTTGAGCTACAGAGCAGTCCAGATTGTGCAATCTATCGGAGAGGAGCAGCCTTGCCTGTAGAAGGGACGCGCCTTTATGGGTGGAAAATTTTTAAAAGTTCAAATTTTTTGTGTATTTGCTCCTACCATATATACACTCTGTATATTTACAGATAAAACACCATTGTTGTATTTTTAAAGGATATTACAGCTTTCTTCTTGAAAGTGAAAATGCACTTTTACTGAAATAAAAATGCTCTTTAGGGGAATACACTGCAATGATAATTTTAGTACAAGGCTCTTGTATGAAACAAGTACTAAATCTCCACTACTATGTGATGTACAAACGTCATAAAGACAAAAAAACTTCCTTTTACCTCCTCTGATCCTGATTCCCCCTTTGTGTCTCACACGCTCCCCCTCTTAGACACTGCAGTGGGCAGCACTAGGTGTGGGCCAGGTGATGATTGACGAGCTTATAGGCCTGTGAATCAGCAGTGATGGCCACGCCCCCTGAAAGATCTTCTCATTCCATTGTAGTGTAAGCGGGCACAGCTTACATGAGGGGGGACAACACTGCTTTGTATTCAGGAGCAGTGCAGCACAGTTGCCACCCCATCACTGAAGGCTGAATTGGGTGGACCTCTGGCAGGATCAATAGGTATCGCACCTGGAGTATGCTGTCCAGTTCTGGGCACCAGTCCTCAGGAAGGATGTACTGGAAATGGAGCGAGTACAAAGAAGGGCAACAAAGCTAATAAAGGGTCTGGAGGATATTAGTTATAAGTTACTCTTGAGAGGGGATATGATTTCAATTTACAAATGCCGTACTGGTGACCCCACAATGGGGAGAAAACTTTTTCTCAGAAGGGAGTTTAACAAGACATGTGGCCTATTTAAAATTGGAAGACAAAAGGTTTAGCCCTAAACTACATAGAGGGTTCTGAGGCTCTCCGGCGCCCCCCCCCCACCTCTGGCCACATGCGCTATTACATGCAATCAAAGTCAATGCGGAACGAATTATCTTCATTTCCATCAACTTCTCTGGGGAAACTCGCTTTGACATGCAAGTGCTTTGGATTACAAGCATTCTCCTGGAACGGATTATGTTTGTAATCCAAGGTTTCACTGTAAGCACCATTGTATAATAATTTTTTTTAATGCATGTTTTAAAATGATGTTGCTCAGGACCGTTTAAAAAAAAAAAAAAAAAAAAAAAATGCATCTTTGCTGCAGTGGGTTGGCGCAGTAATCTTTACTATTTTCCATCTTTGCTGCAGTACCCACCTTCTCTCTGGTGCTGTCCAGCCCACTCTGTGACCCACTGATGGTGCTTTTCTGGGTTGAATGACACCCTCTGTAATATTTTGCATACGTTGGGGCTGTCCTTCTTTTTTTTTTTTTTTTTTTTTTTTTTTTTTATCCTCAAGAAAGAGACTGCAGTAATGATTGGTGGCTAGAGATCATGTGATCCAGACTAGGAGCTAAGTAAAGGGTCCATTCACAATAAGGCGATCCCTTTGTATTGCATTTCCACAATTTCCACAATTGCACAAGTGTGGATAAACTCCAGCAACTTTTTTTTTTTTTTTTTGTGTGTTTTGTCTTTTTATTAATGCTGACATGGCAGCGTGATTTTTATTTTATTTTCTTCCCTGATCTGAACGGTTGTACCGGATTTTTCTAGTTCAGTAAGAAGTCTGCAGTGATCCGGCCTCACGTTTTCCTGGTTTTATTTTCCACGTGGATGAGGCCTCATCCGTCATGTAAGACTCGCGTTTTATAGTGCGCTCGCCCGGCCTTTCCCCGGGACTCCTATTTACTTGTACTTACAGCTAGTAATTAAATCAGCCACGCTAAGCAGCTTTTAGTGAGAAATTTTGCCCGATTAATGAGCTGAGGAGATTAACAATTGTTTTTTTTTTTTTTTTTTACATTTTGTGCCATGGTAATATATGGAATATTTTGCCACCGGACCTGGACTTGCAGGCATGTTACGGCACCCGAGCCCGGGAGGAAAGTAAAAATGAACAGGACTTTCAGACTGCCTCTGAATTTATTTTAGTGTGTTGTATTCCTAGGGGCGGACAGTTTCTTACCCTACGGCAGCCAATCCTATTCTCCTTGATGGTGGACCAGATTTATTGAACTATTACACCTTTTGGGACTATTATTTCTATCTGCATTTCTGTATATTATTGGCGCTGCATATTTTGTTTTTAACCTAATTGCACAGTATGTCTCACTGTTATTGCTAGCCGATTTGATGCTTTCTTGGCAGCGCGCTTTCTTCTTTATACCTATAAGTTAACGTATTTAGTGGCGTATAACACGCACATTCATTTTAAAAGGGAAGTTTCAGGAAAAAGACTTCAATTTTAAATAAGGAACTTTGAAGCAAAATAAGGGTCAGTGCATATCTGCAGCCTCACCATTGCCATCAATGCAGCCTGATCAATGCCCATCTGCAACCTCACAAGGGCCATCAGCAGCCTCGCCTCTGCCGTCAGTGCAGCAGCCTCGCCTCTGCCGTCAGTGCAGCAGCCTCGCCTCTGCCGTCAGTGCAGCAGCCTCGCCTCTGCCGTCAGTGCAGCAGCCTCGCCCCTGCCGTCAGTGCAGCCTGATCGATGCCCATCTGCAGCCTAGAGGGGACAGTGACGGGGTTGGGATTGAGCTGGCGACAGATTAGAGAGTGAGAATCTCCTATGATGGACAGAACAGTGGTCCAATGGCGGCCTAGGAGACAGGACTTCCTATTACAGAGACCGCCAAGTAAACAGGAGATTCTCACTGTATGTAATCTGACGGCGCCCGCCCGCCCGCCCCCCCCCCCCCTCCGAGGCAGCCAAAATTGCAGTATCAGCGTATAACACGCACACGCTATTTGCACCCGATTTTCATGGTGAAAGTGCGCGTTATACACCAATAAATACAGTATATACACCTGTTTGCAGGACTGAAGAATGAGTCCAACAGTCAGGCTGATTGCTATGGGCCTGGTTGAATAGATTAGGGGAAAAAAGTATTTGACCCCCTGCTGATTTTGTATGTTTGCCCACTGACAAAGAAATGATCAGTCTATAATTTGAATGGTCGGCTTATTTTAAGTGAGAGACAGAATAAGAAAAAAATATCCACAAACACGCATTTTCAAAACTTTTTAAATCGATTTGCATTTTAATGAATGAAATAAGTATTTGATCCCTTATTAATCCGCAAGATTTCTGGCTCCCAGGTGTTTTCTATACAGGTAACAAGCTGAGATTAGGGGCACTCTCTTAAAGGGAGTGCTCCTAATCTCAGCTTGTTACCTGTATAAAAGACACCTGTTCACGGAAGCAATCCATTCAGATTCCAATCTTTCCACCACGGTCAAGACCAAAGAGCCGTCTAAGGATGTCAGGGACAAGATTGTAGACCTACACAAGGCTGGAGGACCATCGTCAAGCAGCTTGATGAGAGGGTGACAACAGTTGGTGCGATTATTCGCAAATGGAAGAAACCCAAAATAACTGTCGATCTCCCTCGGTCTGGGGCTCCATGCAAGATCTCACCTTGTGGAGTTTCAATGATCATGAGAACGGTGAGGAATCCGCCCAGAACTACACAGGAGAATCTTGTCAATGATCTCAAGGCAGCTGGGACCATAGTCACCAAGAAAACAATTGGTAACTGTGACGAAACGCTCCCACACTCCTTGAGTGCTTTTGTCATATACCACTTCCTCCCAGTCTGAATATGGATCTCAGATATTCCAGCTGCTCCCAAGCACTAAACGAGACAAAACTTGCTTAGTGCCAACATGGACTGTTTTTTTAGAACCAAAATGACAGTATTTATAATACAGCAGAAGAGGCGATTTCCCCCCCCCCCCTCCTGCTCATATTACTCTAACAATACACCTGTAACAAATTAACATGAGCTAATTAACTAATCCCTTTTAAGCAGCCGATGTGACTCTGTGCCCATCAGGATTTCGCTACAGGTCAGACTTGTTGTCACCGAGCTTCACACAGTTGATTATAAATTATCATAATAACAACCACAAGACAGCAGGAGCTCCATTAGGAGTCTGCCCGTCTCCTACATTGTACAGAGGACAATGTGATCAGCTCTCTCAATTAACTTGAGTTCATCAACAAACTAAGAATAGTCTTTACATATATCCTGCATTGAATCTGACTAGCACAGATTATATTGGGTTTCTCATTCACCCTGTGCCCTAGAGACACAGGGTGATTTACACATAAGAGGGTCCGGGAAGCTGGACAAGGAGCCTCCAGAACTCTCCATGGCATGCTGAGTTACACAAACCCCCGACCCAAAGTCACTCCTGTCACAGTAACACTACGCCGTGAAGGACTTGAATCCTGCAGCGCCCGCAAGGTCCCCCTGCTGAAGAAAGCGCATGTACAGGCCCGTCTGAAGTTTGCTAATGAACATCTGAATGATTCAGAGGAGAACTGGGTGAAAGTGTTGTGGTCAGATGAGACCAAAATCGAGCTCTTTGGCATCCACTCAACTCGCCGGTACAACTGGGCAAGACTGAAGGGAAGTCCGGGCGTCAGATTTAGGAAATTTACTACTGAGAGATGGTAGCCACCTTTTTGCTGATTGCTTTCTGAAAATGCTAGCTATCTGGCTTCAGAACCAAGTCACCGGCTCTGATCAACCATGAGGCCAGTGAAGACAGAGCTCCTGATCTGCAGACTTGTGTATTAGAGGGTGAGAAAACTGAAGACCGAGGATCAACAGCACAGCCAGGCAACCTGTATACCCAGAAGTCATTTTTCAAATGCTGCATTCATCGAAAACACAGTAGTCTTGCAGCACTGGGGTCTTGGGCTCAGTTTCCAAAAGGGACAGCGCATGCGTGGAGTTTATATAAGGGAAATTTGGAAGATCTTGAGCTAGATAAAGACAGATGGCCAGTTTGCTGATTTAGTCGTTTTGCGGTCTGGAAAACCTCAAAAAAATTCTGGCTGCTGAGTCATTCGGAGCGAAGGTATCTTTCTAGAAGTCCTCCACGTGATCCCGGCGTCTTTGAAGACAGAGCAATGAAGTAAGACGTGGTTGTGAAATCCTGGCAGAGGACAATGAGGCGGGACATGTCACATTGCAGCAGACAGAAGAGGGAAGAGAATTTTAAAGAGGAACTCTGGCCAAGTGTAGAAAATAAGGAACAGCCTTTAGTCCAGCTGTGTTTTTATTAAACCATGTACATTTTTTATATATTTTTTTAAATACTATCAGTTTAGCTGCCTGGAATCTCCTTATATTTTCTTTCCACAGTCCTAATCTATTTGTGTGGTCAACAAGTGCACTGCACAGTGCTGTCAGTCTGACTTTTCCCCGTGTTTCTTTGTGGATAGGGCAGTCCTTTAATATTAATGGGATGCCCTACAGGTGATGTGTGGGAATGCACATGCTCCAGGTTATAACGTACCCTTCTGACTGTGCAGTGTGGCTAAATGGAACTGCAGATTTTGTGACAATGAAACTGTTAACATGGAAGTGTTTTGAAAGTATATCTTTTTTTTTTTTTTTTAACAGGTAACTTTGAAAGTATATCTAAAGACAAAACCTTAGTCTAGGGCAGTGGTCTCCAAACTGCAGCCCAGGGACCAGATGTGGCACTTTGCTTGCTTTTATCTGGCCCTTGGGTCATTATGCCCCATTGTTGGTATCAGTGGATGAAATAATTACCCTCACTGAGTGAAGGGGGCACAATTCCTCCCATTGACGGCAACGACGGAGCACAATTCCTCCCAATGACGGAGCACAATTCCTCCCATTGACGCCAATGACGGAGCACAATTCCTCCCATTGACGCCAATGACGGAGCACAATTCCTCCCAATGACGGAGCACAATTCCTCCCATTGACGCCAATGACGGAGCACAATTCCTCCCATTGACGCCAATGACGGAGCACAATTCCTCCCATTGACGCCAATGACGGAGCACAATTCCTCCCATTGACGCCAATGACGGAGCACAATTCCTCCCAATGACGGAGCACAATTCCTCCCATTGACGGAGCACAATTCCTCCCATTGACGCCAATGACGGAGCACAATTCCTCCCATTGACGCCAATGACGGAGCACAATTCCTCCCATTGACGCCAATGACGGAGCACAATTCCTCCCATTGACGCCAATGACGGAGCACAATTCCTCCCATTGACGCCAATGACGGAGCACAATTCCTCCCATTGACGCCAATGACGGAGCACAATTCCTCCCATTGACGCCAATGACGGAGCACAATTCCTCCCATTGACGCCAATGACGGAGCACAAATCCTCCCATTGACGCCAATGACGGAGCACAAATCCTCCCATTGACGCCAATGACGGAGCACAATTCCTCCCATTGACGCCAATGACGGAGCACAATTCCTCCCATTGACGCCAATGACGGAGCACAATTCCTCCCATTGACGCCAATGACGGAGCACAATTCCTCCCATTGACGCCAATGACGGAGCACAATTCCTCCTAATGACAGAAACAATGGACATCAATGTCACCAATGATGGGACATTGGGGTCATTGTTTTTTCCCACTGATGTCAGGACCTTTTCTACTCCGTGTCAACAGTCTGGCGCCTCTAAAGTCTGAAGGACAGTAAACTGGCCCTTTGCTTTAGAAGTAGGGTTGCACCAATACCGCTTTTTAAAGACCGAGTACATTTGCTCAAGTACAAGAACTCATGCAAATGCTCGGTATCGGTATCGATACTGTTACTAGTATTGGTATCGGTGCCGTGTGTAACCCTTCTTGGAAGGCTCGGAGACCCCCTGCTCCAGAGTAAGGATGGTTAAAACAGCCCTCAGGTGTTATTTTTGGTACATAAAACCTTTCTGTTTTCATTGCATATCTTATTTTAGACCCTGTGATGTCCTCTTTTGGTCTCTGTGCTTCTCTGTGCGTTGAAGGCGGATCATGGCTGGTGGAAGGGGTCGACTGGGTAGCTTCCTGAAAACATCACAGCACCCTACCTCCGTATTTATCTCAACAGCCCAAGTGCTGACACAAGCAGTAGGCTGGCTCTTGATAGGAGTTATGCAAATATCAAAATGCCTTGATGGGTGGGTGTCGGTCTGGAGAAGTGGGCGTTCCTAGGCAGGATGCCTTTGCATATGATGCGGAGCCTCCTTGATTGAAAGAACTGAAACCCAAGGTCCCCATCGTTGGTGTCAGTGGGAGGAATAGGGCCCCATCGTTGGTGGCAGTAGGAGGAATAGGGCCCCATCGTTGGTGTCAGTGGGAGGAATAAGGCCCCATCGTTGGTGGGAGTGGGAGGGATAGGGCCCCATCGTTGGTGGCAGTAGGAGGAATAGTGCTCCACCATTGGTATAAGGGGGAGTAAAAGAGCCCCTTCGTTGATGAGATTAATGGGAATACTAGAGAAAGTGGTGGGCCAGGGACAGTCAGGCTTAGGAGAAAAAAAGGTTGGATGATGCTGGATGTCCCCCAGCCAGGAAATGCAGTGGGCTCTGTCTGACTTGCTGCATCTTCTAATGCACATTGTGGGAAGCTCACAGTGTGCAGTGAAATCGCAGTAAGACATTTCAGTACAGGGGATGAGCCAGTACACCTGTGCTAGACTAAAGGGAAGGCCCGGAGGTCTGCTTTAACTACGGCAAGGTCCATTTTGGTTCTACGTATGTACTGAATCATTATATGCTGCTAGTCCAGCAATACTAGGAGCTGAACGTCTGCATTTGTATAATGCACACAGCCAACAATCCGCTCTCTGAAGCCTTGTTTGCGTCGATGGAAATCCTGCCATGGCATTTCCAATCTCTTGTTCTCCTCGGACGGAGTTCCTCAATGTTCTGAAATGTCACGTAACTTGAACATCGCTCGCTGATAAGTGTCCGCCGCTCCACTGAAATGTCAGGCGCTGTCAATGTCATCCAAGGCCACTTAACCTTTCCAGTCTTCTTTTCAAAGACAATCTGATCTCTGACGAGTGCGAGACCCAATAGGCATGGGAAATCGGGGAAATCGGGATGGCCTTCTGTTACAGGTGGACAAATAAAAGGGACTTTTTACTTCCCCCCCCCCCCCCCCCCCCATTTAACCTTCATTTGTTTTAGGTATATTGTTAAAGTGAACAAAACGTGTCTTGTTGGCTCGAAATTTGGCGCTTTATGTCCTTATTTGGTTGCAGATCCTATGAGGTGGGAGCAGATCCAATATTGGAGTAGAAGTATGGAAATCCCCATTTCCAACTCTTATCAAAGCCCAACTCCAGGCAATTAACATATCCCTTGTAGTGGGGCTGTGCCTGCACTGCTAAGTGACTGTTTATGTCTAGGGCAGGGGTCTTCAAACTTTCTAAACAAAGGGCCACTTTACTGTCCTTCAAACTTTAGGGGCCGGACTAAGGCCAGTGGGATGAGAAAGTATTCAGGTGTCAGTGGGAGTAAACCATGCCCCATCATTGGTTTCAGTGGGAGGACTGTTGCTCCACCATTGGTATAAGGGGCAGTAAAAGAGCCTCTTTGTTGGTATTAATGGGAGGACTAGTGTCCTATCTTTGGTGTCAGTGGGAGGAATAGTGCTTCATCATTGGTATAAGGGAGGGGGGAGTAATAGAGCCCCTTCGTTGGTATTAATGGGAATACTAGTGTCCTATCCTTGGTGTCAATGGGGAGGAATAGTGCCCCATCGTTGGTGTCAGTAAGAGGAATAGTGCTCCACCATTGGTATTGGGTGGAGTAATGGTTGCCCTGTCATTGGTGTCAATGGGAGGGAATAGTGCCCCATCGTTGGTGTCAGTAAGAGGAATAGTGCTCCACCATTGGTATTGGGTGGAGTAATGGTTGCCCTGTCATTGGTGTCAGTGGGAGTAATAGTGCCCCATCGTTGGTGTCAGTTGGAGGAATAGTGCTCCACCATTGGTGTCAGTTGGAGGAATAGTGCTCCACCATTGGTATTTGGGGGGGAGTAATGGTTGCCCCATCATTGGGGTCAGTGGGAGGAATAGTGCTCCCATCATCCAGGAATAGTGAAATCGTTGGTATTAATGGGAATACTAGTGTCCCATCCTTGGTGTCAGTGGGAGGAATAGTGCTCCACCATTGGTACTGGGGAGAGTAATGGTTGCCCCATCATTGGTGTCAGTGGGAGGAATATAGTGCCCATCATTGGTGTCAGTGGGAGGAATAGGGCCCCATCGTTGGTGTCAGTGGGAGAAATAGGGCCCCATTGCTGGTGTCAGTGGGAGGCATAGGGCCCCATCATTGGTGTCAGTGGGAGGAATAGTGCCCTATCGTTAGGGCCCCAATTCCTCCCACTGACACCGATGGGGCACTATTCCTCCCACTGACACCACCGATGGGGCACTATTCCTCCCACTGACACCAATGATGGGGCCCTACTCCTCCCACTGACACCAATGATGGGGCCCCAATTCCTCCCACTATGTGCGCGTTGGAAGCTCTGGAAGTGAGGACACCAAGGGACAGCCCCCTCTGGAATATGGGGGAGCACAGTTTAAATAGAATTCATTTTTTTTTTTTATTAAAATATTACCTTGTAACCTTTATTAAGGTGATTATAATATGCAGATCATCCTCCTGAGCTACGCAAGAAACACTTTTTTCATCTCGAATCCATTTAGGCAACTTTTGCACAACATGGTTGTTGGCTGTTTGTAAATGAGATTTTACAATCCGAAATGTAATATTTTATGGTCGGCATAAAGTTTAAGGTACAAGGATTTTACAAGCAGGCTGTCTCAGGAGTGGCCAGTACTGGGCACAAGTCTGAGGATCGATCGCCTCCTCCCAAGGCTGATGATGTTGTTTTCCCGTCTTGTTGATGATCTTCTTCTTTTTCACCTACTTTGCACAAGATCACTTCCATCTTTAGTCAATCAGCCTCCCGTAATAACAAGAACAACGTCGCTGTTCCTGAAAGCATTTGGCACGGAGAGGAGCTACATTGTTACATTTCATTGAACTCGCTTGCGTTCATTGCTGGTTTGATTATGAAAATAATTTATGGAAATGCCAGCATGTAATGTAAGCCTCGGGGGGGAAAAGCTTTAATTTTTTTATAAACTCGTGTGGGTTTTGGCATGAGCCAATCGACTAATCTTGTGAGATTAGTTTAAAGGCACACTCCAGACAAAACTAAAAAGTGAAGCCTTGAGATGCAAATGGGGAACACTGTTTATATGGAGCAGGATTTATGGCCAACCATTGTTTAACCTGTCCATAGTTACATAGTTAGGTTGAAAAAAGACACAAGTCCATCCAGTTCAACCACAAATAAAAAAATATATATATCATACAGTCCCATATACCCCATATACCCCATTCTATACCCACAGTTGATCCAGAGGAAGGCAAAAAAAAACCCCAGCAGCGCATGCTCCAATTTGCTAAAGCAGGGAAAAAATTCCTTCCTGATCCCCCGGGAGGCAATCGGATTTTCCCCGGATCAACTTTACCTATAAATGTCAGTACCCAGTTATATTATGTACATTTAGGAAAGTATCCAGGCCTTTCTTAAAGCAATCTACTGAGCTGGCCAGAACCACCTCTGCAGGGAGTCTATTCCACATTTTCACAGCTCTTATGCCCCATACACACGGTCGGAAATTCCGACCACAAAATCCGATTTTTTTCCGACACTGGTGTTGCATACACACGGTTGGACGTGTCGGAAAATCCGATCATTCTGAACGTGGTGACGTTCGTTGCGTACATCAGGACTACGTAGAGGCTAGTAGCCAATAGCTTTGGTCTTGTAATGTGATCTGAGCATGTGTGGCACTTTGTCCGTCGGAATTCGCTACACACGATCGGAAAGTCTGATTTTTCCGACTTTGTTGTCGGAAAATTTGAGAGCAGGATCTCAAACTTTTTCCGTCGGAAATTCCGACGGGAAAAAGTCAGATGGAGCCCACACACGGTCGGAATTTCTGACAACATGGTCAATTGGACATTTTCCGTCGGAGAATCCGACCGTGAGTACGGGGCATTACTGTGAAGAAACCTTTCCGTATTTGGAGATGAAATTTCTTTTCCTCCAGACGTAGAGAGTGCCCCCTTGTCCTCCTTTGTTGTGAGTGAATAACTCCACACCAAGTTCACTATATGGGCCCCTTATATATTTGTACATGTTGATCATATCCCCCCTTATTCTCCTCTTATCAAGAGTGAATAATTCAGTTCCTCTAATCTTTCCTCATAGCTGAGCTCCTCCATGCCTCTTATCAGTTTGGTTGCCCTTCTCTGCACTTTCTCCAGTTCCCCGATATCCTTTTCGAGAACTGGTGCCCAAAACTGACCTGCATATTCCAGATGAGGTCTTACTAATGATTTGTACAGGAGCACAATGATATCTCTCTCTCTCTGTAGTCCATACCTCTCTTATACAAGAAAGGACTTTGCTCACTTTGGAAACCGCAGCTTGCCATTGCACGTTATTATTGAGCTTATGATCTACCAAAACCCCCAGATCCTTCTCCACTATGGATCCCCCAGTTGTACTCCCCCTAGTATGTATGATGCATATTCTTAGCCCCCAAGTGCATAACTTTACATTTATCAACATTAAACCTCATCTGCCACATAGTCGCCCAGTTAGACAGAACATTGAGGTCGTCTTGTAAATTGGAGACATCCTGTAAGGACGTTATTCCACTGCATAGCTTGGTGTCATCTGCAAAGACAGAAATGTTACTTTTGATCCCAGACCCAATATCATTTATAAAGATATTAAAAAGTAAGGGTCCCAGCACTGAACCTTGGGGTACACCACTGATAACCTTAGACCATTCAGAGTAAGAATCATTAACCACTACTCTCTAAATTGTGAAAGTGAAGCCTTGAGATGCAAATGGGGAACACTGTTTATATGGAGCAGGATTTATGTCCAACCATTGTTGTTGTGTTGCACCTGTCCACCTCGTTGCCTATTGTCTCGTATCTTAGAACCTTTTCAACTGGACTGGCGTCCCCAGATAAACCTTCTGCAGACTCCTTACTGTCTTTTACCTACTAAAAGCTTAGGTCAGGGGAACTACTATATAACGTCCACCAATTAAATTCAAAGCTGCCATGGAGATTTGAAAATGATTCCTGATAGAGCAAGCTACAGGCTTGTGTCATAGTAGATTTACTACATGGCCTGGTGTGGTGGAGCTGATTTACACCGAGGCTTGGATCTAAGAGACTACCCACACAGACCCATGGATTTGTGCTCATGAATGATACTCCTTCACATACAGTAAAAGTTGGGGAACCCCAACACGTGCATACCCAGCTACCGATTTTTTTTTTTTGCCAGTTGACAGGTTCATGACAAACCATAGTTGCCAACAGGTACAGCAAGAGAGTTGGACTACTACACTGGGCCCGAGAACTTTGTAGCTCCCAAAAAGATAAAAAAAAGATGTGAGGGGTTGTTCTGACAGTGTACCTTGTATGTGGATACACCTCCAAATTATTGACTTCAAGAGTTTCCAGTGAAGGGTCCCGGTAATGCTGCAACATTTTATTTTTATTTATTACGGGATTTATATAGCACCAACAGTTTCCGCAGCGCTTTACAATATAAAAAAGGAGACAATACAGTTATAATACAATCAAATACAAGAGGATTAAGAGGGCCCTGCTCAGAAGAGCTTGCAATCTAATAGGGTGGGGGAGGTGATACAAAAAGGTTGTAACTGTGGGGAATGAGCTGATGGAAGTGGTAGAAGATTAGTTGGAGATGCGATAGGCTTCCCTGAAGAGATGAGTTTTCAGGGATCGCCTGAAGGTGGCTAGAGTAAGGGATAGCCGGACAGGTTGAGGCAGCGAGTTCCAGAGGATGGGAGAGGCTCTGGAGAAATCCTGGAGACGAGCATGGGAGGAGGAAACAAGAGAGCTTGACAGGAGGAGATCTTGAGAAGAGCGGAGAGGACGGTTTGGGATATGTTTGGAGACAAGATTGGTGATGGAGCTCGGGGCAGAGCTGTGGATGGCTTTGTAAGTTGTGGTTAGTATTTTGAATTTAATTCGCTGGGTGATTGGGAGCCAGTGTAGGGATTGGAGGAGAGGGTTGGCAGACACTGAACGGTTGGTTAGGTGGATAAGTCTGGCAGCAGCATTCATGATAGACTGAAGAGGGGAGGAGCCTATGGAGAGGCAGGCCAATGAGAAGGGAGTTGCAATAGTCAAGGCGAGAGATAACAAGCGATTTTACCCCATGAATCCTCGAACGTTCTAAACCAAGGGCCAGTTTACTGACCTAAAGGCCTTTGTGGGGGGGGGGGAGGCGCATTGTTGCCAGTGAGTAGGAAATGCCCTAGGCATCCTTGGTCAGTAGCAGTGAACAGAACGATCTTCGTGATTTAGTGGTAGTAAAAATGCCCCAGGGTTGGTGTTCAGTGGAAGTAAAAAAATTACTTGGGGCTCATTTACACTTCAACTTTAAAGGGATTGTAAACCCTAGTTTTTCACCTTTTAATGCATTAAGGTGAAAAACCTCCTGTGATGCAGCAGCCCCCCTTTTACTTACCTGAACCCGGTCTTTCCAGCGACGAGCGCAACTGATGTCCATCAAGTTTAACCCTTGATTAGGAAGGGGTTCGGTCTCATCCAAACCTGTTTTTATGTTGGACTTTAAATCCTGTAATCCAGGCCACTGCCACGACATACCGTATATACTCGAGTATAAGCCGATTTTTTTTTTTTATTTTTTTTTTTTTTTCAGCACATTTTTTTTTTTTTGTGCTGAAAATGCCCCCCTCGGCTTATACTCGAGTCAAGCACAGAGAATGACATTTTCTGACCCGACTTTGGGGCCCCGTATCTCGGGGCCACTTGGTGATAGGAACACCAAATTTTGGATATGTTTGGTTTGCATACCAGATTTGGGGTTCCTAGCACCAAGTGACCCCGAGATATGAGGCCCCAAAATCCGTCAACTGTGTCCATCTGCAGCAATGTCATTTCTGGACCCTTTTGGGTCCAGAGACCCTGATTTTGGCTGCAGCTAGGGGGGCCTTTAGGAACCCTTAACTACCGAGTTTGAAGTTTGGGGGACCTATGGCTGCAAATGGGCACAGTGAGGCTGCAAATGGGCATTGTTGACCCTCGTTTCCACTTACAGTAGCTGCGCATTTCTCACCCTAGGCTTATACTCCAGTCAATACATTTTTCCCAATTTTTTTGTGGTAAAATATTAGGTGCCTCGGCTTATTTTTGGGTCGGCTTATACTCGAGTATATACGGTGTCTGACCTGTCTTTCTCTCTTTTTTTCCCCTCAAATTTCCTTTTAAATATTTCTAGTGAGCACTTGCATAACCTACTAACTGCTTGTGTTGCATTAATCTGTGGTCCCTCTCAGGAGAGCTCACAAAGGGCTCTGTGTACGTCAACATGAGATCTAGAAGTATTGCAGGTTAGACAAGGGAACGGTGATGGATTACACAGCATTGCGGACTGAAGATCTGCAACCTTTCACATGATGGGATATGGATGGGAATCGATGCATGGCCTCTATAGGTAGAAATGCATACAGCAAATGAGCTATAAGAGGAGAAGGCTAGGTCAGCATATTTTAAAAGCACATGTTTCCATTGTTGCCTGAATCGCATTTTTTAAAGCTGCAATTACGTGGGAGACGTCTGCCTGGATCAGGAACACGCTGTGCTGGAGCTTTCATCTCTATAACCAACACTGCCATTTTCTGCACAACGGGCAACGTCTTTCTATAGATGTACTAACGATCATGTACAGCAGGTCACAGGCTTTGCTGAAGTGCTAGATTTTACATGGACATCAAAAAACCCTTCTCAAATGGATTTCCGTAGAAATATAGGAGCTACTACTGTTGCCTTGTATTTGAAAGGTGTCATCTTTCGGAGATGTCGTCTTTCTCTAATACATAATGAGCCCTTTACCTGGATCAAGCATTGCGTGCAAGAGTTCAGACTGCATCCTGGCTCTAGGTTGGCCACTGGTCTTGTAGTGTATGCTCCAAGGTCATTACTTCAATACTGACTCACTGACCCAGGATGGTCAAATGAAGGGTAAGTGTGACGGAACGTCCCTACACTCCTCTTGAGTGTGTTCGTCATATATCACTTCCTCCCAGTCTGCATATAGATATCAGATATTCTAACCGCTCCCAAGCACCAAACGAGACGAGACTTGCTTAGTGCTAACATGGACTCTTTTTATTCGAACCACTGACAAGTATTTATATACAGTAGAAGAGGAGGTCCCCCCTCCTGCTCATATTACTCTAACAATAAACCTGTAACAACTTAACATAAACTAATTAACTAATCCCTTTAAGCAGCCGATGTGACTCATCAGGATTTCACTACAGGTCAGACTTCTTGTCACCGAGCTAAACACAGTTGATTATAAATTATCATAATTACCACCACAAGACATTTTATCACAATAGCAGGAGACCACCAGTAACAGACGGAGCGTCTACTACATTGTACAGAGGACAATGTGATCAGCTCTCTCAATTAACATCTTGAGTTCATGACACTAGCATCTGACAGTGTGTATACAGCATTGAATCTGACTGGGGTTGGGGTTCTCCTTCACCCTGTGCCCCTTAAAATCCAGGGCCCATAATCGGTTGGCAGGAGGCTCGCATTTAGTCCTCTCAAAAAGCCTGTGTCCTGGCTAGGTCTGTCACAGTAAGTATCCTACAACCAGATGTATACCCTGTTATAGATCAAATGGCTTGCCAAATACCGTATATACTCTAGTATAAGCCGACCCGAATATAAGCCGAGGCACTTAATTTTACAACAAAAAACTGGGAAAACTTATTGACTCGAGTATAAGCCTAGGGTGAGAAATGCGCAGCTACTGTAAGTGGAAAAGAGGGTCAACAACGCCCATTTGCAGCCTCACTGTGCCCATTTGCAAATGGGTCCCGAAATGACATTACTGCAGAAGGACACAGTTGACCGACTTTGGGGCCCTGTATCTCGGGGCCACTTGGTGTGCAAACCCAGTGGAACTAGCATTACAACATATCCAAAGATGGGGTTCCTATCACCAAGTGGCTCCGAGATAGGGGGGCCCCAAAGTCGGTTCGGAAAATGTCAAGCACTTTTCTGAAGCAGAGAATGACATTTTCCGAAACGACTTTGGGGCCCCCATATCTCGGGGCCACTTGGTGCTAAGAACCCCATCTTTGGATATGTTGTAATGCTAGTTCCACTGGGTTTGCACACCAAACTGGGGTTCCTAGCACCTAGTGGCCCCGAGATACAGGGCCCCAAAGTCGGGTCGGAAAATGTCATTCTCTGCTGCAGAAAAAATGCTTGACTCGAGTATAAGCCGAGGGGGGGGGGGGGCATTAGCACAAAAAAATGTGCTGAAAAACTCGGCTTATACTCGAGTATATACGGTAATAAATAGTCATAGTAATTTGTCAGAGCCTTCCATAGTACCATTATGTACGTGACCAATTTCATTTGGAAAACCCTGAAAAATATGTTGGATCGCTATGACTGTTCTAAATTCTATGTTCGATTTTGGGATAGACATGCAAATTACTATAAACAATTTTTCTAGTAGGAAAGCCACATTCACATTGAGCATTTTAGTTTATTTTTTGGAAAAGTTCCATTCTTCTCCTTATCACTGCTAAGGCTGAGCGTTGGTACGGTCCTCACTCCCACAGTGGTGCGGTTGTCACGTGCTCATGCTCAGGCTATAATATTATGAGGAGTGCCCGCCCCATCGTGTACATGTAGCGTCGGGGTGGGGAATGCCCTGACCGTTGATTGGGCAGTGGGTGGGATTGACGGCTCCCTTCTGGGTTTGGGTTGAATCCAATTTCACTCCTACCCCGAGCTCATCCCAAACCACTATGGTTTAAATTAATTGTCAATTTGACGTCCCATTAACTATTAGAAAATTGAACAAATGCTCCTGAAAAACTTTTTCAAACTAAATTTTAATGGTTGAGGCCAGCTTTAAAGTATAACTTTTTTTTTTTTTGGTTTTGGATAGAGGGGAGAAGGAAAAGTAATAGAGGAGATATCTTCCAATGGGGACACTAGTTCTGGTGACCTGGTGGTCCACAAGAGATTTCCTTAATTTGCAGGGATTTCCTTTTTTCACTTTCGGTTTGGCTCTGAAACATGAAGTGAAGCTGAATCTCCCCAATGGTTCAACGATGACAAAAATAAATACAGGTGTATCCTGTATAAGCCGACCCGAATATAAGCCGAGGCACTTAATTTTACCACAAAAAACTGGGAAAACTTATTGACACGAGTATAAGCCTAGGGTGAGAAATGCGCAGCTACTGTAAGTGGAAAAGACGGTCAACAATGCCCATTTGCAGCCTCACTGTGCCCATTTGCAGCCATAGGTCCCCCCGAACTTCAAACTTGTTAGTTAAGGGTTCCTAAAAGCCCCCTAGCTGCAACCAACATTTGGGGTCTCTGGACCCAAAGGGTCCCGAAATGACTTTGCTGCAGATGGACACAGTTGACCGAATTTGGGGCCCTGTATCTCGGGGTCCCTTGTTGCTAGGAACCCCAAATTTGGATATGTTGTAGTGCTCCACTGGGTTTGCATACCAAATTTGAGGTTCCTAGCACCAAGTGGCCCCGAAATACAGGGCCCCAAATTCGGGTCGGAAAATTTCAAGCACTTTTCTGCAGCCGAGAATGACATTTTCCGATCTGACTTTGGGGCCCCCATATCTCGGGGCCACTTGATGCTAGGGGTCCCAAATTTGAATATGTTGTAGTGCTAGTTCCACTGGGTTTGCACACCAAATTTGGAGTTCCAAGATACGGGGCAGCAAAGTCGGTTCGGAAAATGTCAAGCACTCTTCTGCAGCAGAGAATTACATTTTCCAAACCGACTTTGAGGCCCCTCGGTGCTAGGAACCCCAAATTTTGGTGTGCAAACTCAGAGGAACTAGCACCACAACATATCCAAAGTTCCTAGCATCAAGTGACCCTGAGATATGGGGGCCCAAAGTCGGGTCGGAAAATGTCATTCTCTACTGCAGAAAAGTGCTTGACTCGCGTTCAGAGGCAGTTGGACACTTTTTCAACTGCCCCTGAACGCATGCAATGTTATCCTAGGTGTCCATGTACACAGTCTCGTTTTTTCCCCATTTTTATGCAGTTGCGTTTTAACCTCGTTTTTCCAGAAGCAAAAAAATGCGTTCAGACACTTTTGCTTTTCCACGTTTCAGACGCAAAACGCGGCTAAATGCAGGCACCTGCGTTTAGCCGCGTTTGCGTTTATAAGCCTTTTTAAAGGAACCCAATTTTTTGGACCAGTAAACTCAGAAATATGATGGTAAACCATAAAAAATACTAGAAAAATTGGTTTAAAATGTCGTAATTAGTTTAGATAGTTCATAGAGCATATACACTCACTGATGCATACATGTTTGTGAAATATCCAATGGACATTCGCTGTACCATCAACGGATGTGTCGACAAGCTCTGATTCTGGGCCTCTCATGCAAATTTGCGACGACGTTGCTGCCTCATCAAGAGCAACATCAGGAGCATTTCCTGACATCTATTCAATATGGGATCCATTTCCAAAAAAAAACACAGAAAGAGGCAAATGCAAGTGTACAACGGCTCTCTCTGCTGCTCACTCTGATCAAAATGGCAGAAATAGTTAATACATGCTTTCTGAGCTTGGGGAGGGTCTGTATGATATCTTTACAAATGCTTATAGATGCAAACGCGTCTAAACGCGGCATGAAAACACAGCAAAACGTGCGTTTTTAAACGCAGGTTTCTGCTTTTTAAAACATGCGTTCAGCAGAGTTTGCATCTGCGTCTCGTGTGCATGGGGCTTAAGCCGAGGGGGGCATTTTCAGCACAAAAAAATGTGCTGAAAAACTTGGCTTATATTCGAGTATATACCGTAATTTCCAAAATAGTTAAAAAAAATAAATAAATAAATTGTGATTGATTCTTTTATAGAAGCAACAGTGGAGATATTCAACGTAATATGGTGGGTGTTGGATTGACCGTCTTTGAACTTTTGGAGTTTTGACCAAGTCTGGTGTTGGCCTGCCTTTTACAAAGCGGATAGAATGAGGAGAAAGGAGGGAGGAGGTCCTCCAATGTACAATTAAGAGGCTTACAGGAAGTGCGCTTGCTGTAGGCTTTGCAAGGTATTTTATTAATGGATTCGATACAGAAGAAATCTGTAGGACCACAAAGGAGGCCCACTAGTGGTGCACCATGAACACTGCAGCCTACTTGTAGCTCTCTTAGCCCCCGTACACACGGTCGGAAATTCCGACAGAAAATGCCCGATCGGACCATGTGTGTGGGCTCCATCTGACTTTTTCCGTCGAATTTCAGACAGAAAAAATTTGAGATCCTGCTCTCAAATTTTTCCGACAACAAAATCCGATCGACTTTTTCCGATCGTGTGTAGAGAATTCGGACGGACAAAGTGCCACGCATGCTCAGATCAAATTACGAGAGCAAAGCTATTGGCTACTAGCCTCTACGTAGTTCCGTCGTACGCAACAAATGTCACCACGTTCAGAATGATCGGATTTTCCGACAACTTTGTCCGACCGTGTGTATGCAACACCAACATCGGACAAAATCCGTCGGAAAAGATCAGACGGATTTTGTGGTTGGCATTTCCGACCGTGTGTACGGGGGGCTTAGCACTCATTCTTTCAGTTTAGTGCCAACAGCAGGTAAAGAGCCAATTGGCTGGAGCCCTGCGGACTGTAAACCACGTCGGACAATGGCTGTTAATCTGCAGTCCAGAAGGAAGTCACATGATTTGGCAGCCGTCACCATTATATTAATAAACAAGACAATAGAGGAAGTTGTTGATTCCAGTATTCTCGTTTCATGTGTCCAGATAGTGACATCCTGACTCCTGACATACTTACCACTATATTAAAAGAAGGAAGCGGATTGTCCTTTATCGATAAGACTTGGCGATCGTCCATAGTTTATGGCCCACTTCAGGTTGACGTAACTTTTAGGCGTTACCTATAGTAATGTGTTGCCAGCAGCCCATCCTTCCTTCTTTTTTTTTTTTTTTTATTATATATAAAGCATGTGGTGTCTGCCGGGTTGAGTCATCTACTTATAATTCTTAAGGACTTCATGGGGAGATTTTCATGACTTTCGTTCAACTCACCTTGGAAAAGATCTGGGGTTCCCGCGCCCATCCAGGGGTTTGCGATCTTTTACTTTTGCGTTTTTGGTCTGACGAGGAGAGAATGCAAATAGATAATTAAAAAAATTGTTATCTCTGAGAGGTAAGCCTACACCATTGAAACCAATTCAGATGGTGTTTTTTTCTTCATTACAGTATATACTCGAGTATAAGCCGACCCGAATATAAGCCGAGACACCTAATTTTACCACAAAAAAACTGGGAAAACGTATTGACTCGAGTATAAGCCTAGGGTGAGAAATGCACAGCTACTGTGATGCCGCGTACACACAGTCGGAATTTCCGATGGGAACAGTCCGATGGGAGCTTTTCAACGGATTTTCCGACCGTGTGTACGCCCATCTGTCTTTTTCTGTCGGAATTTCCGACGGACTTTGGATTGAGAACCTGTTCTCAATTTTTCCGACGGAAAACCTTTCTATCGGATTTTCCGATCGTGTGTATGCAATTCCGACACGCAAAATTCCAACGCATGCTCAAACAATTTGACGCATGCTCGGAAGCATTAAACTTCCCTTTTATAGTGCCGTCGAACGTGTTTTATGCCGCTGTGTTACTGACCGTCGGAATTTGGTGTGACCGTTTGTAGGCAAGACAGTTTGAGCAAAATTCTGTCGAATTCCGACGGGAAAACCATCAGAGCTTTTTCCGACGAGAATTCCGACTGTGTACGCGGCATTAGTGGAAAAGAGGGTCAACAATGCCCATTTGCAGCCATAGGTCCCCCGAACTTCAAACTTTGTAGTTAAGGGTTCCTAGATGCCCCCTAGCTGCAGCCAAAATTTGGGGTCTCTAGACCCGAAGGGTTCCCGAAATGACATTGCTGCAGATGGACACAATTGACCGATTTCGGGGCCCCGTATCTCGGAGCCACTTGGTGCTAGGAACCCAAAATTTGCCGTGCAAACCCAGTGGAATCTGCACCATAACATATGCAAACTGGGGTTTCTAGCACTAAGTGGCCACGAGATATGGGGCCCCAAAGTCAGTTCAGAAAATGTCAAGCACTTTTCAGCAGAAAACAGAATGCAGAATGACATTTTTCCGAACCGACTTTGGGTTATGTAACCGGCTTGTATATGTTGTGGGGCAGGTTCCACTGGGTTTGCACACCAAATTTTGGGTTCCTAGCACTAAGTGGCTCCGAGATACGGGGGCCTCAAAGTCGGTTCGGAAAAGGTCATTCTCTGCTGCAGAAAAATGCTTGACTCGAGTATAAGTCGAGGGGGCACTTTCAGCACAAAAAAATGTGCTGAAAAACTCGGCTTATACTCGAGTATATACAGTATCTGCATCACGGATGGTGGGAAAGGTAGGTATTGACTATCATCAGTGCAGGGAAAATGTATTCCTTTGGCTAGGCACAGAACAATATTCTTCATAGCAAAGAGCCGAACTCGAGGACAAACGGCAAAATGTATAAAATTTAAGGGTTTTCTTTTCTTTTTTTTTTTTTTTTCCAAAGGATTTGGAAAGTGGTCCTCTCCTGTACTGCTTATTCTTATTTCACTTGCACACTGAGCTTTTCACAATACAAAGTACATTAGAAGCTGAAGCAAGTCGTATAGAGCCCTCCTCATTTCCTTGCTGGATGATGTTCAGGATCATCTAGCCCAGTGGTCTCCAAACTGTGGCCCTTTGCTTGCCTTTATCCAAGCCTCGGGGCATTATTCCTCCCACTAACGCCAACAAGGGGGGCACCATTCCTTTTCCACTGTCCCCAAACATGGGGAACCATTCCTCTCACAGACACCAACAATAGGGCGTTTTTCCTTCCACTGACACCAGCAATGGGGCATAATTCCTCCCACTTACAGTAGATATAAAAAAGTCTACACACCCCTGTTAAACTGTCAGGCTTTTGTGATGTAAAAAAAGAGACGAAGATAAATCGGAACTTTCCCCACCTTTTTTAATGTGACCTATAAACTGTACAACTCAATTTAAAAACAAACTGAAATCTTTTAGGGTTGGGAAGCAAAACAAAAAAAAAAAACTAAAATAATGCGGTTGCATAAGTGTGCACACCCTCTTATAACCGTGTTCAGAATTAAGCATACACATTTAAACACGTGTTAAATAGAAGTCAACTGCCATCATTTAAAGTGCCTCTTATTAACCCCAAATAAAATTCAGCTGTTCTAGTAGGTCTTTCCTGACATTTTCTTAGTCGTATCCTACAGTAAAAGCCATGGTCCTCAGCTTCCAAAGCATCAGAGGGATCTCATTGTTTAAAAGGTATCAGTCAGGAGAAGGGTACAGAATTTCCAAGGCATTAGGTATATTATAAAAACCCGGTGAAGACAGTCATCAAGTGGAGAAAATATGGCACAACAGTGACATTACCAAGAACTGGACGTCCCTCCAAAATTGACAAGAAGAAAACTAGTCAGGGAGGCTCCCAAGAGGCCGACAGCAACATTAAAGGAGCTGCAGGAATATCTGGCAATTACTGGCTGTGTGGTACATGTGACAACAATCTCCCGTATTCTTCATATGTCTGGGGTATGGGATAGAGTGGCAAGACTGACGTTTTTTCTCACTAAGAAAAGCATCCAAGCCCGGCTAAATTTTGCAAAAAAGATGTGGGGAAAATGTGTTCTGGTCTGATGAAACCAAGGTAGAAATTTTTGCCTATAATTCCAAAAGCTATATTTAACACAAAAACACTGCACATCACCAAAAGAACACCATACCCACTGTGAAGCATGGTGGTGGCAGGATCATGCTTTGGGGCTTTTTTTTCAGCTGGAACATTCCCTCCTTTTATGAAGAGTTCCAAATACCAGTCAATATCGACACAAAACATTCAGGCTTCTGCTAGAAAGCTGAACATAAAGAGGAACTTCATCTTTCAGCATGACAACGACCCAAAACCTACATCCAAATCAACACAGGAATGGCTTCACCAGAAGAAGATTAAAGTTTTGGAATGACCCAGCCAGAGCCCAGACCTGAATCCGATTGAAAATCTGTGGGGTGATCTGAGGAGGGCTGTGCACAGGAGATGTCCTCACAATCTGACAGATTTGGAGTGGTTTTGCAAAGAGTGGGCAAATATTGCCAAACCAAGATGTGCCATGCTGATAGACTCATACACCAAAAAGACTGAGTGCTGTAATAAAATCAAAAGGTGCTTCAACAAAGTATTAGTGTAAGGGTGTGCACAGTTGTGCAACCATATTATTTTATCTTTACTTCACACCACCTAAAAGATTTCTGTTTGATTTTCAACTCGGTTGTACAGTTTATAGTTTTATCACGGACATTTTAACAGGGGTGTGTAGACTTTTTATATCCACTGTATACCAATGATGGGGCACTATTTCTCCCACTGTCACCAGCAATGGGGCATTATTCCTCCCACTGATCTAAACAATTATCACTATTCCTCCCACTTATACCAATGATAGAGCACTATTCCTCCCACTGACTCCAATGATGGGGCACTTCCACCCACTGACACCAGCAATGGGGCATAATTCCTCCCACTTATACCAATGATGGAACACTATTCCTCCCATTGACACCAATGAGGGGGCATAATTCCTCCCACTGGCACCAGACATGGAGCACTATTCCTCCCACTAACGCCAATGATGGGACACTATTCTTCCCACTGACACCAGCAATGGGGCATAATTCCTCCCACTGATCTAAACAATTAGGCACTATTCCTCCCACTTATACCAATGATGGAACACTATTCCTCCCATTGACACCAATGAGGGGGCATAATTCCTCCCACTGGCACCAGAAATTGAGCACTATTCCTCCCGCTAACGCCAATGATGGGACACTATTCTTCCCACTGACACCAGCAATGGGGCATAATTCATCCCACTGGCACCAGAAATGGAGCACTATTCTTTCCACTGACACCAATGAGGGGGCATAATTCCTCCCACTGACGCCAATGAGGGGACATTTATTTATTCCCACTAACGCTGGCGCATTTTCTACTTCCACTGGCCACTCCAGCCCCCCCCCCCCCCCCCCTCCCTACAGTCTGAAGGACCGTAAACTGGCCCTGTCTTTAGAAAGACCCCCTGATTTAGCCCTTTCCTCCCTATTCTTCCCATCCCTGGCCTGTCTAAGAACACCGACTCCTCTTGATTTAGGACATCCAGTTGATCACTGATGTCTTTAGAGAGGTGTAGTTAGGCTGGGTGCTGTGATGCTTTCAGAAAGCTACGTATAGACCTCTGCTGGGTCTCTTAACTAGCCACGATCTGCCTGCTTTGCATAGAGAAACCGAATTGGTGGCAAAATCACGAAGTATAAATTAAGGTGTAATGAAAATTTGAAAGTTTAAAAAAAAAAAAAAAAAAATTGTGTGTTGATGGAGGAGGGCGGGGGGAGTAACCAGGGAATGCAAAATCTAGGATTGAATGTCGGCTGTAATATTTGGTGCATGGACTATTCAACATTTGGATTGGTTAGAAGCTCCCCTGTGTGGTTGGGATTTGTGAGATGTGTGTGATTGTGGTGAACGGCCTTGTCAACATTGTGTCCTCTGTGAATACGATTTGACTTTATCGCCCTTCCTCTAATAATCGTCACAATACTTTTAGCGCTTCCTGTGCACTGGAAGCGAGGAAAGAATACGGCACATAGACTTAGTCAGCTCTGAGTCAGGCTGTGTAGAATAGAAAGGATGGAGCTCACCTCATCCTGGGGTGGAAGTCGCTCGCTGCTTCTATTTTAGGTGGTTTTCTACATGCGTGTTCTGCGTCACCGCAATGGGCTCAGGAAGATGAAGCAATAGGATTTGCTATATGGATGGAGAAACCTGGTATCGTCCCGGCTGCTACAAAGGATCAGCCCACCAAAATGTTATCGTTTGTTGAAGACTGAGTCATCTAATAGTCCTTGAGGACTCTAGCCGTGAGATCTCCCGGTCATAGCTGAGGTGTTCCTCCTCCTCCTGTATCATTCTCCGCATTTAGAGAATAAATCTCCATCGGGGAGAGCAGTAACCCCTTCACAATGGCTGAACAAGGTGCGTAAATCCGGCAACTAGAGAGACCTCACCACTGGTGTCCATCTGCAGCGTCTGCCAGTAAGAAAACTTTCCATTTTATATGGACTGACACTTAAAAGATGAACTCCAAGCAATGCTAACCAAAAAAGTCATGTCCACCACAAAATGTCTCATTTTGTTGGGTAATAAACTGTTTGTAAGCCCCCACAAGACCATGTCTGAACCGCTCGGGTCCTGTTTTTGTGAATGTTCCTAGGAACAAATGAGGAGAAATAATAACTCTTAGAGAAGATTAGTAAGAAAGAGAAGAAAAGAACTGAGAAATAAGAGTAGAAAAGAGAGGGGGGGGGACCCGACCCGACCCGATAGCGATGCACTAGACATGTGCAATGCCCAAAAATTTGTTCATTTTCGTTTCATTCGTTTTTTAATTTTTTTTTTTGTTTTTCGGGTCATTCGTTATAATCGCAATTAGTAAATTCGTACATTCACACATTCGTACGTTCATAAATGCGTACATTCGAAAATTCGTATATTCTTAAATTCATGCATTCGTAAATTAGAAAATTCGGAAATGAGAAAATCCGAAAAACCCCAAAATTTGAAAATTAAAAAATTGAAATAGTAACTAACTATTAAATTATAGGTATTGTAATTTCCTTTCAAATTTGTCTGTTAGTGAACACGAATTTATCTGAAATGACGAATTATCTGAAATAACGAATGCTGCATCTAAACAAAATGGAACGTAACAAATCAATAATTAATAATACGTTTTATTATTATTATTGTTGTTGTTGTTGTTTTATTTTTATTAATTCATTACGTTCCATTTGTTTGGTTGATAAATTTGTATTTTGTTACGTTCACTAACAGCCCAATTTAAAAAGGAAATTACAATACCTATAATTTAATAGTTAAGTTATTAATTATAAATTCAGATTTCCGAATTTATGTATGTACGAATGTGCAAATGTACGAATTTACAAATGTATGAATGTACGAATTTATAAATTTTCTAATTTACGAATATCTTCGGAAAAATTTGTTAAACAGATTTTCGTTAATTTGGATATTGTCGAAATTCGTTAAAACGAATTCGAAACGAATTTCACATATATCTACGATGCACTTGTGGCTGCCATATTGAAGCAGCTCTCGTATTAATTGTCCCTTTTATTCTAGGCGGCACAGTGGTGTAGTGGTTAGCTAGCAGTAAAAAGGGTCGCTGGTGTCGCTGGAGTTTGCATGTTCGCCCTGGGCCTGCATGGGTTTCCTCCCGGGTACTCCGGGTTCCTACCACACTCCAAAGACATGCTGGTAGGTTAATTGGCTTCTGTCCAAAATTGGCCCTAGTATATGAATGGGGACCTTGGATTGTGGGCTCTTTGAGGGTGTAGGGACCAATGTGAGTGTGCAGTGTGCAATGTACAACGTACAGGGATAGGGACAATTGTAGACACTCACTCAGGTTGAACTGGATGGACTTGTGTCTTTATTCAACCTTACTTACTATCTAACTATGATCCGAGCATCGGATAGAATGAACATGTTCCAGAGCCTCCATGCCTTCGAATGCTTCTCCTGTTTTATTTTGCGCTGTAAGAAAGAACTAGGTCCTTCAACTTATTGATATCCTCCACTTTACGCAACCAAGTCCCAATGGAGGGAGGTGTTTGTGTCTTCCAGAATAGGGGGCTACAGGACTTGGCCGCATTTAGTAAATGCCGTATTTTTGATTTTTTTTTTTTTTTTTTGGTATTGTTTCGCTGGGATCTTGGTAACATGGAGTAAAAAAGAAAGACGGATCATCAGGGATCTTATGATCTGTACATTTTTGGGTAGTAGTCCGTACCGTCGTCCAAAATTAATTTTACAGTGGGCAAGCCCAAAACATATGTAGGATTGTTCCCCTGTCCGCCTGGCATCTCCAACAACTGTCAGTAGTGTTCGGATAGTATTTTTGTAATAACTGGGGTGTATAGTACCACCTCGTCAGAATTTTATAGTTGGACTCTTGTATTTTCGTACAAATGGACGACTTTAAGGAAAATCTAAGAATATTTAGTTTTTGGTTTACCGTAAAGTCGGCTTCCATTTCTGTAAGAAAGATAAATGTGGCTGTTCGGAGGGCAAATTAATCAAAGCATACGTTTTTGATAACACTTGTGTCAATGTCCCTTCGTCTAGACCAGGGGTCTCCAAACTTTCTAAGCAAAAGGGCCAATGGGAGTAAATAACTCCCAAACAGAAGGGCCCATCGTTGGTAGCAATGGGAGCGAGGGTGCCCCGTTGTTGGGAGCAAGGGTGCCCCATCGTTGGTAGCAATGGGAGCAAGGGTGCCCCATCGCTGGAAGCAAGGGTGCCCCATCGTTAGTGTTGGTTGGTGAAATAGTGCCCCAAGGGCCAGATAAAAGCAAGCAAAGGGCCACATCCAGCCCCCGGGCCGCAGTTTGGAGACCACTGGTCTAGACCAGTGATGGCGAACCTTGTGCCCCTCTAGATGTTTTGGAACTACGTTTCCCATGATGTTCAACTTCACTGCAGAGTGCATGAGCATCATGGGAAATGTAGTTCCAAAACATCTGGGGTGCCAAGGTTCACCATCACTGGTCTAGACCAGAGGTCTCAAAGGTCGTCGGGGCATGATTATATTTGTCAGAATTTGCGAGGGAATTTAGGAAGTGATGTAGTCGTATAGCACTCCAAAGAAAGTCGGAAGACCCGTACAGTGACTGAAGAGAAGGCCAGTGGTCTCCATCTATAAAATGTGATGAACGGTCAAGAGTGCTTTGAATTCTGATTGGCCAAGTCCAGAGGGAAATGCTGGATTACCTAATATGGGAAATGGAGGGGATTCTCTGGTGGAGAGGGAAGCTGTAAAGATGCTCTTGGAGCACAATGCGGAGAGTGGTGCCAAAAAGGGGGTGAGATTTCAGTTTAGGGGGCAAGCAGTCAAAACGCCACAGCGGCTTTCAACTGGATGGGGGTCTGGGCCTGATTAAGTCTTGTAGTGTTGACTCCTCCAGTCAATGATTGAAGATAAGAGTTCTGTAGATTGGATCATCCTCTGACATTGAAGCATGTTACTGGCAGGATCACTAGAGGAAAATTAGACTGCAAAAAGAAAAGGAATGCAGCCACTATATACTTTTGAAATTAGTAGCTTCTGTGTGCGTCATCGGGGGAGGAAATAATCGGAGATCTCCCTACCCGAGGCACTCCAACAGAACTTCTAACTCTTCATTTTACTCTCCAGTTTTACCAACATTTCCTGTCTCTGATACTGGTCACCGGAATGGGAAATGAGGGGATCTCTCCCCAGCAGACACAGCAATAAATTCCTCACACTGCTCCTATAGGCAGACAGAGGGGGAGGGGGAGAGAGGAGCTGACTTCAGACAGGATGAATGTAAACAAAGCCGTGTTTTTAGTAACAAGTTTTTCCTATTAATAACGGTGATTGTAAATTTGTTTGTTTTAACTGTAATCACAGGATACTTCATTGAAACGCATTCGTTCCACGTTGCTTGCCAAAACCCTGGAGCATCATATGCAGAATCTTATCTATTTCCATTCCTCCATCAGATTCTCTTTAACCCCCCCCCCCCCCCCGTATCTCTCTACCATGCCTATCTATCCCCTCCTTTTATTTCACCTCATTCTCCTATTTATCAGCCCCCCCCCCCCCCCCCCCCCCCCCCCCCCCCCCCCCCCCCCCCCCCCCCCCCCCCCCCCCCCCCCCCCCCCCCCCCCCCCCCCCCCCCCCCCCCCCCCCCCCCCCCCCCCCCCCCCCCCCCCCCCCCCCCCCCCCCCCCCCCCCCCCCCCCCCCCCCCCCCCCCCCCCCCCCCCCCCCCCCCCCCCCCCCCCCCCCCCCCCCCCCCCCCCCCCCCCCCCCCCCCCCCCCCCCCCCCCCCCCCCCCCCCCCCCCCCCCCCCCCTCTCCCCCCCCCCCCCCCCCCCCCCCCCCCCCCCCCCCCCCCCCCCCCCCCCCCCCCCCCCCCCCCCCCCCCCCCCCCCCCCCCCCCCCCCCCCCCCCCCCCCCCCCCCCCCCCCCCCCCCCCCCCCCCCCCCCCCCCCCCCCCCCCCCCCCCCCCCCCCCCCCCCCCCCCCCCCCCCCCCCCCCCCCCCCCCCCCCCCCCCCCCCCCCCCCCCCCCCCCCCCCCCCCCCCCCCCCCCCCCCCCCCCCCCCCCCCCCCCCCCCCCCCCCCCCCCCCCCCCCCCCCCCCCCCCCCCCCCCCCCCCCCCCCCCCCCCCCCCCCCCCCCCCCCCCCCCCCCCCCCCCCCCCCCCCCCCCCCCCCCCCCCCCCCCCCCCCCCCCCCCCCCCCCCCCCCCCCCCCCCCCCCCCCCCCCCCCCCCCCCCCCCCCCCCCCCCCCCCCCCCCCCCCCCCCCCCCCCCCCCCCCCCCCCCCCCCCCCCCCCCCCCCCCCCCCCCCCCCCCCCCCCCCCCCCCCCCCCCCCCCCCCCCCCCCCCCCCCCCCCCCCCCCCCCCCCCCCCCCCCCCCCCCCCCCCCCCCCCCCCCCCCCCCCCCCCCCCCCCCCCCCCCCCCCCCCCCCCCCCCCCCCCCCCCCCCCCCCCCCCCCCCCCCCCCCCCCCCCCCCCCCCCCCCCCCCCCCCCCCCCCCCCCCCCCCCCCCCCCCCCCCCCCCCCCCCCCCCCCCCCCCCCCCCCCCCCCCCCCCCCCCCCCCCCCCCCCCCCCCCCCCCCCCCCCCCCCCCCCCCCCCCCCCCCCCCCCCCCCCCCCCCCCCCCCCCCCCCCCCCCCCCCCCCCCCCCCCCCCCCCCCCCCCCCCCCCCCCCCCCCCCCCCCCCCCCCCCCCCCCCCCCCCCCCCCCCCCCCCCCCCCCCCCCCCCCCCCCCCCCCCCCCCCCCCCCCCCCCCCCCCCCCCCCCCCCCCCCCCCCCTCCCCCCCCCCCCCCCCCCCCCCCCCCCCCCCCCCCCCCCCCCCCCCCCCCCCCCCCCCCCCCCCCCCCCCCCCCCCCCCCCCCCCCCCCCCCCCCCCCCCCCCCCCCCCCCCCCCCCCCCCCCCCCCTCTCTGTCCCTCTCTTGCTTTCTCCTTCCTCTTCATCTCGATTTTTCTTTTTTCCTTCCTCCTTCACTCTAACTTTTTGTGTCTGTTTTTTGCTTTGCAGATTAATCAGCCACTCGATGGGGAGTAACAGTGGATCACCTGTTCGTGTCGCCTTCCCAACCTGCAAGAGCCACACACAGAATTTTACCACTTCTTCTATAGAAAGTATGAAACTGGTATTAACTGAATGGCAATTATGGATTTTTAACTCTAATTCACAGTAAACCATTAAGCCATATGTTTGAATCCGTACCAAATACCGTTCTCTCTGGCGCAAGTGTATTGACAATGTCGTTGCGGCAAAACACCTACTTGAATGCAGTGGAATATAAGTATTAATTGCATGAGGAACGTGAAGAAAGCTGAACAAAAAAGAAGTCTTTATTTATCTTTGAAGAGATATAGTATTAATATTTATATAGAATCTAAGAATATATATATATATTTTTGTGGTGAAGATGGCCCCTCAGAATGCCGACTCGGAATCTATGCAAGTTCGGGACCTGCCTTTGACCAAGCTGAAGAAAGAGGAGACCAAAGAGACTGAGAGCAGGGATGAGACTATCAGCGAGAGCTCCATCGACCGCATCCCTATCCGTCTCTGGGTCATGAACGGGGCCGTGATGTTTGGTCGGGAGTTTTGCTACGCCATGGAGACAGCGTTGGTGACGCCAGTTCTGTTGCAAATTGGTAAGAAAAAAGTCCCGTCTTTCATGACCTGTACTTGTTTGTGAGTCAGTTGGTTAAAAACAGTGGTCAGCCCCACTAAATGGAGAAACTGAAATTGGCGATAGCGAACACAGAGAATCAATAAGTTTCACTGCATGCATGTGTGTGTGTATAATGTAAGACTTGCCATTGTATACAGTACGTAGCCATCAGTATAAAGATTGTGACGGGAGTGCACATGGAACCAAGAATCCCTTGGAAATGTTGGGAAACCCATGTTTCAGCTCCCCATGCACCTCTTATGTCTAAGTCACCCTGTGCCATCCTGGCACAGGGTGAGTGAGAAAATATGGCACTTACATTTTAAGTAATACAAGATATAAGTAATATTTATCCACAATATCTCCCAGGATATATGTAAAGACTATTCTTAGTTTGTTTAATTCTGAACAATAGATGGTCATTGAAAGAACTGATCACATTGACCTCCGGAGATGGACTGTCTGGTCACCTAGGCTGCCTTAAAGTGGTTGTAAACCCTTACAAATTACTTGGACCTACAGGTAAGCCTAGATTAAGGCTTACCTGTAGGTCAAAGAAATATCTCCTAAACCTACACGGTGACGTCATTGCGGCGCTGTCGAATGAGACCCACCAAGAAGATGGAGGCTCTGTACACAAGGGGACAGCGGTGACTTCGCTGGCTCCTGTGTCAGGTAAGTGACACATAATGGACTACTATGCCATGCATAGTAGTCCATTATGCTTTACCTTTGCAGGGAAACAAAGAGGAATAGGGTTTACGTCCTCTTTAAGTGCTGTGTTAATTAACATGTTAATTATTTAATTGTCTTAAGTTGTTTCTATAGAGGAGGGTGGAGTATCCATGAGCCAGCCCTACCTCATTATCTATCCCATTGTGTTTAAAAGTGTATAAAAAGGCTGTATTCTGTCCAATAAATCATTTCAAGATTCTACAAGCTATTTTCGGCTAGACTTGTATTCAATGCAGCTATAATAATATATCTCTCTGATGGTCAAACTGGAGGAAGCAGTATTACTAAGGCCCCTTTCACACTGGGGCGGTGAGCCGCGGTGATGGTAAAGCAGCGCTATATTTAGCGCTGCTTTACCGTTGTTTTTACTGCGGTTTTCGGCCGCTCGCGGTGCGGTTTTACCCCCCGCGAGCGGCCGAAAATGGGTTAAACACCCCACGCAGAGCGCCGCCGTAGCGGCGCTTTGCGGCGGTATTGCCGCGGTTTTACCGCGGTCTCCCATTCTTTTCAATGGGAAGGAGCGGTATAGGAGCGGTGAACACACCGCTCCTATCCCGCTCCAAAGATGCTGCTAGCAGGACTTTTTTTGTCATCCTGCTAGGGCACCGCTCCAGTGTGAAAGCCCGCCGGCTTTCACGCTGGAGTTAAAGGGGCAGGATTTTTTCATGCGGTGAACAGGCGCTATTTTTAGCGCTGCACCGCATGAAAAAACGCCCCGGTGTGAAAGGGGCCTAACGGAAGCACTCAAGCGGAGTGTGGGATAGGATCCATCACAAAGATCATTAGAAGTAAATGACTGGATTCCTTCATTGTGAGGTTGTCACTAAAGCTGGCCATAGATGGTTCAAATTGCTGGCATAAATCGCATTAAAAATCCCACAGACTGGTTGTCCCCAAGTTGATTGCTCAACTTGGGTTCAATCAGCCTGCCCAATACATGATTCAAATCCCCACTGGTTCAGCAGGGACCAGCCGAGAGTCAAATCATGTATGGGCAGGCTGATTGTACCCAAGTTACATAGTAGGTGGGGTCGAAAAAAGACGCAAGTCCATCAAGTCCAACCTATGTGTGTGATTTATATCTTAGTATTACATTGTATATCGCTCCGTCCGATCCAGCGGCGCCCGGCATTACAGCCCCCCTCGGTATGTTGTAGTCGTTCAGGTGCTTATCTAATAGTTTTTTTAAACTATCGATGCTCCCCGCTGAGACCACCGCCTGTGGAAGGGAATTCCACAGCCTTGCCGCTCTTTCAGTAAAGAACCCTCTACGTAGTTTAAGGTTAAACCTCTTTTCTTCTAATTTTAATGAGTGGCCACGTGTCTTGTTAAACTCCCTTCCAAGAAAAAGTTTCCTCCCTATTGTGGGGTCACCAGTACGGTATTTGTATATTGAAATCATATCCCCTCTCAAGCGTCTCTTCTCCAGAGAGAATAAGTTCAGTGCTTGCAACCTTTCCTCATAACTAATATCCTCCAGACCCTTTATTAGCTTTGTTGCCCTTCTTTGTACTCACTCCATTTCCAGTACATCCTTCCTGCGGACTGGTGCCCAGAACTGGACAGCATACTCCAGGTGCGGCCGGACCAGAGTCTTGTAGAGCGGGAGAATTTATCGTTTTATCTCTGGCGTTGATCCACCTTTTTAATGCCAATATTCTGTTTGCTTTGTTAGCAGCAGCTTGGCATTCAACTTGAGCAATCAACTTGGGTACAACCAGCCTGTTGGATTTTTCATGACTATAGCCTCTAGGAATAATCGCGTTGTGTTCTCCTGGCCAGGATGACTTCCCTGTACCCTCCCGCCAGGAGAACACAACTCGCTGTTGGCTCCTCCTCTGACCCGCTGTTGGCTCCTCCTCTGACCCGCTGTTGGCCCCTCCTCTGACCCGCTGTTGGCCCCTCCTCTGACCCGCGGTTGGCCCCTCCTCTGACCCGCGGTTGGCCCCTCCTCTGACCCGCGGTTGGCCCCTCCGACAGTCCCATTCACTTTAATGGGATGGCTGGTGATGCGGCAGCGACACAAGGTGAGGGACGCGGCGGCAGCAGGGGAGTGGATGCCCGCCAACGGGCGCTGCCATGATGGATCTGAAATGACAGGTGCTCTTTAAATGTAAGGACTCATTCTTGCTGGTAGTTGGAATATTTAATATTTGCAAACAAAATGAAGGTTTCTTATTTTGAGTACTAAGCTGTCAGGTTAGTAAAACAGCGATATCAGAACCGATTCAATCATACAGTTTGTAGTGTACATAGATTTGCAAAACAATAGGATAAAAGGAATATTCCTGAACTTTGTTTTCTCTAATGGTTACTGTGACATTGGGGTTTATTTACTAAAGCTGGAGAGTGCAAAATCAGGCTCACTTCTGTATAGAACCCAATCGGCTTCCAGGTTTTTATTGCCAAAGCTTAAAATTGAACAAGCTGAGGTTAGAAACTGATTGGCTACCCTGCACAGTTGCACCAGATTCTGAGTGCACCAGTTTTAGTAAATCTACCCCATTGTGTGAATGCATTAATGCAGTGCATGTTATCTCAGCTTGCAGAGCTTGGATTCATTGAATGAGTTTACCAAAAATGTAAATGTTGCAGAATATACAGCCTCAGGCTACATAACTAAACTCCATTTCATGCTGAATAAACTAAATTATTAATGTATCCTGAATGGAAAACTATCTTTTTTAGATAGATTTATTTATTTATTTTTTTACTCCAAAAGCATTTTATTAAAATAAAAATTTGATACAGATCTAAAAATGTTTTATTTATTTAAATCATTGATTTATATCCACCCCGGTTGCAGGAAATAAAATTGCCCCATTATGGTCGGCTTTACAGTCCAAAGAGTTTATTCTTCAGAATAGACCGTTAAATCTGAAATTCAGTGAAATATTTTTTTCCCCCAAAAAACGGCACCAGAGACGGTAAGTACCACAAGTGAAGTGTGTCCCATGGCTCTTGGTTTGAAATATGCATTTCTATGCTCTGAATACCCCGGCAGAGGAGATCTTTCCTTCTGGATTACATTGAGCGGCTGCACCTATTATAGGCACTCAAGTGCTCGCTATGCCCGCCATGTCGCCCCCCAGACTCCATTTATAGAAGCTGTGCGATCTGTTCCCCCCCAATGAAACACATTCAGTGATTAGAAGAGATTGATCTTTCATTCATCCGCCATCCACCATCCATGGAGAACTTTCCATTGTGGGAACCGATAGATCAGGGATATGCAATTGGCGGACCTCCAGCTGTTCCAGAACTACAAGTCCCATGAGGCATAGCAAGACTCTGACAGCCACAAGCATGACACCCAGAGGCAGAGCATGATGGGACTTGTAGTTTTGCAACAGCTGGAGGCCCGCTAATTGCATATCCCTGCGATAGGAGGAGGGGGGCGGAAAGCATGGGTATAGTCAGCATTTGACAAATGCCCCTCAGTTTCAGTCACTTATATTGTCCCTGACAGCATTGGAAGAACACAACTGGGGGGGGGGGGGGGGGGTATTTCTGGGGGCAGAGGATTTCAGATTTGAACTAAACACAGCAGCCCAGTAGGAGAGGGGAAAACCCCTGATCACCACACACCAGCAAAATCTTGACAATCCTAGGAGTAAGAGCAGTCTCAGTCCGGCTCCGTCCAGGCCAAGGGCCGACGCGTTTCACCCCTCCTCTGAGCTCTGACTAAGCCCTGGTGGGGCGACGTGTCGGTGGGGGGGTGTGGCCTGGATGGAGCTGGGCTTACGCTGCTTTTAGGCTGCTTTTACTCCTATGATTGTTGAGTTTTGCTGATGTGTGGCGATCAGGGGTTTTCTCCTCCTACCGAGCACAGGCTCTTCCCAAGTCGGCACCCTTCAGTGTAAGTTACCAGACTTGAGCATTGAAACCTGGAGAGGCACCCAAACTTTTTCCTATACAGAAATATAGCAGCCCAACACACACGAGACATTATTCAGTCATAGTAAGTACTGTCCCTGGTGCTGGAGGGGGTGCAAAGGAATATATCTTTTGTATAGGTACATAAATGACACATATACCGTATATACTCGAGTATAGGTCGACCCGAATATAAGCCGAGGCACCTAATTTTACCACAAACAACTGGGAAAACTTCTTGACTTGAGTATAAGCCTAGGGTGAGAAATTAACAGCTACTGTAAGTGGAAAAGAGGGTCAACGATGCCCATTTGCAGCCTCACTGTGCCCATGCAGATGGACACAGTTGACCGATTTGGGGCCCTGTATATCGGGGTCACTTAGTGCTAGGAACCCCATCTTTAGATATGTTGTAGTGCTAGTTCAACTGGGTTTGAATGCCAAATTTGGGGTTCCTAGCTCCAAGTGTCCCTGAGATATGGGGCCCCAAATTCGGGTCAGAAAATGTCAAGCACTTTTCTGCAGCAGAGAATGACATTTTCCGAACCGACTTTGGGGCCCCGTATATCGGGGCCACTTAGTGCTAGGAACCCCATATTTGGATATGTTATAGTGCTAGTTCCTCTGGGTTTGCGCACCAAATTTGGAGTTCCAAGATACGGGGCCCCAAAGTCGGGTCGGAATTTTTTTTTTTTTGCTGCAGAAAAGTGCTTGACTCGAGTATAAGCCGAGGGGGCACTTTCAGCACAAAAAAATGTGCTGAAAAACTTGGCTTATACTCGAGTATATACGGTAGTTGAATAACAATGTTTTACCACTAGGGGCCGCTGTATTGTAATCATGGGTGACCCCATGAAGGAAATTCTCCTTCCTGGGTGTATGGAATAAATCTTGACCGGAATCTGTGAGATTGGACCAATTTCCTTCACCATTAAGGGCCGTCGTACTTCGGGAGTAGGTGACGCCCTGAAGGTGATTTATTCCCTTTATGATCCCTTTGAAAGCACAAGAAGCTATGCAACTCGACCAATTTGTTGGCACAATTTTTTGCAGAAATAGCCTCATAAATACACTGGGGTTTAATCTATTTATATTCCCATTTAGGTTATGTTTTTTTTTGTTTTTGTTTAAACTAGTCCTGTATTCTGTGGGCATTTTCCCTTTCTTAAAATTATTGATTCAGATTAGTGTCATCCACAACCCAGAACGAGTTGTGGCTTTCTGACAGATGGATGTATATAGAGCGGTGAATCAGCACGCCGCCCGTGCCCCAGGACGTTGTCAGGTGTGACGAAACGCGTGGGGAAGAGCGGCGTGCTGACGTCACCGTGATACACGCAAGTCCCGGAACCACGGGCTGCAGTCGAGAGCCGGCTGGCTCGGTGTTACTTGCTGCATGCTTTGCTTTTAATACATGCAAGTGCAATATTTTTTACCTATTTTAAATTAAATAAACTATCCAACGGTTTTACGCTATGGAAGCCTCTATTAATTTTTCATGGGAAACATCCGGCAATGCACACCTGTAAGGGCTATATCCCCTCTGAAGATGATGGAATCCTGGCAGTGTGAATCAAAAGGCCTGGGCTGGGTAATAAGCCAGAAGCGCTTGTGATCTCCTGTAATAAGAGCTCAACAGGAGACGGTAAGCGGCAGTGTGTGTGGAGGTGGAAGGCAGATCTTTTCTCTTATCACCATTCGCATTGTGTTTTTCACAGTGGAGATCTACTAGCAATAAGAGTGGACTGTTTATAATGTGCAATTTGATCAATTTTATTTAACATACACTTGAGAAAAGTTGGAGTACTGGTATGTACTCGAGTATAAGCCGACCCGAATATAAGCCGAGGCACCTAATTTTGCCACAAAAAACTGGGAAAACGTATTGACTCGAGTATAAGCCTAGGGTGAGAAATGCGCAGCTACTGTAAGTGGAAAAGACGGTCAACGATGCCCATTTGCAGCCTCACTGTGCCCATTTGCAGCCATAGGTCCCCCGAAATTCAAACTTGGTAGTTAAGGGTTCCTAGATGCCCCCTAGCTGCAGCCACAATTTGGGGTCTTTGTTCGAAATGACATTGCTGCAGATGGACACAGTTGACTGACTTTGGGACCCTGTATCATGGGGTCACTTGGTGCTAGGAATCCCATCGGATATGTTGTAGTGCTAGTGAGTCCCCTTGTGAGTCCCCTCCCCCCACAGTTAGAATCACTACCTTAGGGAACATATTAACCCCTGCAGCGCCCCCTAGTGTTAACCCCTTCTCTGCCAGTCACATTTACACAGTAATCACTGCAATTTTATAGCAACGATCGCTGTGTAAATGTGAATGGTCTCAAAAATGTGTCCGCCACAATGTCGCAGTCACGAAAAAAAAACCGCAGGTCGTCGCCATTACTCGTAAAAAAAAAATGCAATAAATCTATCCCCTATTTTGTAGACGCTATAACTTTTGCGCAAACCGATCTATATATGCTTATTGCGATTTTTTTTTTTTTTTTTTTTTTTTTTTTTTTTTTAAATGGGATATTTATTATAGCAAAAAGTAAAAAATATTATTTTTTTTTTTTCAAAATTGTCGCTCTTCTTTTGTTTATAGCGCAAAAAATAAAAAACGCAGAGGTGATCAAATAACACCAAAAGAAAGCTCTATTTGTGGGAAAAAAGGACATCAATTTTGTTTGGGTGTAACGTCGCACGACCGCGCAATTGTTAGTTAAAGCGACGCAGTGCCGAATCGCAAAAAGTGCTCTGGTAAGGAAGGGGGTAAAATCGCCCGGTGCTGAAGTGGTTAAATAGCAAGTTTCCAGCAAAATGTTATCCTACATACTGAAAAGTATACCAATTGTGTGTGTTTTTTTTTTTATTATTTTTTTTTAAACAAAGGGCTGATCTAATTTCCAGTCTTTTGGCACCCAGTGTGACCTAATTAGATTGGAGGCCACCTGTGTCCTCATTCGTACATGGGGTAGACCCGCCCAATGCGGATATTGGAAGTGCTTTGTTCCCGGGTAACATGTACTGTAATAGGAATTGAATTATTCAGAGATGCGTTGGAAGATAATGCGGTTAAATATGACATGCTTCTCAGTAATGGGTTACAGGTTACATACTTGAACCTTGAGTGGCAGTGAAACATTAACATGATTGCCAAGGTGCGCTCATTTCTTCCAGTACTTCACATTGTAGGAAAAAATATTTTTGGGGATTTTAATCTTTTGTAAACCCATTTCCTCACCATGCAGGGCAAAGCCAAGGGTTTGCCTTAATACCCTCCTCCCCAGAAGCCTTTACTTACCTTTCCTTTGCTTCTCCGTCACTTCATCCATCCATCACTCCATTTAGCACTGGGAGCCAATGGAAAATTCAGTACTTAAAGTGGATGTAAACCCTTTTTTTTTTTTTTTTTGATGTCATAATGTAGAGTATAGGGCTGAAACAACGAATTGATCGACAACTAATCGATTACTATTTTCATAATCAATTAATCGGTCAGTAACATAATGGGGTCAAAAGAGAAAATCGATACTGTAAATTACTTTCACAGTTCTACAGTAAAAAAATGAACCCCTTACAGTAGTGATTTTTGGCTTTTTTTATTTTTTTTGTACTATAAAAGGGCTCTTTTTTTTTTAATTTTTTTTTTTTTTTTTTTTAACGCAAAACATTGCTTTTTTTTTGGTTCAATATACTTCAATGGAGAAGCTGCAGAAAAGCATGTAAAACGTTTTTGCAGCAATTTGTTTTTTAATTTGCCCAACAACAAATTGGCCAAAAAACAGTATGTCTCTTCTAATAGTATATACAGTATATCTCCTCTAATAGCGTATATACAGTATATCGCTTCTGTCTGGATTCGATATTTTGCTCCTTAACCATGGTTGGTTGTTTAGATTTACCACTGCATAGAGATACAGTTTTTTAAGAATAGATTGCCTTTTTTTTTTTTTTTTAAACTTTACATATAAACTAAATTATGCACCACACTTTTTAAGGTTATTAACCGATTAATCGGCCAACTAATCGATTATGAAAATAATCATTAGTTGCAGCCCTAGTAGAGTATAAGATTTCCTATCATTTGAGCCCCAGTCTTGCCACAAAGAGTTAATCCAGCTCTGAGCAATCCCCTTTTATTGTTCAGTGAGATAAATCTTGAAAAACAGAGAAAAACTTTGTCAAATCCTCCCCCTTGCTGTGAGTGACAGGTGATTTACATATCTTGTGCACTAGCCTAAGAGACATGCATTATTCTTTAATTCCCTCCCACTCCTCTCTTCTGCTGCTCTGCAAGGATTGGCTGTTCCACACCTCGGCATAATTTCACTGGATGTTAGCGATAAGGGCAGAAGTTCAGTGTAAGAAATACACAGAAGAAAATGCATGTTGACAAGGGGAGTGTAGAGGTGGGCGGGGCGTCTACTGACATCACAACTCCACCCACCGAGCTCCAGATAACAGACCCACCCACAGAATATGCAGTTTTTCGGGTCTCATAACAGACAGAGGGGAGACATTTGACAGATTATTATACACGATTTATATAGTGCCAACATTTTACGCAGCGCTTTACAATGTATAGGGGAGACAACACAATTGCAGTACAGTTCAATCCACTGGGTATAGGAGGGCCCGGCTTGTAGAGCTTACATTCTAAAGGGACGGGGTTGTGGTACAAAAGGTAATAGCTGCAGAGAATGATTTGATGGGAGTGACAGATAAGTATACATGCAGGAGGCGTGTATATCCTTCTAGATAACCAATATTGCAGTAGTTTAGAAAGGATGAGAGTGGGTTTACATCCACTTTAAAAGTATGGATGAGCATGTGACTCTCTCCATGTGACTGAGCAGGGCCAATTGGCACTTTCACATGGTATGGGGCACCATAGCCCCATGTAAGCTGCAAGTCCACATCCCTATAGGGCACAGTAAGAAGCCTGAAGGATGTCTGTTACTACATTGGGGTCCTAGTAGATGATTGGCTCAGCAATGGCATGCAATGCCAAGCTGCTGCTAACAAAGCAAACAGAATATTGGCATGTATTAAAAAGGGGATCAACTCCAGAGAAACCACTATCCCACTGGTCCCTGCTGGTTTCTGGGACCCGTGTGTCTCCCAGAATACAGGGCGGGTGGGGGGGGGGGGCGGTAAGTGACACAAATACCCGCGGGTGGCTCGGGTATCTATGCCCGGAAGTGGGAGCAAAATACCTGTATTAGACAGGTGTTTGCTCCCCCTCCCCCTGAAAGGTGCCAACTGTGACACCGGAGGGGGGGGGGGGGGGGGGGACTGGTAAAGCGGAAGTTCCATTTTTGTCTGGAACTACGCTTTAATGTGCAAGCTCAGTTGCCATGCTGAGGGTATGCATGGTAGCCAAGGTCCCTATTTTGTACAAGCATAAGTATAGTGCATAGGGTGCTCATTGTGGCCAGGATCCTTATCCTGTGCCACACTTGGGGTGCTCATGTGCGTCTTGGCCAGGATCTTAATGTGTAAGCTCATTGTGCGCACTCAGGCGCTGTGCTTAGGGTCATCATTGTGTGCCCGCTCAGATGGCATTTTTAGGGTACATATATACATCTTGGCCAGGGCCTTAATGTGCAAGCTCACTTGCCATACTGAGAGTTTGCATGGTGGCCAGGGTCCTTATTTTGTGCAAGCTCGAATGCCATTTATGGGGTGCCAACTCAGATGCTGTGTTTAGGCTGCACTGTGGCCAGTGTCCTTACTATGTGCCCGCTTGGGTGCCATGTGTAGAACGTGCATGAGCAGCATGCCCATGTCCTTATTATTGTGCCCAATTGGGTGGTGTTCTTAGGGCACACATGGCATAGTGTGGCCAGGTGCACAAGGAATCATGGGACATGTAGCCTTAATGAATCGGATCATATTCCTTTTGCGTAGTGCTGTGCTTCACCCAACGAAGTTTTGGGTGAAGCACAGCAGTGGAGATCTTCAAAAGGGAAACCATAATTTATTGTTGTGCTGCAAAACGAGGAGAAAGAGCTTTTGTTTTACATCTCGCTCCATCGATCTGGGGGCCAAACAGGAATTTGCATTGAGGGTTTAGGCTTGATGTTGAAAAACGGCAAATGAGCTTCTGCGGTTTGTGACACCTGTAATCTGATTGGATAACGTCCAACACCACATTTTCATAAAAGTCGAAGCACATTCTTTCTGTGGTCACCTAATTGCTCCGATGTGAATCTTCTACCGGGAAATGCAAATGGCAGAATGAACAGAGAATCCCAACACTCTAAAATATTCACCACCCCGGCTAAAATCCATTAATTCCCAGCACTTCGCCAGCGATGGTCTTAAGATTTCATTATTGCTGACAGCGAAGTAATCCGTGTGTGCATCTCCAATTAACCTTCACTTCTGAAGGCGTTTGTCAGCACGGAAATCCGAGACTTTCACCATCGACCAGGAATTCATTCTTACTGACCTGCCTCCTGATTGGCGGGGAGGCAATGCGGTGTGAAAATGTTGAATATTCATTCGCTATGGTCACACAATTGGGTGGGATCAGGGCGCACTCTGTGCCCAGAGCCCACCCTTTTTTGAAGCCTATTAGAGCCTCTGGTTCTAATCGGGTGCTTCAAAAAAAATACACCCCCCCTCCTGCCCCGCCATAGGAGTCCATGCATCCGGCATCCTGAAAGGGGCCGGGCGCTTGGATAGGGAGGCGGCAGCAGGGATGGGGGAGGCGGCGCCCGTGCGCCCACAATGCACGGGCCGCCACTGCTCTCCAGGCTACGAGGGTACAGAAGTAGTACCCCATGTAGATAAAAGATTCAAATTCAATCCAGTAGGGTCAAAACAACTAATCGGCATAATGGATTGTCATAATAGTTGTGTATTCTGTATGCAGGCCAACTAATCGATTATGAAATTGAAAATAGTGGACAATTTTTTTTTTTTTTGTTTTTTTATTTTTTTTTTACAGATCAGAAAATACAGTGCAGCACACATACAGCTCACTACACCGTCCATACATGTCAGTAAGAGATTTTTTTCCACTGCAATGTCACAGTCCCACTAAAAATCGCTGATCCCCGCCATTACTAGTAAAAAAAAAAAAATCATAAATCTATCCCATAGTTTTTTTTTAGACGAGATAACTTTTGCGCAAACCACTCAATATACGCTTATTGGATTTTTTTTTTTTATACCAAAAATATGTAGGAGAATACATATTGGCCTAAATCGATGAAATTCGTTTTTTTTTTTTTTTTTTTTTTTTATTGGATATGTTTTATAGCAGAAAGTATATGAAATTGTGTGTGTGTGTGTGTGTGTGTGTGTGTGTGTGTGTGTGTAATATATATATATATATATATATATATATATATATATATATATATATATATATATATATATATATATATATATATACAATAATTTTTTTTTTCTTTCTTTCAAAATTGGCACTTTTTTAGTTTTTATAGCGCAAAAAATAAAACACGGAGGTGATCACGTACCACCAAAAGAAGCTCTATTTGTGGGGAAAAAAGGACATCAATTTTATTTGTGTACCGCGTTGCACGACCGCGTAAGTGTCAGTTAACCGCTTCCCGACCGCCAACTGTATATATACGTCGGCAAAATGGCACGGCTAGGCAAAGGCACGTGTGTGTATATATATTAGATATCCCCTTTAATTGCCTAGCCATGGGGTCGCGCCCTGGTCGGGAGCACCGTTACCACGGCCGCTGGACCAGCGCACCCGATCGCCGCTGGTGTCCCGCGATCGGGTCACAGAGGTGAAGAACAGGGAGAGGTCTGTGTAAACAAACCTCTCCCCGCGCTTCCTACACTGCCTGTCATTGATCGGCTGTTCCCTGTCATCGGGAAAGCCGATCAATGATGTCAGACGTACAGCCACGCCCCCTACTGTGTAAAGAAACACAACACGTCACACTTAGCCCCTCCCTGCCCCTAGTGGTTAACTCCTTCACTGCCACTGTCATTTACATAGGAATCAGTGCATTTAAATAGCATTGATTTCTATATAAATGACAATGGTCCCAAAAATGTGTCAACAATGTCCGATGTGTCCGCCATAATGTCGCAGTCACAATAAAAATCGCTGATCGCCGCCATTACTAGTAAAAAAAAAAATTATTAATAAAAATGCTATAAAACTATCCCCTATTTTGTAAATGCTATAACTTTTGCGCAAACCAATCAATAATCGCTAATTACTATGTTACCAAAAAATATGTAGAAGAATAAATATCAGCCTAAACTGAGGAAAAAAAATGTTTTTTTTTTATATATTTTTTGGGGATATTTATTTTTAGCAAAAAGTAAAAAATATTGCATTTTTTTTTCAAAATTGTCGCTCTATTTTTTGTTTATAGCGCAAAAAATAAAAACCGCAGAGGTGATCAAATACCACCAAAAAAAAGCGCCAATTTTGTTTGGGAGCCACGTTGCACGACCGCACTGTGACTCCCAGTTAAAATACCCTGTATATCCTACTTCTGGGCATATTATTATTTTTATATATATATATAATATATATATATATATATATATATATATATATATATATATATATATATATATATATATATATATATATATGAAATAAGTTGTATATTAATACTGTTTCACATAATAAATTAACCCCTTATAGTAGTGATTAGCTGCTGTTGTTTTTGTACTAATAAAAGGGCTAATTTTGTGTGTGTGTTTTTTTTTTTTTTTATTTATTTTTTTAACCCCCATGACAAAAAAAAGCTTACTGCTGCAACTTAATGTCTTTTGCCGGCCGTACACGTATTGATTTTCGGTCGAGGATTATTCATACTAATGTTCTTTGTACATTTGAAAATTCCACTTGCTTTTAACATTCAATTTTAAATTGAATGTAATTTCTCAACGAAAACCACGTGCACTGAAAATTCCTTCAACCTAAAAGTTTTCTGTTTTGCTCCTTCTATTTTTCCCATCACTTTGGTGGCAAACCAACGTCGATTTGACCCCACTAATGATTAGAAAAATTGAATGGAGGTATTTAGAATAAAACATTTTAACGTAAAAACAGTTTGTGTACGGCCAGCATAAGTGATGGCATGGGCAGAGAGCTTGTTTCAAGCCACCTTTCTATGACAAGGGAGTCTGTCATCCATAATATTATATTACAGTCCTGTCTGAAAATTTTTAATTTGTTTTCTTTAAATAAAAATTTGAATCTGATGACTTGTACCAGATTCAACCTCTTAAGCCTCATACACACGATCGGACCGTGGACCAACTTTCCCGTGGATTTTTGTCCAAAGGGCGTTGGCCCCAAGTTGGTATTGCATACACGCGGCAGGACTTTTTCAGCCAACTTTCACCAAATCACTTGGTTTTTCTGCTCTTTACCGCCACCTTTGGTCAACTTCTGTATTGTTGTCTGATCTTTTGCATTGGTTCTGCATTGGTTTGTACAAAAGTCCGTTGGTTTTGTGTACACACGGTCGGACTTTGGTCCATCGGACTATGGTTGGCAGAAAGTTGGTCCGTTCGCACAGCCAACAAAAGTCAGATGAAACCTGGAAAAAGTTGGTCCGATGGAGCGTACACACGGTCGGATGTTGGTTTTAACAGCTAATTTGCATGTTGGTTGTCAAAAAGTCTGATCGTGTGTATGGGCCTTTAGGCTCATTTACACATGCTTCTGCTTCAACACACATTTTACACTTGCGTCACAACACAGACAGGCTTTGTTTAAAGCTCTCTGAACGTTAGTCAAAGCTCCTGTCACTAAATAAAATGGTTACAGTTCTGTTTAAAAAAAATTATACCCCATGTCGCTTTAGTTGCTCTTCAAAGCCCCCATAGAAGTCTATGGCGAAGCTCGCTCGAAGTCCCACCAAAGGTTTATCGAACCGAAGCCCCACCAAAGGCTCATTGAGTCCCCACCAAAGGCTCATCGAATCGAAGGCTCATTCAGTCCCCACCAAAGGCTCATTCAGTCCCCACCAAAGGCTCATTCAGTCCCCACCAAAGGCTCATCAAATCGAAGGCTCATTGAGTACCCACCAAAGGCTCATCGAATCGAAGGCTTATCAAGTCCCCACCAAAGGCTCATCGAATCGAAGGCTTATCAAGTCCCCACCAAAGGCTCATCGAATTGAAGGCTCATTGAGTCCCCACCAAAGGCTCATTGAGTCCCCACCAAAGGCTCATTGAGTCCCCACCAAAGGCTCATTGAGTACCCACCAAAGGCTCATCGAATCGAAGGCTCATCGAGTCCCCACCAAAGGCTCATCGAGTCCCCACCAAAGGCTCATCGAGTCCCCACCAAAGGCTCATTCAGTCCCCACCAAAGGCTCATCGAATCGAAGGCTCATCGAGTCCCCACCAAAGGCTCATCAAATCAAAGGCTCATTGAGTCCACACCAAAGGCTCATTGAGTCCACACCAAAGGCTCATTGAGTCCCCACCAAAGGCTCATTGAGTCCCCACCAAAGGCTCATCGAGTCCCCACCAAAGGCTCATCGAGTCCCCACCAAAGGCTCATCGAGTCCCCACCAAAGGCTCATCGAGTCCCCACCAAAGGCTCATCGAGTCCCCACCAAAGGCTCATTGAGTCCCCACCAAAGGCTCATCGAGTCCCCACCAAAGGCTCATCGAATCAAAGGCTCATTGAGTCCCCACCAAAGGCTCATTGAGTCCCCACCAAAGGCTCATTGAGTCCCCACCAAAGGCTCATCGAATCGAAGGCTCATCGAGGCCCCACCAAAGGCTCATCGAATCGAAGGCTCATCGAACTTTTACCAAAGCACAAGCAAAAGCAAGGTGTAAACAGGACTGTAAGTGAACCATTTTATTTAGTGACAGGATCTTTGACTGGCGTTCAGAGAGCTTTAACAAAGCCTATCCGAGGCCTTGTTTTGAAGCAAGTGTAAACTAGCCCTAATAGTAGATCTCTTCTGTCTGTTATTCTCAGAGTGGATTTGATATTTTGTTCCCCAACCATATAGTTGGTTATTTACTTTTACGACTGCATAAAGATATTTATGAACAAATTGCATTTTTATTTCTTTTTAAACTTTACATATTCTTCTTATCCGATTAATCACCAACTAATCGATTATGCATATAATCATTGGCTGCAGCCCTACAATCTAGTTATGGGCAGCCATTCAGGACATTTGCCATTCATAGTAAGGGAACACGGCTCTGAAGCCTTTCGGCTCCAGAGCCAGTTCCCTACTGCGCATGTGCCAAGCGCACTGCTCTTCCTGAATGGTGCGGGGTGGGGCTACATCTGACGTACCTCACCATGGCGAGGTCTGACAGAAGTGGGGACGGTACCTGCCCCCCCCCCCCCCCCCCCCGAAAGGTGGCAAATGTGCCACCGGAGGGGAAACGGATAAGCAGAGCTTCCACTTTTGGGTGGAACTCCGCTTTAAAGTGATAATAGTCTCTGTTATTTTTAAACCCCCCCCCCCAAAAAAAAAAAAAACATGTTATACTTACCTGCTCTGTGTAATGGTTTTGCACAGAGCATCCCGGATCCTCCTCTTCTCGGGTCCCACACCAGCGCTCCTGGCCTCTCCCTCCTGCCGAGTGCCCCCATAGCAAGCAGCTATGCGTGTCGAGCTGCAGCTCTGTGTGTCCATTCAGACATGTAGTCGCGGCTCAGTCCTGCCCCCTCCCTTCCCTGATTGGGTGACTGACTTTGATAGTTCCATTGGTCCAGCTTGGATGCTCAGCTTTGAAGTTATCAGCAGTGTCTGCTATGTCTACTACAGTGATTTTCAGGGTCATCAGCCATAGTTACTTTGGTCTAAGCCAGAGCAATGTAATGATGTATAATGTGCCAATGGCTGGAACTTTATTCTTTAAATATCCTGCTTTTTAACACTGCTTTGTTTCTTAGGACCCATGCCGAAAAACAATGAGTGCTCTTTTACTGATGCATGGGAATGCACTTTGACCCCCCTAATACCGTACACTGCGCTCATCTGAATGAGATCCCCATTCATCCATAGAGATGAACCAAGCCTGCCATTTGGATGGTATCCATCGGTGTACAGAGGGAGCCCATAGCGTGGCCATTGGTCTCCACCTTCAAGTTCCCTCTGTAATCAGCGATGGGGCACGCTGGCACCAAACAACCCCCCCTTATCATTTTTATCACCATCAATAAAGGAAGTTATTTGGATTTTCAAGGACATAAAAACATTCCAGCCAAGAAAGCAAAAGATAATCGCGTATTACACCATCTTCTTCTCTCCTGGCAGCTCACAATATTTCTGTGTTAATAGGTTTTGTGGAAAATACTGGTAGGAGATTGGGCAGCCTGCCGAGGTAATAATAGAGCTCACAGTGACAGCTGATATCCTGTGTACCGGCATGTCGGAGGCTCAGTGTGCATGATAGAATGTCACCTTAGGTCACCGGAGCCGCATCTATTCTCTGTATTCAGGAGGATGAAGACTTTACAAACATGGCGGAGCACAGCAGACGACGGGCGCACTGGCAGCGATCGGGGACAAGAAATTTCGGAGCAATGTTTTTTCCTGATACTACAATAAATGTCTTCTTTTAAAGCAAGCTTGTGCTTAAATGTTGACGAAGAATTATGGCCAAAATAAAAAAATGACATGTACAATGCAGTCTGTTATTGTAGTTTATACTCAAACAATAGAATACAACAGAATCGCCAAGTCAAAGGTCCAAAATGCTTTGAGGCCTCATTCAGGGAAACGCACCCGGATCTGCACGGCTGTCAAATTGGGTGCAGCGGATGTATTCCAGTTGACATTAATGGGAGTGCCTGCCAGTGGCGGCTGGTGCTCAAAATTTTTGGGGGGGCGCAAACAAACAGCCTCACTGTGCCATCAAACGCTGCCACTGTGCCCATTAAACGCTGCCACTGTGCCCATTAAACGCTGCCACTGTGCCCCACGTGCTGCCACTGTGCCCATCAAACGCTGCCACTGTGCCCATCAAACGCTGCCACTGTGCCCCAAGTTCTGCCACTGTGCCCCAAGTTCTGCCACTGTGCCCCAAGTTCTGCCATTGTGCCCCAAGTTCTGCCACTGTGCCCCAAGTGCTGCCACTGTGCCCCAAGTGCTGCCACTGTGCCCCAAGTTCTGCCATTGTGCCCCTTAAGTTCTGCCATTGTGCCCCTTAAGTTCTGCCATTGTGCCCCAAGTTCTGCCATTGTGCCCCTTAAGTGCTGCCACTGTGCCCCAAGTTCTGCCATTGTGCCCCAAGTTCTGCCATTGTGCCCCTTAAGTGCTGCCATTGTGCCCCAAGTTCTGCCATTGTGCCCCAAAAGTGCTGCCATTGTGCCCCAAAAGTGCTGCCACTGTGCCCCCTGCTTGCCCTCTGCACTTACCTTGTCTCGATGTGTAGCTGGTGATGGTGTCAGGCGGCGAGCGGTGTCTCATCATCCGAGGTCTTCTTCTCCCGCGCTCCTCCTGTCTTCTGCTATCGTCCGTCCGAGGTCTTCTTCTCCCGCGCCTGTCTTTTGCTATGATTGGACGCCTAGCGTCCAATCACAGCGCCTGTGACTTCAGCCAATCAGGTTACAGGTAACAGACCTGGCAACCTGATTGGCTGAGAGGCGGGTCTGTGTTAGGGAAGCGATGTATTCGCTTCTCTAACACAATACTGTGTAATCAGCGAACGCACGGCCGTGCGCCCGCTGTTTACACTTAGGGAAGCCTATTAGAGCACACCGCTCTAATAGGGTCCCCTATTAGAGCTTACAGCTCTAATAGGGGCGCTTCCCGCAACACCCCCCCCCACTGTAATTCAGATGCCCGGCGCCCGATCAGGGGCCGGACACCTGAATAGGGGGCGGCAGAGGTGACCAATAGATAGATTCATGCAATGCATGAATCTATCTATTGGTGATAGAGCGGTGCATACTGCACTGTGCGCCCTTAAAGGGACATGGCGCCCTTAAAGGGACATGTTTAAATCATTTTTTTTTTTTGAACTTTTTTTTTTATTTTTTTTTATTTTTTTTTAAATGCAAGGAGGGGGGGGGCGGCGCCCGGGCGCCCCCTATGGACGGGCCGCCACTGGTGCCTGCATAGGGAGGGGACACCTGTGCATCCCCATGCGGGCTAACTATTTAAAGTGGTGTTGCCACCAAGAAAAAAAAAGTTGCCTAAAAATCTTAAAAAAAATAAAAAATAATTTTTTACTCCCCTCTAAATGCCTGTTGCTAGGGGGTCCCTCGTAGTCTGCCACCTTCAGTGCCCGGGCACTGACATCACTTCCACTCGGCGGCGCACAGTCATCTGGGACCTGTCACGTGTCCCAGATGACTGAGCTCCGTATCACGGCTCACGGCGCCGCTCGCGTATGCGCAGTGGGTGCCCGGCTGTGAAGCCACAGCCAGGTGCCCACAGTAAGAATGCCGGCGCCGCGAGTGGAGCGGGGAACGAGGGGGGTCCTCGTTCCCCCCCCCCCCCCATCGCTGGACCCTGGGACAGGTAAGTGTCCGATTATTAAAAGTCAGCAGCTGCAGTATTTGTAGCTGCTGACTTTTAATTTTTATCAGGTGGACTCCCTCTTTAATTTGTTCATAAATGACCTGGAGGATGGGGGTAAACAGTCCAATCTCTGTATTTGCGGACGATATTAAGCTAAGCAGGGCAATAACTTCTCTGCAGGATGTGGAAAGCTTGTAAAAAGATCTGAACAAATTAATGGGGTGGGCAACTACATGGCAAATGAGGTTTAATGTAGAAAAATTTAAAATAATGCATTTGGGTGGCAAAAATATGATAATACAATCTTTACACTGGGGGGAGAACCTCTGGGGGAATCTAGAATGGAAAAGGACCTGGGGGTCCTAGTAGATGATAGCAGCAGCTTGGCATTGCTTGCCATTGCTGAGCCTAACAAAGCAAACAGAATATTGGCATTAAAAAGGGGATCAACTCCAGAGATAAAGCGATAATTCTCCCACTCTATAAGACTCTGGTCCGGCCGCACCTGGAGTATGCCGTCCAGTTCTGGGCACCAGTCCTCAGGAAGAATGTACTGGAAATGGAGCGAGTACAAAGAAGGGCAACAAAGCTAATAAAGGGTCTGGAGGATATTAGTTATGAGGAAAGGTTGCGAGCACTGAACTTATTCTCTCTGGAGAAGAGATGCTTGAGAGGGGATATGATTTCAATATACAAATACCGCACTGGTGACCCCACAATAGGGATAAAACTTTTCTGCGGAAGGGAGTTTAACAAGACTCGTGGCCACTCATTAAAATTAGAAAAAAAGAGGTTTAACCTTAAACTACGTAGAGGGTTCTTTACTGTAAGAGCGGCAAGGATGTGGAATTCACTTCCACAGGGGGTGGTCTCAGCGGGGAGCATCGATAGTTTTTTGAAACTATTAGATAAGCACCTGAACGACTACAACATACAGGGATATACAATGTAATACTGACATATATAATCACACACGTAGGTTGGACTTGATGGACTTGTGTCTTTTTTCAACCTCACCTACTATGTAACAAGGAAAAGGTAGAATCAAGACAGATCCTTGGATAGTAGATTCTGTTTGGCTTAGATTGGGCAGCTCTCCATAAAGTGGGGGGGGGGGGGGGCTCCCATAGAGGTAGGAGTCACCCAACTTGAAAAGTCCACATGTACTTAAAGCGGAAGTAAACCCATACATAAAGCACGTGCCGGAAATGTAACACTCCCATTGGTTGTGCTCGCAACCAAACTGTCAAACCATCCAATGGCTGGTGTCATAACTGATCACATGTGCAGCATCATGGCAGTTGTAGATTAAACCGAGGCAAAGATGGCAGCTTACTTACACTTTAAGCAAGAAAGCACACTCAACAAACTTCTCAGGAGTTCAAAGGTGTTGACTGATTCCACAAATGACAAATAGGAAATCGCAGACAGCCAACACGTTTCGGGGGGGGGGGTGCAGAAAATACCACTTCATCAGGGCTTTAACGGTATGTCAAATAAAATAAGAGCAAGCTCTTGGAAAAGTGAATCTAAATCTGGAGATTATTACAAAGGTGCTCAAGCCTGTGTTGGCATCAAAGTAGTATACAATACATGCAGGGGTCAAGTCCTGGGGAAAAAAGTGTGGGAACTCCCACCCAAGCTCCACTCGCCCACCAAAAAAAAAAAAATGATACGCTCATATGCACGAACGCTTCAAAAGTGGTATTTTTCATCCAATTTTCGTATTGTGTGTATGAAGCTTAACTGTTAGTACATACAAAAAAACAAAACAACAACAATCCTCAATAAACATAAATACGTTAATTCTCTGAATAATCAGCATTCATTCAATTGTGCTTCCATGCAAATGTGAACATCATGTTCTGATCTTTATTGGGGAATTTTATTTTGTATATAGAGTGTTTATGTGGTGAGTTTACACTTTTCATTGAACAGAGTTTGGATAACACAGGGTTAAACGGAAAGGTCATAAATGAACTGCACATTATCTGGACAGAATGCTTGGGGAGATAGTGATGTGTTCCTGCTTAGGAGATGTATGTTAGCTTGGGGGGCTGCAAACTCTGCAGGGCTCCAACACACACTCGCTGCTATTCCAACCCTTCACATATTTCCACATAAACTTCCCTCCTGGCATTAAACTTTGCCAGGTATTGTGCTCAGCTTACCACCCCAAACTGATGTTCCTCCCTCAGCTCACCTCTCTCCCTGCATGTCCTGTGAGCAGAATAGCTGTGCTCCTCCTCTGGGTTCTCTCATCATATGGCACTGAAGATAGAGGGGGGGGGGATTCAGCGGGACACACAGAGCAAGTATGCAGGAGACTGGGGGGGGGGGGGGTGAGGCGACAAAAAATCAGGAGGGGCCGGCGGGAGAAGCGCATCACGAGAGGTCTGACTAAATACAATCTTTTAGCAGCAGGGACCTGATCTACCTGTCAGCTAGCTGTTATTGACAGGTAGATCAAAGCGAAAGCTGTCATGGGGCCCCCTACTGGCAATGCCTGAATGGTCAGGTGTGCGGCACTTACTATTGCGAGCTGTGTCGGCAGCTGCTGGTGTAGCACCTGCCACACAGCTCACATACTTCAAAGTCTTGCAGGACACGGCTGCTAACGGGAACTGAGTTCCTGTTGTGGAAAAAGTACAGGAACTCGTTCCCATGCGTTCCCGCAGGACTTGAGCCCTGAATACTCGAAAAGTTTGCTCAGAGACCAAACAAGCGTGTGACCCTCGGCTTGGGGGCTCCTCCCTTGTTGATCACATTTTCTCCATGGGCTGTCCTGTTGTTTTCAGCTTTTTTTTTTTCTGCTGCGTATATGGTGCTCATTAATCTTAAAAAAAAATAACAATCCGAGAGCGTGGTGTGCTATGTGTTCCGTTGGCACCCAATACCCTGCTTCTGGTTTAACTCAACTGATAGTGGAATCATAGCCCTAAAACCTGGAACACTTGGACTCTCTTAATGTTGGCCTTATCTGATAAATGCAGCCGGGACCCTATGGCCTGTTTTACATGGGCTTCAGCTTGTATAGGAACAGTGAGAACAGCAAGCTTTGACAAATCATCTGCAGAACATTTAGCAAGCTTGCCTGAAGCTTTCAAAGTATAATCCAGCTCCAGTTTGTAAATGGTCAACGCAGATCCTAATGGGAGTGCCGATTTGCCACTTTAACCACTTTCAGCCCCGGACCAATTTGCAGCCAAAGGACCAGGCCCCTTTTTTGCGATTCGGCACTGGGTCATTTAAGATTCTACAAGCTATTTTCGGCTAGACTTGTATTCAATGCAGCTATAATAATATATCTCTCTGATGGTCAAACTGGAGGAAGCAGTATTACTAACGGAAGCACTCAAGCGGAGTGTGGGATAGGATCCATCACAAAGATCATTAGATGTAAATGACTGGATTCCTTCATTGTGAGGTTGTCACTAAAGCTGGCCATAGATGGTTCAAATTGCTGGCATAAATCGCATTAAAAATCCCACAGACTGGTTGTCCCCAAGTTGATTGCTCAACTTGGGTTCAATCAGCCTGCCCAATACATGATTCAAATCCCCACTGGTTCAGCAGGGACCAGCCGAGAGTCAAATCATGTATGGGCAGGCTGATTGTACCCAAGTTACATAGTAGGTGAGGTCGAAAAAAGACGCAAGTCCATCAAGTCCAACCTATGTGTGTGATTTATATCTCAGTATTACATTGTATATCGCTCCGTCCGATCCGGCATTACAGCCCCCCCCCCCCCTCGGTATGTTGTAGTCGTTCAGGTGCTTATCTAATAGTTTTTTTAAACTATCGATGCTCTCCGCTGAGACCACCGCTTGTGGAAGGGAATTCCACAGCCTTGCCGCTCTTTCAGTAAAGAACCCTCTACGTAGTTTAAGGTTAAACCTCTTTTCTTCTAATTTAATGAGTGGCCACGTGTCTTGTTAAACTCCCTTCCAAGAAAAAGTTTCCTCCCTATTGTGGGGTCACCAGTCCGGTATTTGTATATTGAAATCATATCCCCTCTCAAGCGTCTCTTCTCCAGAGAGAATAAGTTCAGTGCTCGCAACCTTTCCTCATAACTAATATCCTCCAGACCCTTTATTAGCTTTGTTGCCCTTCTTTGTACTCGCTCCATTTCCAGTACATCCTTCCTGAGGACTGGTGCCCAGAACTGGACAGCATGCTCCCAGGTGTGGCCGGACCAGAGTCTTGTAGAGCGGGAGAATTTATCGTTTTATCTCTGGCGTTGATCCACCTTTTTAATGCCAATATTCTGTTTGCTTTGTTAGCAGCAGCTTGGCATTCAACTTGAGCAATCAACTTGGGTACAACCAGCCTGTTGGATTTTTCATGACTATAGCCTCTAGGAATAATCGCGTTGTGTTCTCCTGGCCAGGATGACTTCCCTGTACCCTCCCGCCAGGAGAACACAACTCGCTGTTGGCCCCTCCTCTGACCCGCTGTTGGCCCCTCCTCTGACCCGCTGTTGGCCCCTCCTCTGACCCGCTGTTGGCCCCTCCTCTGACCCGCTGTTGGCCCCTCCTCTGACCCGCTGTTGGCCCCTCCTCTGACCCGCTGTTGGCCCCTCCTCTGACCCGCTGTTGGCCCCTCCTCTGACCCGCTGTTGGCCCCTCCTCTGACCCGCTGTTGGCCCCTCCTCTGACCCGCTGTTGGCCCCTCCTCTGACCCGCTGTTGGCCCCTCCTCTGACCCGCTGTTGGCCCCTCCTCTGACCCGCTGTTGGCCCCTCCTCTGACCCGCTGTTGACTCGCCGACAGTCCCATTCACTTTAATGGGATGGCTGGTGATGCGGCAGCGACACAAGGTGAGGGACGCGGCGGCAGCAGGGGAGTGGATGCCCGCCAACGGGCGCTGCCATGATGGATCTGAAATGACAGGTGCGCTTTAAATGTAAGGACTCATTCTTGCTGGTAGTTGGAATATTTAATATTTGCAAACAAAATGAAGGTTTCTTAGTTTGAGTACTAAGCTGTCAGGTTAGTAAAACAGCGATATCAGAACCGATTCAATCATACAGTTTGTAGTGCACATAGATTTGCAAAACAATAGGATAAAAGGAATATTCCTGAACTTTGTTTTCTCTAATGGTTACTGTGACATTTGGGTTTATTTACTAAAGCTGGAGAGTGCAAAATCAGGATCACTTCTGTATAGAACCCAATCAGCTTCCAGGTTTTTATTGCCAAAGCTTAAATTGAACAAGCTGAGGTTAGAAACTGATTGGCTACCATGCACAGTTGCACCAGATTCTGAGTGCACCAGTTTTAGTAAATCTACCCCATTGTGTGAATGCATTAATGCAGTGCATGTTATCTCAGCTTGCAGAGCTTGGATTCATTGAATAAGTTTACCAAAAATGTAAATATTGCAGAATATACAGCCTCGTGCTACATAACTAAGCTCCATTTCATGCTGAATAAACTAAATTATTAATGTATCCTGAATGGAAAAACGATCTTTTAGATAGATTTTTTTTTTTTTTTTTTTTTTTTTTTACTCCAAAAGCATATTTTATTATTAAAATAAAAATTTGATACAAATCTAAAAATGTTTTTATTTAAATCATTGATTTATATCCACCCTGGTTGCAGGAAATAAAATTGCCCCTTTATGGTCGGCTTTACAGTCCAAAGAGTTTATTCTTGAGAATAGACTGTTAAATCTGAAATTCAGTGAATATTTTTTTTCCCCCCCAAAAAACAGCACCAGGGACGGTAAGTACAATAAGTGAAGTGTGTCCCATGGCTTTTGGTTTGAAATCTGCATTTCTATGCCCTGAATACCCCGGCAGAGGAGATCTTTCCTTCTGGATTACATTGAGCGGCTACACCTATTATAGGCACTCAAGTGCTCGCTATGCCCGCCATGTCGTCCCCCAGACTCCATTTATAGAAGCTGTACTATCGGTTCCCCCCCCCAATGAAAAGCATTCAGTGATTAGAAGAGATTCATTCATCTGCCATCCACCATTCATGGAGCACTTTCCATTGTGGGAACCGATAGAACAGGGATATGCAATTAGTGGACCTCCAGCTGTTGCAGAACTACAAGTCCCATAGTAAGACTCTGACAGCCACAAGCATGACACCCAGAGGCAGAGCATGATGGGACTTGTAGTTTTGCAACAGCTGGAGGTCCGCTAATTGCATATCCCTGCGATAGGAGGAGGGGGGCGGAAAGCATGGGTATAGTCAGCATTTGACAAATGCCCCTCACAGTTGCAGTCACTTATATTGTCCCTGACAGCATTGGAAGAACACAACTGGGGGGGTATTTCTGGGGGCAGAGGATTTCAGATTTGAACTAAACACAGCAGCCCAGTAGGAGAGGGGAAAACCCCTGATCACCACACACCAGCAAAATCTTGACAATCCTAGGAGTAAGAGCAGTCTCAGTCCGGCTCCGTCCAGGCCAAGGGCCGACGCGTTTCACCCCTCCTCTGAGCTCTGACTAAGCCCTGGTGGGGCGACATGTGTCGGTGGGGGGTGTGGCCTGGATGGAGCTGGGCTTAGGCTGCTTTTACTCCTATGATTGTTGAGTTTTGCTGATGTGTGGCGATCAGGGGTTTTCTCCTCCTACTGTGTGTATCAAGCCGAGCACAGGCTCTTCCCAAGTCGGCACCCTTCAGTGTAAGTTACCAGACTTGGGCATTGAAACCTGGAGAGGCACCCAAACTTTTTCCTATACAGAAATATAGCAGCCCAACACACACGAGACATTATGCAGTCATAGTAAGTACTGTCCCTGGTGCTGGAGGGGGTGCAAAGGAATATGATATCTTTTGTATAGGTACATAAATGACACATATAGTTGAATAACAATGTTTTACCACTAGGGGCCGCTGTATTGTAATCGTGGGTGTCCCCATGAAGGAAATTCTCCTTCCTGGGTGTATGGAATAAATCTTGACCGTAATCTGTGAGATTGGACCAATTTCCTTCACCATTAAGGGCCGTCGTACTTCGGGAGTAGGTGACCCCTTGAAGGTGATTTATTCCCTTTATGATCCCTTCGGTCGAGTTGCATAGCTTCTTGTGCTTTGAATTTGTTGGCAAAATTTTTTGCTGCAGAAATAGCCTCATAAATACACTGGGGTTTAATCTATTTATATTCCCATTTAGGTTATGTTTGTTTTTGTTTAAACTAGTCCGGTATTCTGTGGGCATTTGCCCTTTCTTAAAATTATGGATTCAGATTAGTGTCATCCACAACCCAGAACGAGTTGTGGCTTTCTGACAAATGGATGTATATAGAGCGGTGAATCAGCACGCCGCCAGTGCCCCAGGACGACGTCGGGTGTGACGAAACGCGCGGGGAGGAGCGACGTGCTGACGTCACCGTGATGCACGCAAGTCCGGAACCACGGGCTGCAATTGAGAGCCGGCCGGCTCGGTGTTACTTGCTGCATGCTTTGCTTTTAATACATGCAAGTGCAATATTTTTTACCTATTTTAAATTAAACTATCCAGCGGTTTTACGCTATGGAAGCCTCTATTAATTTTTCATGGGAAACATCCGGCAATGCACACCTGTAAGGGCTATATCCCCTCTGAAGATGATGGAATCCTGGCAGTGTGAATCAAAAGGCCTGGGCTGGGTAATAAGCCAGAAGCGCTTGTGATCTCCTATAATAAGAGATCAACAGGAGACGGTAAGCGGTGTATGGAGGTGGAAGGCAGATCTTTTCTCTTATCACCATTCGCATTGTGTTTTTCACAGTGGAGATCTACTAGCAGTAAGAGTGGACTGTTTATAATGTGCAATTTCATCAATTTTATTTAACATACACTTGAGAAAAGTTGGAGTACTGGTATATACTTGAGTATAAGCCGACCCGAATATAAGCCGAGGCACCTAATTTTACCACAAAAAAATGGGAGAACGTATTGACTCGAGTATAAGCCTAGGGTGAGAAATGCGCAGCTACTGTAAGTGGAAAAGAGGGTCAACAATGTCCATTTGCAGCCTCACTGTGCCCATTTGCAGCCATAGGTCCCCTGAACTTCAAACTTGGTAGTTAAGGGTTCCTAGATGCCCCTATCTGCAGCCAAAATTTGGGGTCTTTGGTTGAAACTACATTGCTGCAGATGGACACAGTTGACTGACTTTGGGGGCCCCGTATCTCGGGGTCTTTTTTTTTTTTTTGTTCGTTTTGTCACATAAACCCAGTACAAACTGATCGGGCGAGAAACACATTAACCTTTCAATTTATCTGTAATTATCAGTTTTTTTTTTTTTTCAAAACTTTTCCTTCGATTTTTCGTCTCAAAAACGTCACAACTGATTTTTGATTTGTGCCCAATAACTGGAGGATAAACGAAAGAACTGTCCAAATGACAGATTTTCGAACTAGATTTTTGTCTAGTGTATGGCCACCATAAGTGAACAGTTAACTCTAATGCCGCGTACACACGAGCGGAATTCCATCGGAAAAAACATCCAAGATTTTTCTGACGGAATTCCGCTCAAGCTTGGCTTGCATACACACGGTCACACAAAAGTTCTCGAACCTTCGACCGTCAAGAACGCGGGTGACGTACAACACTACGACGAGCCGAGAAAAAGAAGTTCAATGCTTCCGAGCGAAAAATAGAGAACCTGCTCTCAATCTTTTGCTGGCTGAAATTTGGCCAGCAAAAGTCAGATGGAGCAATACACACGGTCGTGTTTTCCAACCAAAAGCTCTAATCGGACTTTTGCTGGCGGAATTTCAGATCGTGTGTACGGGGCATTACAGTTCGGGCGCAGCACCACTGCAAGGGATCATTTTTAGGTTTCCCGGAGTTGTACCCTATCCTATGTAAGGGTAGTGGCTTAGAATCTGCAGAAATTAAGGCATAAAACAAACGGTTTACATACAGCTGGAGGACCGAGGTTGCCTATCCCTGACGTAGGTGAAACTACAAATCCCATCATGCCTCTGCTCTAGGAGTCATGCCTGTGATGGTCAGGGTCTTGAAATGTCTCATGGGACTTAAAGTTTCAAAACAGCTAGAGGGCCGAGGTTGCCTACCCCTGACCTATCTCATGCTATAAACATCAGGTCATTTGGGGGGTCATTTTAAATTTTATATATATATATATATATATATATATAGTGAAACCTTGGATTGACAGTAACTTGGCTTGAGAGCAATTTGTAAGACTAGCACATTTTTTCAAATACATTTTTTGACTTGATATACAAGAAGCGTCCACTCACAGCTGAGTATAAAAGAGAAGAGAGGCGCCTCTAAGTGTAGCAATATGTTTACATTTAATGAAGGTCCAACATTTAGCAACTCACATGGTTGGTGATTAAAAGAGGCACATCTACAGTATGCAGGGATCCGGGGTAAAGCTGTCCACATAGACCGTCCTCCTAACAGCCATCGACGTCGTCCCTTCCACTCTGCGCTCCACGAGCGGTTCAAGCCTCGCTTTCAAATCGCTCTACTGCAGGGTAGTCTTCCCGGTCACGAATGCAGACTGACAGCGGTGAGAGCCGGCGGTGCGGAGGATGGTCTATGCCAGTGATGGGGAACCTTGGCACCCAGATGTTTTGGAACTACATTTCCCATGATGCTCATCCACTCTGCAGTGTAGTGGATCATCATGGGAAATGTAGTTCCAAAACATCTGGGGTGCCAAGGTTCGCCATCACCATGTCATGTGGACAGCTTTACCCCGGATGCCTACATACTTAGATGTGCCTCTTTTAATCATCAACCATGTGAGTTGCTAAATGTTGGACCTTCATTAAATATAACCATATTGCTACACTAATGCCCCATACACATGGTCGGACATTCCGACCACAAAATCCGTCGTATTTTGTCCGACACTGGTGTTGCGTACACACGGTCGGACAAAGTTGTTGGAAAATCCGATCATCCTGAACGTGGTGACGTTCGTTAAGTACAACGGGACTACGTAGAGGCTAGTAGCCAATAGCTTTGGTCTTGTAATTTGATCTGAGCATGCGTGTTACTTTGTCCATCGGAATTCGCTACACACGATCGGAAAAAGTCCGATTGGACTTTGTTGTCGGAAATTTGAGAGCAGGATCTGAAATTTTTTCCGACGGAAAAAGTCAGATGGCGCCCACACACGGTCGGATTTTCCGACAACATGGTCTGATAGGACATTTTCCGTCGGAAATTCCGACCGTGTGTACGCGGCATTAGAGTCGCCTCTCTTCTCTTCTCTTTTATACTCTGGAGCTCCTGCTGGATTTTTCTTCCAATCCCCCTTCCATTTGTGGATGGACATTTTAGGGTCGCACAACCTATCACATTGCTATAATTTTTTTTATATGGACTTGAAACTGACACAAATGGTTTGTGCAATGAATGATCTGAGTTTCCATTATTTCTTATGGGAAAATTTGCTTTGATATACAAGTGCTTTGGATTCCAAGCATGTTTCCGGAATGAATTATGCTCGTAATCCAAGGTTTTACTGTATATATGATCTTCTAAATCTCTTAGCAAGTATATATGGGGCTTTTAGTCCTTTAATTGTCCTTTCCTGGATAGTTCTTAAATAGCAAGTTTCCAGCAAAATGTTATCCTACATACTGAAAAGTATACCAATTGTTTAAAAAAAAAAAAAAAAAAAAAACACAAAGAGCTGATCTAATATCCAGTCTTTTGGCACCCAGTGTGACCCAATTAGATTGGAGGCCACCTGTGTCCTCATTCGTACACGGATAGACCCGCCCAATGCGGATATTGGAAGTGCTTTGTTCCCGGGTAACATGTACTGTAATAGGAATTGAATTATTCAGAGATGCGTTGGAAGATAATGCAGTTAAATATGACATGCTTCTCAGTAATGGGTTACAGGTTACATACTTGAACCTTGAGTGGCAGTGAAACATTAACATGATTGCCAAGGTGCGCTCATTTCTTTTAGTACTTCACATTGTAGGAAAAAATATTTTTGGGGATTTTAATCTTTTGTAAACCCATTTCCTCACCATGCAGGGCAAAGCCAAGGGTTTGCTTTAATACCCTCCTCCCCAGCAGCCTTTACTTACCTTTCCTTCTCCGTCACTTCTTCATCCACCATCACTTCATTTGGCACTGGGAGCCAATGGAAAATTCAGTACTTAAAGTGGATGTAAACCCTTTTTTTTTTTGATGTCATAACGTAGAGTGTAAGATTTCCTATCATTTGAGCCCAGTCTTGCCACAAAGAGTTAATCCAGCTCTGAGCAATCCTCTTTTATTGTTCAGTGAGATAAATCTTGAAAAACAGAGAAAAACTTTGTCAAATCCGCCCCCTTGCTGTGAGTGACAGGTGATTTACATATCTCGTGCACTAGCCTAAGAGACATGCATTATTTTTTAATTCCCTCCCATTCCTCTCTTCTGCTTCTCTGCCAGGATTGGATGTTCCATACCTCAGCATGATTTGGCAGGCTGAAGCCATGTGGGGGCTTTTCTGGGTTTTGACTGGATGTTAGAGATCCTAGCAGAAGTTCAGTGTAAGAAATACACAGGAGAAAATGTATGTTGATAAGGGGAGTGTAGAGGTGGGCGGGGAGTCTACTGACATCACGACTCCACCCACTAAGCCCTGGAAAACAGACCCACCCACAGAATCTGCAGTTTTTCGGGTCTCATAGCAGAGGGGAGACATTTGACAGATTATTATTATTATACACGATTTATATAGCGCCAACAGTTTACACAGCACTTTACAATGTAGAGGGGGACAACACAATTACAGTACAGTTCAATACAATGGGTACAGGAGGGCCCGGCTCGTAGAGCTTACATTCTAAAGGGATGGAGTGGTGGTACAAAAGGTAATAGCTGCAGAGAATGATTTGATGGAGGTGACAGGAGGCCTGTATATCCTTCTAGATAACCAATATTGCAGTAGTTTAGAAAGGATGAGAGTGGGTTTACATCCACTTTAAAAGTAAGGATGAGCATGACATGCATTAAAAAGGGGATCAACTCCAGAGAAACCACATAGTATACCTTTTTTGATATTTGTTTTTAGTCCTTTTACATGCCTGCCTGTATTTGCAGCATAATTAGCTTTTGCAAGTTCAGCGTACCTCTTTTTCTCCTATAGGGATGGCTGCGCTGACCTCTAGGGTCTCCCATGAGCCACCCTGACTTGCGTGTTCCCAGCCCATATCATTCTGTGGGTGCTTGGGTACCGTGTTTGGGATGGCGCAGCCCCGGGAGGAACCCGGGGCCGCAAGGTGAGTTTGAACTGCAGGACACACTGATCATCAACACTTCACACTAACAGGGTGGGGGCTTCGCCCTGCCTGGGCGCTTCACCCTGGTCCGACTTCCCCCGAATGAGCAGCTTGGCCAGGGTACTTATTGCATGCCCACTCAGGTGCCATTTTCTTTTGGCACTGTTGCGCAATGTGGCCAAGTCTTTATCATTGTGCCTACCCAGGTACTGTGCTTGAGGTGCACATGCGCTGCCTGGCCTGGGTCCTTATCATTGTGCCCACTTGGGTACCATTTTTGTGCCGTGTGCGTGCATTGTGGCTGGAATCCTTATCATTGTGTGCCTGCTCAGGTGCCATGCTTGGGGTGCGCATGTGCATCTTGGCCAGGGTCTTAAAGCAGGGTTCTGCCTTTTTTTTTTTTTGTTTTTTTTTTTTATGTCAGCCACTACAAATACTGCAGCGGCTCACTTTTAAAATATGGACACTTACCTGACCAGGGCGCCCGCGATGTCGGCACCCGAAGCCGATCTATCCCTCGGCTGTTGGGTGCTGCCACCGCCATCCTCGCTAAGGGAATCAGGAAATTAAGCCTTGCAGGTTCCCTACTGCACATGCGTGACTCACGCTGCACTCTCCCATTGGTCCTTGCTGTTTTCTGGGACCCGTGTGTCTCCCAGAATACAGCGCGGGGGGGGGAGGCGGGAAGTGGCATAGATAGCCGTGGGTGGCTCGGGTATCTATGCCCGGAAGTGGGAGCAAAATACCTGTATTGGACAGGTATTTGCTCCCCCCTGAAAGGTGCCAACTGTGACACTGGAGGAGGAACCGGAAAAGCAGAAGTTCCATTTTTGGCTGGAACTACGCTTTAATGTGCAAGCTCAGTTGCCATGCTGAGGGTATGCATGGTAGCCAATGTCTCTACTTTGTACAAGCATAGGTACAGTGCATAGGGTGCTCATCGTGGCCAGGATCTTTATCCTGTGCCACACTTGGGGTGCACATGTGCGTCTTGGCCAGGATCTTAATGTGCAAGCTCATTGTGCGCACTCAGGCGCTGTGCTTAGGGTCATCATTGTGTGCCGGCTCAGATGCCATTTTTAGGGTGCATATATACATCTTGGCCAGGACCAGGCTCACTTGCCATACTGAGAGTTTGCATGGTGGCCAGGGTCCTTATTTAGTGCAAGCTCAAATGCCGTGCATGGGGTGCCAACTCAGATGCTGTGTTCAGGCTGCACCGTGGCCAGTGTCCTTACTATGTGCCCGCTTGGGTGCCATGAGTAGAACGTGCATGAGCAGCATGCCCATGTCATTATTGTGCCCAATTGGGTGGTGTTCTTAGGGCACACATAGCATAGTGTGGCCAGGTGCACAAGGAATCATGGGACATGTAGCCTTAACGAATCAGATCATATTCCTTTGCGTAGTGCTGTGCTTCACCCAACTGGAAGTTTTGGGTGAAGCACAACAGTGGAGATCTTCAAAAGGGAAACCATAATTAATTATTGTTGTGCTGCAAAACGAGGAGAAAGAGCTTTTGCTTTACATCTCGCTCCATCGATCTGGGGGCCAAACAGGAATTTGCATTGAGGGTTTAGGCTTGATGTTGAAAAACGGCAAATGAGCTGCTGCGGTTTGTGACACCTGTAATCTGATTGGATAACGTCCAACACCACATTTTCATAAAAGTCGAAGCACATTCTTTCTGTGGTCACCTAATTGCTCCGATGTGAATCTTCTACCGGGAAATGCAAATGGCAGAATGAACAGAGAATCCCAACACTCTAAAATATTCACCACCCTGGCTAAAATCCATTAATTCCCAGCACTTCGCCAGCGATGGTCTTAAGATTTCATTATTGCTGACAGCGAAGTAATCCGTGTGTGCATCTCCAATTAACCTTCACTTCTGAAGGCGTTTGTCAGCACGGAAATCCGAGACTTTCACCATCGACCAGGAATTCATTCTTACTGACCTGCCTCCTGATTGGCGGGGAGGCAATGCGGTGTTAAAATGGCGAATATTCTGCGCCCCGAGTCCACCCTTTTTTGAAGCCTATTAGAGCCTCTGGTTCTAATCGGGTGCTTAAAAAAAAAAATACACCCCCTCCTGCCTCGCCATAGGAGTCCATGCATCCGGCATTCTGAAAGGGGCCGAGCGCTTGGATAGGGAGGCGGCAGCAGGGATGGTGGAGGCGGCGCCCACAATGCACGGGCCGCCACTGCTCTCCAGGCTACGAGGGTACAGAAGTAGTACCCCATGTAGATAAAATTCAATCCAGTAGGGTCAAAACAACTAATCAACATAATGGATTATCATAATAGTTGTCCACTATTTTCATAATCGATTAGCTGGCCTGCATACAGAATACACAATTTATTTTTTTATTTTTTACAGATCAGAAAATACAGTGCAGCACACATACAGCTCAGTACACCGTCCATACATGTCAGTAAGATTTTTTTTCCACTGCAATGTCAGTCTCACTAAAAATCACCGATCCCCGCCATTACTAGTAAAAAGACCATAAATCTATCCCATAGTTTTTTTTAGACGAGATAACTTTTGCGCAAACCACTCAATATACGCTTATTGATTTTTTTTTATACCAAAAATATGTAGGAGAACACATATTGGCCTAAATCGATGAAATTCTTATTTTTTTTTTTTTTTTTTATTGGATATGTTTTATAGCAGAAAGTATATGAAAATGTTGTTAATATATATATATATATATATATATATATATATATATATATATATATATATATATATATATATATATATATGTGTTAATATATATATATATATATATATATATATATATATATATATATATATATATATATATATATATATATATATATATTTTCTTTCTTTCAAAATTGTCACTTTTTTGTTTATAGCGCAAAAAATAAAACAGAGGTGATCACATACCACCAAAAGAAGCTCTATTTTGTGGGGGGAAAAAGGACATCCAGTTTTATTTGTGTACCGCGTTGCACGACCGCGTAAGTGTCAGTTAAAGCAACGTGGTGCCGTGTCACAAAAAATGGCCTGGCCATGAAGGGGTGTAAAACCTTCCGGGGCTGAAGTGGTTAATATAAAAGGTATATATACCGTATTCCCCACTCCATCCTTCATATAGCTTTATGTCTGACTCCCAGTTAAAATACCCTGTATATCCTACTTCTGGGTATATTATTTCATTTATATTTTTTATATATATATATATAAATGAAATAAGTTGTATATTAATACTGTTTCACATAATAAATTAACCCCTTATAGTAGTGATTATCTGCTGTTTTTGTACTAATAAAAGGGCTAATTTGTGTGTGTGTTTTTTATTAATTTTTTATTTTTTTTTAACCCCCATCATGACAGAAAAAAAAAAAAGCTTACTGCTGCAACTTGATGTCTTTTTCCGGCCGTACACGTATTGATTTTCGGTCGAGGATTATTCATACTAATGTTCTTTTGTACATTTGAAAATTTCACTTGAGAAATGACATTCAATTTAAAATTGAATGTTAAAAGCAACGAAAACCATGTGCAGAGCCAGTTCCCTACTGCGCATGTGCCAAGCGCACTGCTCTTCCTGAATGGTGCGGGGTGAGGCGAACTTCTGACGTACCTCACCATGGCGAGGTCTGACAGAAGTGGGGACGGTACCTGCTCCCCCCCCCCCCCCCGAAAGGTGCCAAATGTGCCACCGGAGGGCAAACGGATAAGCAGAGCTTCCACTTTTGGGTGGAACTCCACTTTAAAGTGATAATAAAGTCCCCCCCCCCCAAAAAAAAAACATGTTATACTTGCCTGCTCTGTGTAATGGTTTTGCACAGAGCATCCCGGATCCTCCTCTTCTCGGGTCCCACACCAGCGCTCCTGGCCCCTCCCTCCTGCCGAGTGCCCCATAGCAAGCAGCTTGCTATGGGGGCACCCGTGTCGAGCTGCAGCTCTGTGTGTCCATTCAGACATGGAGTCGCGGCTCAGTCCCGCCCCCTCTCTTCTTATTGGCACACTTTCCTGGGCAGCCGAGACTCTCGTGCAACATTACTGGTTCTAGATGGGGCTCAGGTAAGTGTTGGGGGCTGAGCGGGGCTGCTGCACACAGAAGGTTTTTTTATCTTAATGCATAGAACACATTAAGATAAAAAAAAACTTCTACCTTTTTAGAACCACTTTAACCACTTGACATCCGCGCTATGGCCGAATGATGGCCACAGCGCGGATCTCAATTCCCGGGAGGCTGTCATATGACGTCCTCCTCTGTGCACACTCCATGCTTGCGCTGTGATCACCGAGTCACTGAGACTCGGGTGATCAGTGATCCGAGTAAGGGGCCCTTACCATGTGATCAGCTGTCAGCCAGCCATCACATGATGATCTCACGCTGACAGCGGATGAGAAAAAAAAAAAGCCGATCACTGGGTCATCTTAAAGGGACATCGGTCCCGAAAATTTAGAGGCAATTATGACTCATGCAATGCCCACAAGTGCCACCTGTCAATGCCCACAAGTGCCACCTATCAATGCCCACCAGTGCTGCCAATCAGTGTAACCCATCAGTGCCCATTACTGCCACCCATCGGTGCCCGTCACTGACGCCTCATCAGCGTACATCAATAACTGACAAAAATTACCCATTTTAAATTTTTATAACAAAAAAAAAAAATATTTTTTAATTCAGTCTTTTGAAAAAAATTTAACGAAAAAAAAAACATTTTTATCATTTTTTTTTTTCCCCCCAAAAAGAGCTTTCTTTTGGTGGTATTTGATCACCTCTGCGATTTTTTTATTTGGGTACAGTGTTGTATGACTGCGCAATTGTCATTCAAAATGCGACAGTGCTGACAATTGGTCTGGATAGGAGGGGGGTTTAAGTGCCCAGTAAGCAAGTGGTTAAAGAAAATCATATAAAAAAAATCTGGGTACAATTTTTAATGATTAAGTGTTGGTCAAACTATCTCAACACTGATGTTATACTTACCGCCTATGTACAGTTGGTTTTACACAGAGCAGCCTGGATCCTCCTCTTCTCAGGTCCCTCTTTGCTGCTCCTGGCCCCTCCCTCCTATCGAGTGTCCCCTCAGCCAGCAGCTCTCTATGGGGGCACCCGAGCCGAGTCGGAGCTCTGTGTATCCATTCAGACACGGAGCCCCGGCTTGGCCCTGCCCCCTCTCTCTTCCCTGATTGGCTGACTGACTTTGATAGTTCCATTGGTCCAGCTTGGATGCTCAGCTTTGAAGTTATCAGCAGTGTCTGCTATGTCTACTACAGTGATTTTCAGGGTCATCAGCCATAGTTACTTTGGTCTAAGCCAGAGCAATGTAATGATGTATAATGTGCCAATGGCTGGAACTTTATTCTTTAAATATCCTGCTTTTCAACACTGCTTTGTTTCTTTGGACCCATGCCGAAAAACAATGAGTGCTCTTTTACTGATGCATGGGAATGCACTTTGACCCCCCTAATACCGTACACTGCGCTCATCTGAATGAGATCCCCATTCATCCATAGAGATGAACCAAGCCTGCCATTTGGATGGTATCCATCGGTGTACAGAGGGAGCCCATAGCGTGGCCATTGGTCTCCACCTTCAAGTTCCCTCTGTAATCAGCGATGGGGCACGCTGGCACCAAACAACCCCCCCTTATCATTTTTATCGCCATCAATAAAGGAAGTTATTTGGATTTTCAAGGACATAAAAACATTCCAGCCAAGAAAGCAAAAGATAATCGCGTATTACACCATCTTCTTCTCTCATGGCAGCGCACAATATTTCTGTGTTAATAGGTTTTGTGGAAAATACTGGTAGGAGATTGGGCAGCCTGCCGAGGTAATAATAGAGCTCACAGTGACAGCTGATATCCTGTGTACCGGCATGTCGGAGGCTCAGTGTGCATGATAGAATGTCACCTTAGGTCACCGGAGCCGCGTCTATTCTCTGTATTCAGGAGGATGAAGACTTTACAAACATGGCGGAGCACAGCAGACGACGGGCAGCACTGGCAGCGATCGGGACAAGAAATATCGAAGCAATGTTTTTTCCTGATACTACAATAAATGTCTTCTTTTAAAGCAAGCTTGTGCTTAAATGTTGACGTAGAATTATGGCCAAAATAAAAAAATGACATGTACAATGCAGTCTGTTATTGTAGTTTATACTCAAACAATAGAATACAACAGAATCGCCAAGTCAAAGGTCCAAAATGCTTTGAGGCCTCATTCAGGGAAACGCACCCGGATCTGCACGGCTGTCGAATTGGGTGCAGCGGATGTATTCCAGTTGACATTAATGGGAGTGCCTGCATAGGGAGGGGACACCTGTGCATCCCCATGCGGGCTATTTAAAGTGGTGTTGCCACCAAAAAAAAAAAAGTTGCTTAAAAATCTTAAAAAAAATAAAAAATAATTTTTTTACTCACCTCTAAATGCCTGTTGCTAGGGGGTCCCTCGTAGTCTGCCACCTTCAGGGCCCGGGCACTGACATCACTTCCACTTGGCGGCGCACAGTCATCTGGGACCTGTCACGTGTCCCAGATGACTGAGCGCCGTATCACGGCTCACGGCGCCGCTCGCGCATGCGCAGTGGGTGCCCGGCTGTGAAGCCACAGCCAGGTGCCCACAGTAAGAATGCCGGCGCCGCGAGTGGAGCGGGGAACGAGGGGGGTCCTCGTTCCCCCCCCATCGCTGGACCCTGGGACAGGTAAGTGTCCGATTATTAAAAGTCAGCAGCTGCAGTATTTGTAGCTGCTGACTTTTAATAATTTTTTTTTCAGGTGGACTCCCTCTTTAATTTGTTCATAAATGACCTGGAGGATGGGGATGGGGTAAACAGTCCAATCTCTGTATTTGCGGACGATACTAAGCTAAGCAGGGCAATAACTTCTCTGCAGGATGTGGAAAGCTTGTAAAAAGATCTGAACAAATTAATGGGGTGGGCAACTACATGGCAAATGAGGTTTAATGTAGAAAAATTTAAAATAATGCATTTGGGTGGCAAAAATATGATAATACAATCTTTACACTGGGGGGAGAACCTCTGGGGGAATCTAGAATGGAAAAGGACCTGGGGGTCCTAGTAGATGATAGCAGCAGCTTGGCATTGCTTGCCATTGCTGAGCCTAACAAAGCAAACAGAATATTGGCATTAAAAAGGGGATCAACTCCAGAGATAAAGCGATAATTCTCCCGCTCTATAAGACTCTGGTCCGGCCGCACCTGGAGTATGCCGTCCAGTTCTGGGCACCAGTCCTCAGGAAGAATGTACTGGAAATGGAGCGAGTACAAAGAAGGGCAACAAAGCTAATAAAGGGTCTGGAGGATATCAGTTATGAGGAAAGGTTGCGAGCACTGAACGTATTCTCTCTGGAGAAGAGATGCTTGAGAGGGGATATGATTTCAATATACAAATACCGCACTGGTGACCCCACAATAGGGATAAAACTTTTCTGCGGAAGGGAGTTTAACAAGACTCGTGGCCACTCATTAAAATTAGAAAAAAAGAGGTTTAACCTTAAACTACGTAGAGGGTTCTTTACTGTAAGAGCGGCAAGGATGTGGAATTTCCTTCCACAGGGGGTGGTCTCAGCGGGGAGCATCGATAGTTTTTTGAAACTATTAGATAAGCACCTGAATGACCGCAACATACAGGGATATACAATGTAATACTGACATATATAATCGCACACGTAGGTTGGACTTGATGGACTTGTGTCTTTTTTCAACCTCACCTACTATGTAACAAGGAAAAGGTAGAATCAAGACAGATCCTTGGATAGTAGATTCTGTTTGGCTTAGATTGGGCAGCTCTCCATAAAGTGTGGGGGGGGGCTCCCCTAGAGGTAGGAGTCACCCAACTTGAAAAGTCCACATGTACTTAAAGCGGAAGTAAACCCATACATAAAGCACGTGCCGGAAATGTAACACTCCCATTGGTTGTGCTCGCAACCAAACTGTCAAACCATCCAATGGCTGGTGTCATAACTGATCACATGTGCAGCATCATGGCAGTTGTAGATTAAACCGAGGCAAAGATGGCAGCTTACTTACACTTTAACCACTAGCTGACCGCCCACTGTCAAATGACGGCGGGACGGTGCAGCTACTGTGGCGGGCCGCCGTCATATGATGTCGTCTACAATTTGGCCACTGGGGGGGGCGCGCGCGCCGCGGGAGGCGCGCGCACCAGCCGCGTAGCTGGGGCCCCGGTGCGCGTGCCCGGCGGTCGCGATGACCGCCGGGCACCCGCGATTGCCCGGTAATCGAGCAGGACGTGGATCTGTGTGTGTAAACACACAGATCCACGTCCTGTCAGAGGAGAGGAGCCGATGGTGTGTCCCTTGTACATAGGGACACCGATCGGTCTCCTCCCCCAGTCAGTCCCCTCCCCCCACAGTAAGAATCACCAAGATAGGGTACACATTAACCCCTGCAGCGCCCCCTAGCGTTAACCCCTTCCCTGCCAGTCACATTTATACAGTAATCAATGCATTTTTATAGCACGGATCGCTGTATAAATGTGAATGGTCCCAAAAATGAGTCAAAAGTGTCCGCCGCAATGTCGCAGTCACGATAAAAATCGCAAATCGCCGCCATTACTAGTAAAAAAAAAATAATAATAAAAATGCTATAAATCTATCCCCTATTTTGTAGATGCTATAACTTTTGCGCAAACCAATCAATATACGCTTATTGCGATTTTTTTTTTACCAAAAATATGTAGAAGAATACGTATCGGCCTAAACTGAGGAAAACATTTGTTTTAAAAAAAAAAAAAATATTGGATATTTATTATAATAAAAAGTAAAAAAATATTATGTTTTTTCAAACTTGTCCCTCTTCTTTTGTTTATAGCGCAAGAAATAAAAACCGCAGAGGTGATCAAATAGCACCAAAATAAAGCTCTATCTGTGGGGAAAAAATGATAAAAATGTTATTTGGGTACAGCGTTGCATGACCACGCAATTGTCATTCAAAATGCGACAGCGCTGAAAGCTGAAAAATGGCTTGGTCAGGAAGGAGGTGTTCGTGCCTGGTAGGCAAGTGGTTAAGCAAGAAAGCACACTCAACAAACTTCTCAGGAGTTCAAAGGTGTTGACTGATTCCACAAATGACAAATAGGAAATCGCAGACAGCCAACACGTTTCGGGGGGGGGGGGTGCAGAAAATACCACTTCATCAGGGCTTTAACGGTATGTCAAATAAAATAAGAGCAAGCTCTTGGAAAAGTGAATCTAAATCTGGAGATTATTACAAAGGTGCTCAAGCCTGTGTTGGCATCAAAGTAGTATACAATACATGCAGGGGTCAAGTCCTGGGGAAAAAAGTGTGGGAACTCCCACTCGCCCACCAAAAAAAAAAAAATGATACGCTCTTATGCACGAACGCTCCAAAAGTGGTATTTTTCATCCAATTTTCGTATTGTGTGTATGAAGCTTAACTGTTAGTACTTAAAAAAAAAAAACAATCCTCAATAAACATAAATACGTTAATTAATAATCAGCATTCATTCAATTGTGCTTCCATGCAAATGTGAACATCATGTTCTGATCTTTATTGGGGAATTTTATTTTGTATATAGAGTGTTTATGTGGTGAGTTTACACTTTTCATTGTACAGAGTTTGGATAACACAGGGTTAAACGGAAAGGTCATAAATGAACTGCACATTATCTGGACAGAATGCTTGGGGAGATAGTGATGTGTTCCTGCTTAGGAGATGTATGTTAGCTTGGGGGGGCTGCAAACTCTGCAGGGCTCCAACACACACTCGCTGCTATTCCAACCCTTCACATATTTCCACATAAACTTCCCTCCTGGCATTAAACTTTGCCAGGTATTGTGCTTGGCTTACCACCCCAAACTGATGTTCCTCCCTCAGCTCACCTCTCTCCCTGCATGTCCTGTGAGCAGAATAGCTGATCTACCCGTCAGCTAGACCTAGACCTGATCTACCCGTCAGCTAGCTGTGATTGACAGGTAGATCGAAGCGGAAGCTGTCATGGGGGCCCCCTACTGGCAATGCCTGAATGGTCAGGTGTGCTGCACTTACTATTGCGAGCTGTGTCGGCGGCTGCTGGTGTAGCACCTGCCACACAGCTCGCATACTTCAAAGTCTTGCAGGACACGGCTGCTAACGGGAACTGAGTTCCTGTTGTGGAAAAAGTACAGGAACTCCGTTCCCATGCGTTCCCGCAGGACTTGAGCCCTGAATACATGCCATACTGCTTGTTGACGCATTGCAATAGATGGCTTCATTGTGAATGGGCCATAAAAGTGGATGCCATAGAAGAGAAAGAACAAAGTAGGGACATTCTGGTGTTTTCACAGGTTTGCTTCTTCTTTTTTCCCCATGAACTGAGAATTAGGACACGCACAGTGCATGGTAAAGAAGAACATTCCGTAATATTTCATTCTTCAGTGATCACCTCCGCTGCTCGGGATCCGCCCAGACACCTGCGATTTTTCTAGATCCTGAAGCCGCCTCCGACTTATGATTTGGCACGTTGAATTTTGTGTCCTCCGGAAAAACAGTGACTCATGATATCGCTTGCTCTGGCACATTCTACCAGCCGGTGGAATTTTCCACTGTAACACTTTCTCTTATCAGGTGGCCGGAGTTCCTTTCAACATGAGAAGATTGCTGCCTAGGAGGCCTGAGAAACAGGAGGAGGTGTGTGAGCAGCCGTTAGCACAATCACCAGCTGGCTCGAAAAGTTTGCTCAGAGACCAAACAAGCGTGTGACCCTCGGCTTGGGGGCTCCTCCCTTGTTGATCACATTTTCTCCATGGGCTGTCCTGTTGTTTTCAGCTTTTTTTTTTTCTGCTGCGTATATGGTGCTCATTAATCTTAAAAAACAATCCGAGAGCGTGGTGTGCTATGTGTTCCGTTGGCACCCAATACCCTGCTTCTGGTTTAACTCAACTCCTAGTGGAATCATAGCCCTAAAACCTGGAACACTTGGACTCTCTTAATGTTGGCCTTATCTGATAAATGCAGCCGGGACCCTATGGCCTGTTTTACATGGGCTTCAGCTTGTATAGGAACAGTGAGAACAGCAAGCTTTGACAAATCATCTGCAGAACATTTAGCAAGCTTGCCTGAAGCTTTCAAAGTATAATCCAGCTCCAGTTTGTAAATGGTCAACGCAGATCCTAATGGGAGTGCCGATTTGCCACTTTAACCACTTTCAGCCCCGGACCAATTTGCAGCCAAAGGACCAGGCCCCTTTTTGCGATTCGGCACTGGGTCGTTTAACTGACAATTGCGCGGTCGTGCGAGGTGGCTCCCAAACAAAATTGTAGTCCTTTTTTCCCACAAATAGAGCTTTCTTTTGGTGGTATTTGATCGCCCCTGCGGTTTTTATTTTTTGCGCTATAAACAAAAAAGAGCAACAATTTTGAAAAAAAAAAACGCATTTTTCATTTTTTGCTATAATAAATATCCCCCAAAAATATATAAAAACACATATTTTTTTTTCCCTCAGTTTAGGCCGATATGTATTCTTCTACATATTTTTTGTAAAAAAAATCGCAATAAGCGATTATTGATTGGTTTGCGCATAAGTTATATCGTTTATAAGATAGGGGATAGTTTTATAGAATTTTTATTAATATTTTTTTTTTACTAGTAATGGCGGCGATCAGCGATTTTTATTGTGACTGCGACATTATGGCGGACACATCTGACATTTTTGACACATTTTTGGGACCATTGTCATTTATACAGCAATCAATGCTATTTAAATGCATTGATTCCTGTATAAATGACACTGGCAGTGAAGGAGTTAACCAGGGGGTGGCAGTGTAGGGGTTAAGTATGCCTAGGGGTGTGTTTCTTACTGTGGGGGGGCGTGGCTGTCAGCTAGTGAATGCTGATCTCTGCTCCAATCACAGGGAGCAGAGATCGGCGTCACTAGTTGCTAGGCAGAACGGGGAGATGCTGTTTATTTCCGCATCTCCCCGTTCTGCCTTCCCGGCCTCACGGGGGTCCCGACCGGCGCGCTCCCAATGGCATGGACGGCATTAAGGAGGGACTTATATATACGCCCTCCTGCCTGTCCGTGCCATTCTGCCGATGTATATCGTCGTGCGCCGGTCAGGAACCGGTTAACCACTTGCCGACCAGCCGCTGTCATTATACTGCGGCAGGTCTGCTCGTTCTCGCAAATTGCCATAGGCGTACGTCGGCTTCTTTAAGAGCCATAGCAGGCGCGTGCGCCCACTGCACGGCGGGGGACCTGATGCACGTGGCCGGTGGACACTGCAATGTCCACCGGCCACCTGCGGGAAAAAGAGCCAGATTGTGGATCTGTCTGTGTAGACAGACAGATCCCGGTTCTGACAGGTGAGAAGAGAGAGATCTCTGTTCCTAGTAATTAGGAACAGCAATCTCTCTCCTCCTCCAGTCAGTCCCTTCCCTGCACAATTAGAAACACCTCCCAGGGAAAACATTTGATCACCCCCTAGTGTTAACCCCCTTCCCTGCCAGTGGCATTTACATAGTAATCGGTGCATTTTTATAGCAAAATTGTCCGATCTGTCTGCTGCAATGTCACAGTCCCGCTAACAATCGAGGATCGGCACCATTACTAGTAAAAAAATAATAATAAAAATGCCATAAATCTATCCCCTATTTTGTAGACGCTATAACTTGTGTTTTATTTTTTTATTTTTTTTTACCAAAAATCCGTAGAAGAATACACATTGGCCCAAACTGATGAAGACATTTTTATTTAATGGCTCCTGCTGCTGCTTGAATGCTGTGTAATAAGGAAGTAAGGGGAGAAAAGATGTAGCCATGCACAGCACTGATTTCTTCTCCCCTCTTATTCTCTTCACACAGGGGAAGGGGGGCACAGGGACACTGAAAAGTAAATATTGATCCTGTTTCTTTAAAGCATGTTTCACGGTGCAGTGCTTGTCCTGTGTAATTTGGCCCCCTATAACACCTGAAATATCTGTCTGATCCTGCCAGTCTCTCCCCTCCCCTTTTGTAAACTGACCACGATAATCATGGCTCCCTGAGCCCTGACACCGTGGTCAGAGTACGTGCCTCTGTCAGCCGCAGCCTGCTCTCCTGTGTCTCCCTCTGTCCTCCTCCCCCCTCCCCTCCCTGCCTGTCTGCTCCCCGATCTGACTAACCTGCTCTAAATATAACAGCGTTTTTCTGCCATGTGCTGCCAAAAATTATGCAATGCACCCCAATTAACATTAAAGTGTTTTTTTACCTTAATGCATTGCTTGCATTAAAGTGTTTTGTTAACCGCTTGCCGACCTGCCGCGGTCATTATATTGTGGCAGGTCGGCACGATCTGGAAGAGTTGGACTCTCCTAATGTTGGCCTTATGTGATACATACCAGGAACCTACAGCCCCCTGTAAAGCAGAGGAAAGGTCATACAAATGGAATGGAACTTGCCAGCGCAACCGGCGCACTGGGACCAGTATACATCATAGATTAGGTCTTTGTAAGACTGGAGAATTTGCTGCTGTTGACCTTCTCCAATGTTCATACTTACCTCTGTCCAGCAATGTCCACGAGTGTGTCAGCCATCTCCTGATTGTCTGAGACACAGAAGCGGTGCCATTGGCTCCCGCTGCTGTCAATCCGAGTCAGTCAGCCAATCAGGAAGGAGAAGGGGCGGGCCGAGGTGCAGCTCCGTGTCTAAATAGACACTGGGACCTGTGACTCGGCTCGGGTGTCCCCATAGCAATTTGCTTGCTGTGGAGGCACTCAACAGGAGGGAGGGGCCAGGAGCATCGAAGAGGGACCAGAGAAGAGGAGGATCGGGGCAACTCTGTGCAAAACCAACTGTACAGAGGGGGTGAGTATAACATGTTTGTAAAGTCTTGATTTTTTCTATAAAAATAACAATCACTTTGAAGCGGTATTAAATCCAAAACTAAAAATGTTATATATTTCAGCTTACCAGTCATTGGATACGGAGACTGCATCAGTTTTCTTGTGTAGGCTGCACTCCTGATCGTGGGCGAAATCGCCGCAATTTCAAATCGCTGCAGAACGTGGGACTTGTTAATGACACCCCAATCACAATTCTGGCGTCCAAAAGAAGCTCATGTTCCTTTTTGATAGACAAGCATAGCATATGCAGCACGATTTACCGTGCGATCGCAAAAGCATCCCTGTGTTTTGCAGCAATTTGAAATCATTGTGATCAGGTGTAGAATGCAGCCTAAGGCTTCCCCCCCCCCCCCCCTTATGTTTTTTTACCTGGTGATCTGGCAAGTAACGCACCTCTTGTATTTTTATTTATTTTTTATTAAGACATTTTATAACATACAAAAAAAAAGAACCCCGAACAAAACAACATAGAGAAAAAGAAACCCATTAGTACATACAATTCAGTACCAACAAGTATAGAAAAATATTACCAAATAATATTCTTATGCACCAGTGTGCTGCATCGATCGTATACTGAAACGTTATATCAGACCATCCCAACAAGCTCCATACATATCCAGTTTCTACTATAAAGCGTGGGTAGAGTGCATTATATCCATCTATATTTTTCAAAATTTTATTTCAAATTCACCTCCTGTATTCGTGACACAAAAGTGTTAGATGGACTAGCAGATTTAAATACCCTAACAAATTGAAGCCAAACTCCAGCTCACACTTTTCAATTTTAAATTGAATTTCCCTTTTGTGGATAAATGTTTTACATGAATAAATAAATAAAAGCTGATTAATATAAGCTCCCCTGTCAGTGGTAAATGGTTTGTTACAGACCAGTTAGCCTAACATCAATAGTATGTAAACTCTTGGAGGGGATGATAAGGGACTATATACAAGATTTTTGTAATGAGAACAGTAATCAGCATGGATTCAAGAAGAATCGTTCTATGCCAAACCAATCTATTAACCTTCTATGAGGAGGTGAGTTGCCATCTAGATAAAGGAAGGCCCGTAGACGAGGAATTTGCAAAAGCATTTGACACAGTTCCCCATAAACGCTTACTGTACAAAATAAGGTCCATTGGCATGGACCATAGGGTGAGTACATGGATTGAAAACTGGCTACAAGGGCGAGTTCAGAGGGTGGTGATAAATGGGGAGTACTCCGGGTTCTGTCCTGGGACCAATCCTATTTAATTTATTCATAAATGACCTGGAGGATGGGGATGGGGGTAAACGGCTCAATCTCCGTATTTGCGGACAATACTAAGCTAAGCAGGGCAATCATTTCTCTGCAGGATGTGGAAACCTTGATAGAAGATCTGAACAAATTAATGGGGTGAGCAACTACATGGCAAATGAGGTTTAATGTAGAAAAATTTAAAATAATGCATTTGGGTGGCAAAAATATGAATGCAATCTACTCACTAGGGGGTGATTCTCTGGGGGAATCTAGGATGGAAAAGGACCTGGGGGTCATTGTAGACGATAGGCTCAGCAATGGCATGCAATGCCAAGCTGCTACAAGCAAAGCCAACAGAATATTGGCATTAAAAAGGGGATCAACTCCAGAGATAAAACGATAATTCTCCCGCTCTACAAGACTCTGGTCCGGCCGCACCTGGAGTATGCTGTCCAGTTCTGGGCACCAGTCCTCAGGAAGGATGTACTGGAACTGGAGAGAGTCCAGAGTAGGGCAACAAAGCTAATAAAGGGACTGGAGGATATTAGTTATGAGGAAAGGTTGCGAGCACTGAACTTATTCTCTCTGGAGAAGAGACGCTTGAGAGGGGATATGATTTCAATTTACAAATACCATACTGGTGACCCCACAATAGCGATAAAACTTTTTTGCAAAAGGGAATTTAAAAAGATGCGCGGCCATTCACTAAAAAGAGAAGAGAAGCGGTTTAACCTTTAACTGCGTAGAGGGTTCTCTACTGTAAGAGAGGTATGGATGTGTAATTCTCTTCCACAGGCGGTGGTCTCTGCGGGGAGCATCGATAATTTCAAGAAACTATTAGGCACCTGAACGACCACAACATACATGCATATACAATCTAATACTGACATAAAAGCACACACATTGAACTTCATGGACTTTTTTCAACCTCACTGACTATGGTTAACCATACTGGTTTTTCTATATACACTTTATCTGCAATTAGTCAATTACTTTTATCACCTGTCAATTGCAGTAAGTGGATTCAAACATGCTTGGGGCAAACATAGATAGAAAAAAAAAGAGACTTGATGGTCCACTGGTCTTTTTTTTCTGCTGCCGTCACTCTTCTATGTTTCTAAATATCAAACAAATACTTTCCAGAGCTGCCTGGCACTTTGCAGGATGGGAATAACATCTTGCCGCTACCATGAAACCATTATCTCATGTAACTGGGTCGTTATGTAGCTGAAACATTTTGCCACCTCTCACTCCCTGATCTAAATCCGTACCTGGTATGGATATAGTGCCTGTCATGTAAGTCACAGTTTTGTATATACAGACAGGTTGCTATTAACATAAATGTTTGAGTCAAGTTAATTATTTGTGCCTCTTCCTTTTTAAATGTCTTTTTACTCAAAGTGTCTTCTTAGTCGAAGTTAATATGTAACCACATGCTTTTGGGTTTACCTTTTAGTTAATCATTGAGGTTTTTGTTTATAGTACCCCCTTGTGAATCTCTGTCTGCTGGGGAGTTTTCGATTTCCCTTGGAGGTCATCCAGCTTGATGTATCTTCATCCTTGGAGGCCCACGGCCTTAATACACCTCCACTGGTGCTTACAGTGCCATACATGCATTACTTTAATCCATTCCTTTGCTCCATGACAATGGTGGAATTGGGCCTGCTCATGGAGTAAATTTTTAAATAGGCCTAGGCAGGGGTCAAGTTCTGGGGAAAAAAGTGTGGGAACTCCCACCGAAGATGCACTCGCCCACCAAAAAAAAAAAGAAAAATGATACGCTCATATGCACGAACGCTTCAAAAGTGGTATTTTTAATCCAATTTTTGTATTGTGTGTATGAAGCTTAACTGTTAGTACATAAAAAAAAAACAATCCTCAATGAACATGAATACGGTAATTCTCTGAATAATCAGCATTCATTCAATTGTGCTTCCATGCAAATGTGAACATCATGTTCTGATCTTTATTGGGGAATTTTATTTTGTATATAGAGTGTTTATGTGGTGAGTTTACACTTTTCATTGAACAGAGTTTGGATAACACAGGGTTAAACGGAAAGGTCATAAATGAACTGCACATTATCTGGACAGAATGCTTGGGGCGATAGTGATGTGTTCCTGCTTAGGAGATGTATGTTAGCTTGGGGGGGGGCTGCAAACTCTGCAGGGCTCCAACACACACTCGCTGCTATTCCAGCCCTTCACACATTTCCACATAAACTTCCCTCCTGGCATTAAACTTTGCCAGGTATTGTGCTCAGCTTACCACCCCAAACTGATGTTCCTCCCTCAGCTCACCTCTCTCCCTGCTTGTCCTGTGAGCAGAATAGCTGTGCTCCTCCTCTGGGTTCTCTCATCATATGGCACTGAAGATAGAGGAGGGGGGATTCAGCAGGACACACAGAGCAAGTATGCAGGAGAACGGGGGGGGGGGGGAGATAAGGAGACAGAAAATCAGGAGGGGGCGGTGGGTAGGAGGGCATCACGAGAGGTCTGACTAAATACAATCTCCTAGCAGCAGGGACCTGATCTACCTGTCAGCTAGCTGTGATTGACAGGTAGATCAAAGCGGAAGCTATCATGGGGCCCCCTACTGGCAATGCCTGAATGGTCAGGTGTGCAGCACTTACTATTGCGAGCTCTGTCGGCAGCTGCTGGTGTAGCACCTGCCACACAGCTCGCATACTTCAAAGTCTTGCAGGACACGGCTGCTAACGGGAACTGGGTTCCTGTTGTGGAAAAAGTACAGGAACTCCGTTCCCATGCGTTCCTGCAGGACTTGAGCCCTGGGCCTAGGTGCGACTTATCACCATCTAGGTCAGTGTTTCTCAACCAGGGTTCCTCCAGGTTGCTAGAGGTTCCTTAAGCAATGAGTAATTTCTGATTCTCGGATAAGTTCCCAGTGACACCACTGATCTTTTTAGGTATCTGTAAGGGGGTAATTCTTCTCAATGACCACATGTAAGGAACATTCTTCCCAATGACCATCACACTAATTTATCATCAATTGTAGATCTAATCATTTTTAGCAAGGGTTACTAAAAAGTTATTTCAAGGATTCCTCTGTGTTGAAAAGCTTGAGAAAGTCTGATCTAGATGGTCAGAAAGTTGAACAGCTGGAGCATTATTCATTAGTGGGTGCCCTCAAAGTCTTCTTGTAGACACTTTATGGCTAAACATATGTGGACACCCTTCCAAGCTATTGAGTTCAGGGGTTTCCAATGAAGCATACTGTTAATGCTACATCATACAAAGTAGGGTTGCTTCGATACCGAGTATTTGCACGAGTACTTGTACACGCACAAATGCTCCGGATGCCTAATCCGATACCTGGAAATGAGGCGGTGTTGCTTGCAACTGGAAGTCGGTGGGTGGAGAGTGCGGAGTGGAGTGCGAGTCCTCAACAGGCTGGCAGCAGCAGAAGGTAAGCTGGCCGGGGCAGGGTGATGTTCTGTGTCTCCATCAGAGGTAGAACACCCCAACGCCCATCTTGGTACACCCTGCACTCAACCGCAGTACTCCAGCAGCAGACATCTTGTTACACCCAGCCCGAACTATATGGCTTACTGCGGCCGAGTGCAAGGTGTACCAAGATGGGCGTCGCAGCCTGTAGCCTTGCAAAATCCTTCCTTTCCTCTCATCATTCATTTAATTGATTATGCCAGTTTTGTAATAAATAATTTTTGATATAATTTTTGTTGTGTCTCTTTCTGATACCATTAAAGTCCGTAAAATTGCTCCTTTTTTTCTAAAATGATTATGCCAGGCCAGCAATTGCCAATCAGTGCTGCATTTCAGTGCCAGCCATCAGTCAGTTCCACCTATCAGTGCTCATCAGTGCTGCATATTAGTGCCACTGTCACATGACATTAAAAAAAGTATCGGTAATCAGTATCGGCGAGTACTTGGAAAAAAAGTGTCGGTACTTGGACTCAGTCTTAAAAAAGTGGTATCAGGACATCCCTAATACAAAGACATTTTAGGCAACTGTGCTCCTCTAACCTTCTGGTAACAATTTGGGGAAGACTTTTCTGTTCTCCCATGACTATCCCATGTGTACAAAGCCAGCTCCATAAAGACATGGTTTGATGAGTTTGGTGTGAAGGAACTTCAGTGTCCTGCACAGAGCCCTGACCTCAACCCTACTGAACGTCTCCGAGATAAACTGGACCGCCATTTTTTTGGCCAGGTCTTTTCCAACATCAGCACCTGACCTCACGAATGCTCTTTTAGCCGATTATACTCCACTCTGAAATTTGGTGGAAAGCCTTCTTAGAAAAGTGAAGGCTGTTATAACCACAAAGAAGGGTCAGGGTTCTCCACAATAATGGCCATGGTTTTAGAATGGGATGTCCAACAAGCTCAAAGTAGTTTGGTGGTCAGCGCTCCAAATGCTATAGACCTAAATAGTAGTTCATATTCCCAAGCAGCTAATATAGGCGTATTGCATTGGGGATGACCAAAGCTCTGACTTTGGAGCACATACCTGTTGAATGTGGCTTGGTTTAGAGCAGGGGTCAAACTATGGCCCTCCTGTTGTTCAGGAACTACAATTCCCATCATGTCTGTGAATGTCAGAGTTTTAGAATGCTTTACGGGACGGGTAGTTCCACAACAGCTGGAGGGCCATAGTTTGGAGGAACCCTGACCTAGCAAAAAATAAATAAATAAATTGCTCACTACAAAAATTAAAGGATGTTTTTTGCAGTCAGGAAAGAATTCGCCCCCGTATACACGGTCGGAAAATCCGACTACAAAATCCGTCTGTTTTTTTCCAACGGACTTTGTCTGAAACTGGTGTTACATACACACGGTCGGACAAAGTTATCGGAAAAAGTGATGACGTTCGTTCGTTACGACGGGACTACGTTCAAGTTAGTAGCCAATAGCTTTGGTCTCGTAATTTGATCTGAGCATGCGTGGCAGTTTGTCGAATTCTCGACACACGATCGGAAAAAGTCCGATAGGATTTTGTTGTCGGAAAATTTGATCCTGCTCTCAAATTTTTTCCGTCGGATATTCCCGACGAAAAAAGTCTAATGCCGCGTACACACGGTCGGAAAAAGCTCTGATGGTTTTCCCGTCGGAATTCCGACGGAATTTCGCTCAAACTGTCTTGCCTACACACGGTCACACCAAATTCCGACGGTCAGTAACACAGCGGCATAAAACACATTCGACAGCACTATAAAAGGGAAGTTTAATGCTTCTGAGCATGCGTCAAATTGTTTCCGAGCATGCGTCGGAAATTTTGCGTGTCGGAATTGCCTACACACGATCGGAAAATCCGATAGGAAGGTTTTCATAGTTAGTTTCATAGTTAGTAAGGTTGAATAAAGACACCAGTCATCCAGTTAGTGAGTGTCCACAATTGTCCCCATCCCTGTACATTGCACACTCACATTACATGTCCCTACCCTCAAGGAACCCACAATCCAAGGTCCCTATTCATATACTAGGGCCAATTTTGGACAGAAGCCAATTAACCTAACTGCATGTCTTTGGATTGTGAGAGGAAACCGGAGTACCCGGAGGAAACCCACGCAGGCACAGGGAGAACATGCAAACTCCAGGCAGGTAGTGTCATGGTTGGGATTTGAACCAGTGACCCTTCTTACTGCTAGGTGAGAGTGCTAACCACTACACCTCTCTGCCGCCGTCGGAAAAATTGAGAACAGGTTCTCAATCCAAAGTCCGTCGGAAATTCCGACAGAAAAAGACCGATGGGCATACACACGGTCGGAAAATCCGTTGAAAAGCTCCCATCGTACTGTTTCCATCGGAAATTCCGACCGTGTGTACGTGGCATAATAGAGCCCATACACGGTCGGATTTTCCGACAACGTAATCCAATCGGACTTTTCCCATCGGATTTTCCGACCGTGTGTATGGGGCATTACTCTTTCAGGCATGGTCCCCATGTAATGTTAATATTCCGGATCTGAGGGCTACACAAAATACACCTGGGGCTCATAGAAAAGCCAAGTCTGCTTTATCAATGACCAGACTGCATAACTTTAAGGGCTCTTTCACACGGGACAGATCCGTAATGATCCGCCCCGTGAAGATCCGTTGCTTAGCGGGGATCGCACAGCTGATTCCCGCTGAGCTGGCGGATGACAGGGCGGTCCCTGCACACTGTCTGCATAATCGGACAATAGCGGAGGCGGACGATAGCGGGTGTCAGCGGATGCTCATCCGCTGACACCCGCTATCCCATAGGGGTGCATGTACCGTATTTATCGGCGTATAACACGCACCGGCGTATAACACGCACCCCAAGTTTAGGAGGGCATTTTAAGGAAAAAAAGTTTTAGGAGGGAAGTTTAGGGAAAAAAAACACTTACATTTAAGCGTCATTTGCAGCTTGCCCAGTGTGATTTGCAGCTTGTCAGCGTCATTTGCAGCTTTGCCCAGCGTGATTTGCAGCTTTGCCCAGTGTGATTTGCAGCTTGCCAGCGTCATTTGCAGCCTTGCCCAGTGTCATTTGCAGCTTGCCCAGTGTGATTTGCAGCTTGCCAGCGTCATTTGCAGCCTTGCCCAGTGTCATTTGCAGCTTGCCCAGTGTGATTTGCAGCTTGCCAGCGTCATTTGCAGCCTTGCCCAGCGTCATTTGCAGCCTTGCCCAGTGTCATTTGCAGCTTGCCCACATTTAAATTTGCCGCCTTGAAAGACCGCGCCGCCGGAAAAGGCCGAGCGCCGGCGGAAAAGCCAGAGCCATCTGTTCGGCTCCGCTCGCAGTCCTGCCTCCCTGCTGTTTCGGAAGCGAGTGCAGGGAGGCGGGACTGCGAGCGGAGCCGAACAGACAGATGGGTCTTTTTCGTCGGCGCTTGTTTTTTTCGGCGGCGCTCGTTTTTTTTGGGCGGCGGTCGCTGTTTTTTCGGCTCCGTTTGATTTTTTTTTGGGCACTTTTTTTGGGGGGATCGGCGTATAACACGCACCCACGACTTTCCCCGATTTTAAGGGGGGAAAAGTGCGTGTTATACGCCGATAAATACGGTATGTCCGTTTTTCATCCAAAAACGGATGGATGAAAAACGGACATACGGTCCGCATGTGTGAAAGGGGCCTAAGGAGTAAAAGGTAGGTCATTGACCAGTGCCTGGATCACGTGATTGGCCGTGTGAATTACAACTATTTTGGATAGTAAGGCAGTTCACATATTTATATTTGAATTGCACGTTTGTAACTGTCTGCCTGGAGTTCCGCTTTAATCCATTAACCTAATAGTAATTTGTAATGGCTCTCGCTTGCACTCTTATTGACCGAAAATAATTCCACAACTATTGCTTCTAACATACTGTATCCCTCACGTAGTGGCTGGCAGCTCCGTCTATAAATGTGCAAAACAAGTATCGTCTTTCACCAGTGATCGCTCGTATCAAATCTCACAGCAGGGACCGTGCAGCAAGAATCAGCGTTTGAATGTCTTATGAGCAACTGTGGGGGAGGGGGGAATACAGTGGCAGCTCCTACCTTTTCACTTTGATTTTGGTCTGAATTACAAAGTACAAAGCACTGAGCCTTATCGGGAGGCTCAGTACAGATGGATGTGTCCTTGTTGCTCACACCAGCCAGACATGTTTCTGGTGTAAGTTATAAACAAAGAGCCTTTCATGAATGTGCTACACCCTCGGTTGTAAATAGTGACACCTTAGGCCAAGGGTGGTCAATTAAAAGTCATAGAGGGCCTCAAGTGCGGCCCCCAGCACCTCCGGAGGTCTGCACAATAGCAGCATATTTTCATGCATTGAGGTGCAAGTTAGGCAACCCACTCATGAATGGGCCATAGTGTACCTCAACTCCCATGAATTTAGTTCTGTTGCATTTTTTGCAGTGTATGGCAATGCACTCTGAAGAAGTGCAATAACTCCCAGCATTGGTGTCAGTAACAGTAATAATAACCCCACAATTGGTATCCGTGAGTACAAAAATAACCCCCAGCATTGGTGTCAGTAGAAGTAATAATAACCCCACAATTGGTATCAGTGAGTGCAATAATTAACAACAAGCATTGGTGTCAGTGGATGCAATCATAAACCCCAGGATTGATGTCAGTGGATGCAATAATAACTCTCAGCATTGATGTGAATGGATGCAATAATAACCCCCAGCATTGGTGTCAGAAAATGCAATAATAACCTCCAGCATTGGTGTCAGTAAATGCAATAATAACCCCCAGCATTGGAATGATTGGTAGCAATAATAACTCCCTACATTGGTGTTAGTGGATGTAATAATAACCCCGAGCATTGATGCGAGTGGGTGCATTAATAACGCCCAACATTGGTGTCAGTAGCAGTAATAATAACCCCACAATTGGTATCCGTGAGTGCAATAATTAACAACAAGCATTGGTGTCAGTGGACGCAATCATAAACCCCAGGATTGATGTCAGTGCATGCAATAATAACTCTCAGCATTGATGTGAATTGAGGCGATCATAACCTCCAGCATTGGTGTCAGTAAATGCAATAATAACCCCCAGCATTGGAATGATTGGTAGCAATAATAACTCCCTACATTGGTGTTAGTGGATGCAATAATAACCCCCAGCATTGATGCGAGTGGGTGCATTAATAACGCCCAACATTGGTGTCAGTGGATGCAATAATAACCCCCAGCATTGAAGTGATTGGTAGCAATAATAACCCCCAGCATTGGTGTCATGGACGCAATAATAACCCCCAGCATTGAAGTGATTGGTAGCAATAATAACCCCCAGCATTGGTGTCATGGACGCAATAATAACCCCCAGCATTGAAGTGATTGGTAGCAATAATAACCCCCAGCATTGGTGTCAGTGGATGTAATAATAACCCCCAGCATTGGTGTCATTGGTAGCAATAATAACCCCCAGCATTTATGTCAGTAGATGCAATAATAACTCCCAGCATTGGTGTCAGTGGACGCGATAACCCCCAGCATTGGTGTCAGTAGATGCAATAATAACCCCCAAGATTGGTGACAGTAGACAAAATAATAACCCCCCAGCATTGGTGTCAGTGGACGCAATAATAACCCCCAGCATTTATGTCAGTAGATGCAATAATAACCCCCAGCATTTATGTCAGTAGATGCAATAATATCTCCCAGCATTTATGTCAGTGGACGTGATAACCCCCAGCATTGGTGTCAGTGGACACAATAATATCCCCAGTATTGGTGTCAGTGGACGCAATAATAACCCCCAAGATTGGTGTCAGTAGACAAAATAATAACCCCCCGCATTGGTGTCAGTGGACACGATAATAACCCCCAAGATTGGTGTCGGTGGCCGAAATAACAACCCCCAGCATTGGCGTCAGCACTGTTAAACCCCTCCCCACACTGGTGGGCAGTGGCATTGAAATTTAACCCCTTCCCCCATGACCACCAAACCGCATTAGCGTGTTAACAATTAATGGCACCTCCATGTGCCTGCTAAAAGGCAGCGATTTGTTTTGTGCATGTCAGGAAAGCACACGGTTTTGCTCATTCCTGACACGGGAAGGTGTGAACCCAGTAAAAGATAGTTTTGATCATTTGTGAAATGGAACTCCCATAAAGGAACTTTCCCACATCAAATTAGGAATAGCCTCGGCAAGAGTACTGCGGAAACACAGAACCCTTTTCTGGGTGTCTAGTTTTCAGTTTTATCTGTAGCACTTTGGTATTGGTGAGCGCACGTCTCTTCCGTTACACACAATCGGCTTCAGTGAGAGGAGCGGAAAATAAAATGAATGTCATCCAGATAAGAGAAGAGGACGAGGGGGAGCGAGCAGCCGCAGTACCGCAGTCATGTTACATTTAATAAAGGACCAATCATAAAATCCCACAATTACATTTTCTTCTAAAATGAGATTTATCTGCAAGAAAATGATGGCGCCCTTCAATGGATTTAAATGTAAGAGCATATTAGGAATAATGATCTGGTAATAACGGCTGAAAAGCAGCTGTCCGCCCTCCAGGTGCCCTATGGAGGGGGCATTACACCACGCCAATGACATCATCAATTGTTTTTCATTTATGCACAAAGCCGCAGCAACAAATACCCATCTAGGGACCGGCCAGCCCTAATGCGTTTCACCCGTTGGGGCTTATTCATTGAGATCTCAGTGATTAACCACTTCAGCCCTGGAATATTTGGCTGCTCAATGACCAGGCCATTTTTTCTGCGTCGCTTTAACTGACAATTGCGCAGTCGTGCAACGTTGTACCCAAACAAAATTGACGTCCTTTTTGTCCCACAAATAGAGCTTTCTTTTGGTTGTATTTGATTATCTCTGCGGTTTTTATTTTTTGCGCTATAAACAAAAAAAAAGAGCGACAATTTTGAAAACTCAATATTTTGTACTTTTTGCCAAAATAAATATCACCAGTTATTATTTTTTTTTTAAAAAAGCTAAGTTTTTCCTTAGTTTACGCCGATATGTATTCTTCTACATATTTTTGGTAATAAAAATTGCAATAAGTGTATATTGTTTGGTTTGCTCAAAAGTTATAGTATCTACGAAAAATATTGCAAAGATTTATGGCATTTTTAGTTATAATTTTTTTTTTTTTACTAGTAATGGCGGTGATCAGCGATTTTTATCGGGACTGCGACATTATGGTGGACACATCGGACACTTTTGGCACATTTTTGGGACCATTGGCATTTATACAGTGATATAAAAATGCACTGATTACTGTCAGGGAAGGGGTTAACTAGGGGGTGGTCAAGGGATTAAGGCTACTTTCACACTGGGGCGTTGGGGGCGCTGACGGTAAAGCGGCGCTATATTTAGTGCCGCAATACCGTCGTTTTAGCGGCGCAATTCGGCCGCTACCGGGGTGGTTTTACCCCCGCGAGCGGCCGAAAAAGGGTTAATACCGCCCGCAAACCGCCGCTGCAGCGGCGTTTTGCGGGCGGGTTCGGAGCGCTGCCCCATTGTTTTCAATGGGAACGGGCGCTATAGGAGCGGTAAATATACCGCTCCTACAGCAAGCCAAAGATGCTGCTTGCAGGACATTTTCCAGCGTCCTGCAAGCGCACCGCTCCAGTGTGAAAGCCCTCTGGCTTTCACACTGAAGACACAGCAACAGCTGTTTCGGGTCGGTTTGCAGGCGCTATTTTTAGCGCAATAGCGCCTGAAAACCGCCCCAGTGTGAAAGGGGCCTTATTGTATGTCCTAGGGAGTGATTCTAACTGTGGGGGGATGGAACTGCCTGAGTGAGTAGACCGATCGTTGTTCATACTTAGTATGAACAACAGATCGCTCTCCTCACCCCTGACAGCAAAGATATCTGTCTGTTTACATTGACAGATCTCTATTCTGTCTCTGTGTGGAGAGATCGCGGGTGCCCCCAGCGGCTTGTGCGCACGCCCCCTAGTGGTCAAAATGTTGTTTTGCCCAGGGGAGCCAAACTGGCTGGTCGGGAAGGGGTTAAGGTAAAACACCTTACTTGGCAGACCTTAGGCATGGAGATTTTGCTGCAGCTTTTTGCAATGAACTAAGCAATTGGCGACGTTGGCGGGTGTTTGTTACTGTTCCGCAGTGTGCTGCAGGTGCCGCTGATTCCACACTATTGATGTCTACCTGTCAACCCTGAATGAGTCATTCATGCAATGGTGGTGCGCGTGTACAGAAGCCATACATGAATTACTGCAAAGGTCTTTCTGCACATGCATCACTGCTTTATAAATCTCAGCCACCCTCGTCTTAGAAATCAAGAAATCTCAATGGCAAAGGCCCCCTTCATGCTGCAACCAATAGGGTATATGCATGCTGGACGCATGTAAAGGTTAGCATAAATGTATACATGCATACAGCATAAAATACAGCCTTGGACGCAGTTGTGTCTTCTCCTCCCCCCCACGCTTCTGCATGCAGTGGATCATTATGCTGCTGGATGCAAGTGCCTGAATAGGCCCATAGACCTTAATATTGCTGCCTACATATGCATGCAAAACCTGTATGCAGCATTATTTACACCTGTGTGAATGAACCCTTAGCTCACTTTAACCCTTGCAAATAAGGGGCAGTTTGCAATTACCCGGGGGAGACTCAGCAGGGATTCATGCTATTAACTGTAGGCAGGAAGCCCCATTCAAACCAACAGAAGGCTGACCGTGCCTGCAACTATTCGTTGCCGTTTGCATGTAATCAGTTTTGTAGTGATTACCTGCAAATGGTCATCCACAGGTAATCGTTGCATGACCGCAGCTGTTCATGGCTGTTCGCATTGCTTTGAATGGGTCTTCCAATCAATGGGGGGATGACAGCGCCCGCAGCTATTCACGTCTGTTCTCATTGCTTTAAATGGGGCTTCCAAGCAATGGGGAGATGACAGCTCCCGCAGCTATTCATAGCTGTTCGCATTGCTTTAAATGTGGCTTCCAAACAATGGGGAGATGACAGTGATAGCAGCTTTTCATGACTGTTCACATTGCTTTGAATGGGGCTTCCAAACAATGGGGAGATGAAAGTGCCCGCAGCTATTCACGGCTGTTCACATTGCTTTAAATGGGGCTTCCAAACAATGGGGGGATGGCAGTGCCCGCAGCTATTCACGGCTGTTCGCATTGCTTTAAATGGGGCTTCCAAGCAAAGGGGGATGGCAGTGCCCGCAGCTATTCACGGCTGTTCACATTGCTTTGAATGGGGCTTCCAAGCAAAAGGGGGGATGGCAGTGCCCACAGCTATTCACGGCTGTTCGCATTGCTTTGAATGGATCTTCCAAGCAAAGGGGGGATGACAGTACCCGCAGCTATTCATAGTTGTTCGCATTGCTTTGAATTGGTCTTCCAAGCAAAGGGGGGATGACTGTGACCGCAGCTGTTCATGGCTGTTCGCATTGCTTTGAATGGATCTTCCAAGCAAAGGGGGGATGACAGTGCCCGCAGCTATTCATAGTTGTTCGCATTGCTTTGAATTGGTCTTCCAAGCAAAGGGGGGATGACTGTGACCGCAGCTGTTCATGGCTGTTCGCATTGCTTTGAATGGATCTTCCAAGCAAAGGGGGGATGACAGTACCCGCAGCTATTCACGGCTGTTCGCATTGCTTTGAATGGGTCTTCCAAGCGATGGGGGGGTGACGGGGCCCGCAGCAGTTCACGGCTGTTCGCATTGCTTTGAATGGGGCTTCCAAGCGAAGGGGGGGTGACTGTGACCGCAGCTGTTCATGGCTGTTCGCATTGCTTTGAATATGGCTTCTGCCCATAGCTAACCACAGAGAACTCCACTAAGTGCGAATGAATACTAAAACGGCTTCCATATACAGTTGCAATAAAAAGTATGTGTACCCTTTTGGAATGATATGGATTTCTGCACAAATTGGTCATAAAATGTGATCTGATCTTCATCTAAGTCACAACAATAGACAAACACCTCCAATCTCACCTCATTGATTGGACTGACACCTCACTCCAATTAGCTCTTGGAGCTTATGAGCTATCTCGTTAGTCTAGGGGTTCACATACTTTTTCCACCTGCACTGTGAATGTTTACATGGTGTGTTCAATAAAAACATGGTAACGTTTAATTCTTTGTGTGTTATTAGTTTAAGCAGACTGTGATTGTCTATTGTTGTGACTTAGACGAAGATCACATTTTATGACCATGTTGTGCAGAAATCCATATCATTCCAAAAGGGGTTCACATACTTTTTATTGCAACTGTACGTAATTCAGTGGTGTATTTGTTTTATCCAGCTTTAATTAAACCGCACCTAAAGTAAAATAATGATTTCAGGTCTATTTTTAGGTAAGCGTCCCTTTTTATCCTCATTTTCTGGTGTGCGCAAATTAAATCGCAGTGTCCCTCGTGTCCTCTACCGCCGTGACCTGCATTCTGTATTCACAGCTCAATCTCCCAATAGACAAGACAATCATTCAGCCTTGTCCTATGGACCACTCATTAATATTCCTTCCAGGCCGGAGGACCAATTGGCTGAAAGCTCCTTTAATATCCTATAAGACCTTGTGTGAGTGTATTGACCCTGTCCCTGTCATGCACAAGCCCTGCTAACAGCTGGAATGTATAGTGTGGTATAATCCATCATTGTCGGAGGGTTTTATCTGCTGCGCACTGCGTTATCCATACTAAAAATATGACTGCAGAGGCGGGATGTAATGCACACATCACTGGAAAAAGACAGGACAATATTACGGTAAAAGCTGCAGCGTGACTATATTACAGGACACATTCACTAGGATAGGCTCTGTCCTACAATTGGGGGGAATGATATAGTACACTGAAATGGGTTTTTGGACCTTTTTTTACCAACAACTATTTAGCATGAAAATTTTTAACTATTGGCTTTTTTTTGTGTCTATGACCTGAGCTCAGAGGAAGTAGGCTGAATGATGCTGGCCATTAGAATGAGAACATCTAGTGGCAGAACCTAGTACTGCAGTGGAAATTTCTGGACCGACATTAAAAATTGCAGCGCAAGTTGACTTCATCTTTTAATGAGCTTGTTTAACCTCTTGCTTACTGGGCAGCTACCCCCCCCCCCCCCCCCCCCCCTCCTGCCCAGACCAATTTTCAGCTTTTAGCACTGTCACTCTTTGAATGACAATTGCGCAGTCATACAACACTGCACCCAAATTACATTTTTATAATTTTTTTTCCCACAAATAGAGCTTTCATTTGGTGGTATTTGATCACCTCTGTGTTTTTTTATTTTTTGGTAAAAAAATAAAAAAACACCAATTTTTAAAAATAAAAAATAAAAAAATGTTTTATATTTTGTTAATATATGTTGCAAACAGGTAATTTTTTCTCCTTCATTGATGTATGCTGATGAGGCTGCACTGATGGGCACTGATAGGCTGCACTGATGGGCACCGATAGGCTGCATTGATGGGCACTGATAAGGCGTCACTGATGGGCACTGATAGGCGGCACTGATGGGCACTAATAGGCGGCACAGGTGGGCACAGATGAGGTGGCACCGGTGAACACTGATAGGTGGAATTGGTGGGCACTGAGAGGTAGCATTGATGGGCGGCACTGGAGGGCATTAATAGGTGGAACTGAAGGGCACTAATAGGTGGCACTGATAGCTGGCACTGATAGCTGGCAAGGATGGGCACTGGTAGGTGACGCTGATAGGCACTGCTGGGTGGCACTGATTGGCACCACTGGTGGGCATTGATAGGTTGTACTTGTGGGCTTTGATAGGTGGCACTGATTGGCACTTATGCACTGGTGGGCACTGATTCGTGGCACTGTGTGGTCACTGGCAGGTGGCACTGGAAGGCGGTATTGGTGGGCACAGATGAGGCAACTTCACCGATGTCCCTTGCACTGAAGCTGGCGATCGGCTTATTTTTCTCCTCACGATGTCAGCGTGAGAAAAAAAAAAAAAAGATTACCGATCTGTTTACATCACGTGATCAGCTGTCATTGGCTGACAGCTGATCACGTGGTAAGGGGCTGGGATCGGCCCCTTACTCCGATCTGTGATCACCCAAGTCTCAGTGATCACATTGCGTGGGGAATGGGCAAAGGGGAGGACATCTATTGACGTACTCCTGGCAAAGTAGATCCGCACTGTAGCCGTCATTCAGCTATAGATCTGAAGGAGTTAAGCGACTGCTTATATCAATTACACCTAAAAATGTAATTGTTTAATTTAAGGACCGCCCACTGCAGATATAATGCGGCAGTGCGGCTCTATTGAGCATAACGGAGACATGCGCGTCGTTTCGTGCAATAGATACTGAGGGCACACGCCCGTGGCACGGAGCGAGAGCCGATGCGTGTCGCCCCCGCCTGGTCAGGAGGGGGGTAAATTCTTTTCGGGGCTGAAGTGGTTAATGTGGAGTCCTGCCACTGTTAAGGCTTTCCACAAATTTGTGAATTCCTCCAGTGTAATTTGTGCCCATTTAACCAAAGAACATTTGGGGGTCAGGTACGGATGTTGGATGAGAAGACCGGCCTTGCAATCAGTGTTGCAACCCATCTTTTCTTGTCTGCTTATATGGGTGCAGTGACCCCGGAATCCCCTTGTTTATTTCGTCAGAGTCTTCATAATCAGCGATGATGTTGTCGTTCTCCAAGGACGTACAGTTAATCTCATTTCACAGGGCTGTCAATTCAGATTCCTACCGCATCTTGCTGTCTTGTATATCATGAAGGAGCCAGAAGGAATGTGTGAGTGGATCATATAACTGGATTTATTTGCTAGCTGGAGAGTGTGATCCTGGAGGTCTAGGCCTCTCCATACGTCCCCACACATTTCTGTTTTGCATTTTTTGCTTTTAAACCTATCCATTATGGCCCAGCTTACTGTAACACCAGGGCTGCATGGGTGGCCTATTGATCCTTTAACTAAAATAGAGGAAAATTAAGATGTTTCTACAACCAAAAACAAAAATTTGTATGTGCTCAGTATATTGTCTAAAGAACGGTAATATAATGGATATGTGTCACCTCTGTTCATATACCTTTGCCATTACTGGTTGGTCCTGCCAGTTTCCAACTGTGCATCAGATTCCCACTGATGGGCCAATATCACTTTCTGGCTACTATTGAAATTGTCTCTTCTTTGTGGGTGCTTCCTCCAGCATACAAGCTCCATCAGTAAAGGCTCAGCATTGTTGGTGCTTCCTCTGGTGCACAAACTCTGACATTATAAGCTTGACTTTGTTCTTGCTTCCTCCGGGACATAAGTTACAACAGTATAGGTTCAACTTTGTTGGCGCTCCCACCAGCACAGAAGTTCTGATAGTAAAGGCTCAGCGTTGGTGCTTCCTCTGGTGCACAAACTCTGACAGTAAAGGCTTGACAGTGTTGGTGCTTCCTTTGGCGCTCAAGCTCCAACAGTTTAGACTCAACATTGTTGGAGCTTCCACCAGGGTACAAGCTCCGACAGTAAAGGCTCAGCATTGTTGGTGCTTCTTCTGGTGCACACGCTCCGACAGTAAAGGCTTGACGTTGTTGGCGCTTCTTCTGGTGCACAAGCTCCAACAGTAAAGGCTCAGCATTGTTGGCACTTCCGCCAGCGCACAAGCTCCGACAGTAAAGGCTTAGCATTGTTGGTGTTCCCTCTGGTGCACAAGCTCCGACAGTAAAGGCTTCTTTTGGCACACAAGTTACAACAGCAAAGGCACTGGGTTGTTGGCACTTCCTCTGGTGCACAAGCTCTGACAATAAAGGCTTGACTTTGTTGTTGCTTCCTCTGGCACATAAGTTCCAACAGTATAGGTTAAACTTTGTGTGCGCTCACGCCAGCACAGAAGCTCTGATAGTAAAGGCTCAGCATTGGTGCTTCCTCTGGTGCACAAACTCTGACAGTAAAGTCTTGACATTGTTGGTGCTTCCATTGGCGCTCAAGCTCCATATTGACCATATAGACTCCACATTATTGGAGCTTTCACCAGGTTACAAGCTCCGACAGTAAAGGCTCAGCATTGTTTGTGCTTCTTCTGGTGCACAAGCTCCGACAGTAAAGGCTTGACGTTGTTGATGCTTCTTCTGGTGCACAAACTCTGACAGTAAAAGCTCATCAGTGTTGGCACTTCCACCAGTGCACAAGCTCCAACAGTAAAGGCTCAGCATTGTTGGCACTTCCACCAGTGCACAAGCTCCGACAGTAAAGGCTCAGCATTGTTGGTGTTCCCTCTGGTGTACAAGGTCTGACAGTAAAGGCTTGACGTTGCTGAGGCTTCTTTTGGCACACAAGTTACGACAGTAAAGGCTTAAAGTTGTTGGCGCTTCTTCTGGTGCACAAACTCTGACAGTAAAAGCTCATCAGTGTTGGCACTTCCACCAGTGCACAAGCTCCAACAGTAAAGGCTCAGCATTGTTGGCACTTCCACCAGTGCACAAGCTCCGACAGTAAAGGCTCAGCATTGTTGGTGTTCCCTCTGGTGTACAAGGTCCGACAGTAAAGTCTTGACGTTGCTGAGGCTTCTTTTGGCACACGCGTTACGACAGTAAAGGCACAGGGTTGTTGGCACTCCCTCTGGTGCACAAACTCTGACAGGAAAGGCTTGACATTGTTGGTGCTTCCTTTGGTGCTCAAGCTCCAACAGTATAGACTCAACAGTATTGGAGTTTCCACCAGGGTATAAGCTCCGACAGTAAATGCTCGGCATTGTTTGTGCTTCTTCTGGTGCACAAGCTCCTCCAGTAAAGGCTTGACGTTGTTGACGCTTCTTCTGGTGCACAAACTCTGACTCTTCCACCAGCACACAAGCTCCGACAGTAAAGGCTCAACATTGTCGGTGTTCCTTCTGGTGTACAAGCTCCGACAGTAAAGGCTTGACATTGCTGAGGCTTCTTTTGGCACACAAGTTACGACAGTAAAGGCTCAGCATTGTTGGCACTTCCTCTGGTGCACAAGCTCTGACATTAAAGGCTTGACTTCCTCCGGGACACATAAGTTCCAACAGTATAGGTTCAACTTTGTTGGCGCTCCCGCCAGCACATAAGCTCTGATAGTAAAGGCCAAATCTTACAAAACTCCTCCGCTTCCAATTTTGGGAGTGGTGGAGGGCTGTTATTTGAATGCACCACTATTCCTGCAGTATGTCACTTCCTACCATGATGTCAGCCCCGGAAAGATCATGCCCACCACCCAGAGAGAATGGATGGGTAACCATAGATAAATTTAAGAAGGCACTTACACAATGATTTTAATATATTAAGTTAAAAGACAGACAAATCAATGCTAGTGGATGCTATTGGGCCTGTCTTTTATATAGCATTTCTAGCTACTTCTAGTCAGATGGTTGGGGGCAGGCTTGCAGTACTAATGAGATATGTTGGGCTGGTTGGTCGGAGTGGAGATGCTTAATTCCTGAATCGATCAGAGCGGGACCCCCAAGCAATAACCCATGGTAGACATAATTTAGAGCTACCCGTTCCCCATGCCAACCTGTGATCACAGCACCTGAAAGTCCTCCAGCACCGACTTCCATTACTGACCTGAAATGTTATGTGATCGCATACCAAGAGTTGCAAAGAAAGCTGATGCCGAAAGGTGTGCCCCAGTTAGCCATGTCCTTTAGGGACACCCACCTTTCAGCATGCCCGCTAGATATATTTTTCCTTGCCAAAGAGGTTTCAGTTCTGTTCAGCAAATCTTGTGATCCAGATCCAGGCACCTCTTCCCGACATGTTGGTGACCCAACATTTCTCTACCAGAAGTAAGGAGCACAACTGAATTACTAAACAGATGATGAAAATAAAAATAAAAGTTATACGACTTTAAACCAACATAGCAGCGCTCATGTCAATCTAGATGTCTATAACATGCTTATGTACAATTCCTTATACAAGAAAATAGATAAGTCAGTCTCTTGAAGTGGTTTGAGGTGAGTAAATCGAAAATTGTCTTAAGGCCCATACACACGATCAGACTTTTTGACAAAAAACATGCAAATTAGCTGTTTTGGACCAACATCCGACCGTGTGTACGCTCCATCGGACCAACTTTTTCCAGGTTTCATCGGACTTTTGTTGGCTGTGCGAACGGACCAACTTTCTGCCAACAAAAGTCCGATGATCACCAGTCGGCTGCAGCGATCCGCTCTCCTCTCCTCAGCGCGACTTCGGTGAGTGAGGGGACGATTGTAGCAACCGGCTGTTTGCTTACATCACATGACTGTGATTGGACACGGCTACAGTTTCAAGGCAATCACAGAGCCCTCCTGCCGATCCGAGATGCGCCGTGTCCAATACAGAAGTTGACGCTGGTGGGCGAGCGGAATCCCCCTACTTTTGATAGGACGTTCAGAAGTCTATGAAACGTCCCACCTTATATTACATGTTGTTTGGTAAAAAGTAGTTGAATCTGTATGCAATACCAACTTGGGGCCAACGCCCTTTGTACAAAAATCCACGGGAAAGTAGTTGGTCCAAGTGGTTTCAGGTGAGTAAATCGAAGGTCCGATCGTGTGTATGAGGCTTTAAGGTGATAAAAGTTCATCAATCCATGCACCAAACACCAGGCGTGTCACCACGTGAGAAGAAACTCTCCCCTTTGGGGTTAAACTCACCAGAGATCTGGTAAAATTAAGCATCCAAAATATATCTTTATGTTTCCACTTCTCAGGAACATCCACTAATTGCCTGTATTCTATAAGGTATGAGCAGCTCCAATATACCAGGGTCATGTGAAAAGATAAGGGTTCACATAGCGTAATCCCGTTCTAATTTTCTTTATGGGAGCCATATAACAACCCCCTTACAGATTATACGTACAAGATAAAAATTGAATATGAAGCATAAATGCACACCATAGCGTTGCCACCGATTGTTAGCAACGAGGAAACATCTGCGTCAACGGCGAACGCCGCGCTTGGCTGCTTCCTGATTCCCCAGCTGTCGGTGACCCGCAAACGTCACTTCCGGCTATCGTGGAGATCACTTGCCACCCCCCTTATACAAGAAAATAGATGTCAGTCCCTTGAAAAGGTTTCAGGTGAGTATATCGAAAATTTTCCTAAATTGATAAAAGTTCATCAATCCATGATGCGTTTTTTCACTTCCGAGGGCCCTCAGTTGAAGTCGGAAATGACGAAACGCGTCATGGATTGATGAAAGTTTATCAACTTAAGAAAATTTTCAATTTACTCACCTGAAACCACTTCAAGGGACTGACTTATCTATTTTCCTGTATAAGGAATTGTACATAAGCATGTTATAGACATCTAGATTGACATGAGCGCTGCTATGATGGTTTAAAGCCGTATAACTTTTTTTATTTTCATCATCTGTTTACATATCTGCTTGATTTTCAGCAGCTGCTATTTAGGATTTAACATTACAAGCTGTGATATAGACATCTATTACCTTGATAGGAGTATTCATCCTTAGCGCTGAGAGGTGCGTTTGGGCCTTTTTTGTGCACTTTTGTGTTACAACCGGATTACTGTCAATAGCCGGATAACGAATGGGCTGGCAACACAGCAAAACGTTAAAAAAAATGGACATGCAACATTTTTAGCAATGCAGGGCACCACAACACAATGTAGTGTGTACCTTGCATTGTGGTGTAAGGCAACCTATCAAGTTGTGTGTCTTAGTGCATTGGGGTACCATTCAAAATCAATGACACCGCGACGTACTAACACAATTAACATTGCGGTAACAATCATGACAAGAAAACTCACCGCACTGGAAAGGTTGGGAAAGTTTACATAACCGGATTCATTGGTGTTTTTGTATATTTGTCGTATGGCCTTATCACCTCGTCTTTTATCCCATCTTCAATAGGCGTGAATGGCAGAAGGAGATTAACCGCGCCATAGTCGTTGTCGGGTCGTTTTTTTTTTTTGCTCTGTTTACGTATACCCGGCAAGATTAATCTTCTGATCTCTCAGCGGTCACCCGGTAATCTCCTGCTGTACCATGAACTGGGGACTTAATCTCTGGCAGATTTTTGGAATCTTCGAGATTAAAATTCACATGTGCCGGTCCAGTGTTGTGTGATTGTATGAGACTTGGGTTTGCAAGATCTAGTGTGTGTGTTTGTATTGATCTATATATGATTATGTGTGAGGTATTGATCTATGATATGTGTGGGATGAACGGGGGGGGGGGGGGGGGGTATTGAACTATATATGTGTGCGTGTATGCGATGATGAGGGGGGAGGTATTGATCTATGATGTGTTTATGTGTGAAGTATTGGTCTATGATGCTTGTGTGTGTGTGGTGTTGATCTATGATGTGCTTGTGTTTATTGATATATATTGAATGTGTAATGCTCTTTGATACACACTATATTAAGTATTGGGATGTCTGCCTTTACAAACACTTTAAAATCTCCATAGGCGACGTCTAAAAAATGCTACAGGTTGCATGTTTTGAGTTACAGAGGAGATCTAGGGCTAGAATTATTGCTCTCCCTCTACCGATCACGGCAATACCTCACATGTGTGGTTTGAACACTTTCCGGCAGACTAGGTCCGACGGACTAATTCCAATTCGATCATGCGTGGGCTTATCCGATCGTTTTTCGGTAAAGAAATCTGACGGACCTAGAAATAGAACGTTTCAAATCTGTCCGATGGACTTAATTCCTATCGGGAAAACGCTTCGTCTGTATGCTGGTCCAATGGACCGAATACGACGCAAAGGGAAGCTATTGGCTACTGGCTATTAAACTTCCTTTTTTAGTCCTGTTTACGTCATCACGTTCAAAACTAACGGAATTTCGAACGGACTTATGCCCCGTACACACGGTCGGAAATTCCGACGGAAAATGTCCGATCGGACCATGTTGTCCACCGGAAAATCCACCCGTGTGTGGGCTCCATCGGACTTTTTCCGTCGGAATCTCAGACGGAAAAAATTTGAGATCCTGCTCTCAAATTTTCCGACAACAAAATCCGATCAGGCTTTTTCCAATCGTGTGTAGAGAATTCCGACGGACAAAGTGCCACGCATGCTCAGATCAAATTACGAGACCAAAGCTATTGGCTACTAGCCTCTACATAGTTCCGTCGTACGCAACGAACGTCACCACGTTCAGGATGATCGGATTGTCCGACAACTTTGTCATAACGTGTGTATGCAACACCAGTGTTGGACAAAATCCGTCGGATTTTGTGGTCGGAATTTCCAACCGTGTGTACGGGGGTTTAGTCCGTTCCTGTGTGGCCAAGTCCTTTCGTTAGGGAAGACCGTCGGACCTAGTCTGCCGGAAAGTCCGGTCATGTGTACGCAGCATAATGGCATCCCAATCTTAGTCCGTAGGGTTCAATATTGAGTTGGCCCACCCTTTGCAGCTATAACAGCTTCAACTCTTCTGGGAAGGCCGTCCACAAGGTTTAGGAGGGTGTCTATGGGAATGTTTGACCATTCTTCTAGAAGAGCATTTGTGAGGTCAGGCACTGATGTTGGACAAGAAGGCCTGGCTTGCAGTCTCTGCTCTAATTCACCCCAAAGGTGTTCTATCGGGTTGAGGTCAGCACTCTGTGCAGGCCAGTCAAGTTCCTCCACCCCAAACTCGCTCATCCATGTCTATATGGACCTTGCTTTGTGCACTGGTGTGCAGTCATGTTGGAACAGGAAGGGGCCGTCCCCAAACTGTTCCCACAAAGTTGGGAGCATCAAATTGTCCAAAATGTCTTGGTATGCTGACGCCTTAAGAGTTCCCTTCACTAGAACTAAGGGGCCAAACCCAACTCCTGAAAAACAACCCCCACTCCATAATCCCCCCTCCACCAAATGATTTGGACCAGTGCATTAAGCAAGGTGCATTTTTCAGAGTTTGGGCTTGGCCTCTTAGTTCCAGTGAAGGGAACTTTTAAGTCGTCAGCATAGCAAGACATTTTGGACAATGACTTCTATACCCACTGAACAGGTGTTCAGTGGGTATACGGGCCACCTGTGTGTTTCCAGCACCGCAGTTTATAAACAAAGCCACTTACCTGATGATTTTCTACAATACAGCAGTAATGCGGTGGTCATTCTAAAATAATTTAGTAAAGTCAATAGTAAAAAAAAATTTTGTAAAATTTAAAAAAATTGGTCTTTTTTCTGCCGACTTTCTTTTATGTTTTTATCAGTCTATATACATTTTTTTCTGCTATCCCTGTAAACTCGTACCTTCAAGATAGTATTGCAGTTATAGAATCTTCTGCACGTAAGCAAAGTCACTTACCTGATGATTTTCTACAATACGGCAGTAATGCGGTGGGTTATGCTAAAATAATTTACATGTGGGTAAATAACTTTTCAAAGACAAATCATTCCCTTAAAAATTAGACCACGGTAGTTATCAGCCTGGCTCCTATTGGTGACCACTATGTAGTCTTATCATACGATAAAGGATTAAAAAATTAAACAGAAAAGTCAAAAAAGGAAAAAAAAAAAAAAGTAGTATTACATTAAAACATTTAAAAAAAAAAAATTATTTTTAGTAATTTTTTGTATTAAATAGTAAAAAATATTAATAGTTAAAAAAAATAGTAAAGTCAATAGTAAAACGATTTTTAGTAAAATTTAAAAAAAATTGGTCTTTTTTCTGCCGACTTTCTTCTATGTTTTTATCAGTCTATATAGATTATTATTTTTTTTTCTGCTATCCCTGTAAACTCGTACCTTCAAGATATTATTGCAGTTATAGAATCTTCTGCACGTAAAGAAAGCCACTTACCTGATGATTTTCTACAACAGTAATGCGGTGGTTATGCTAAAATAATTTACATGCGGGTAAATAACTTTTCAAAGACAAATGATTTTGTAGTTTGTAGTTTGGTAGTTGTGACGGATCCTGTACTCAAGGTGTCCGCCGTAAATGCTTCCTAAGTCCTGGAACATGAGTCCAATGGACCTGGTTATAGGAACCCCCAAGAATTAGACAACACTAGTTCTTGGAGTACATCAGGAATTCACTTTTATTTGACATGTCACATACATATATACAGCCAGATGACCAGTACCTAACATAATTAGCATGAGTTAATTATCTAATCATTGACCCAGACTAGTTGACTGAGAGAAGACTTTTCAGGGTAAGACTTTAAGGCTCCTAGCTCATTTGAATGACTATTCAATAGACAATACCATATTACCATAAACATTAACACAGGGCTAATTAGCACAACAACATTGTGTGGAATACTCCTTACAAGCCAGACCAGCCTCATCTACACAAGGCAACAGACAGGCTGGCTGGAGTAGCATCTGACAGTGTGAGCACCGTTCCCCCAAATGCCAGGGCCCGTAATCACAAGGCAATAGGCTCGCATTCAGTCCCCTCCAACAGCCTCTGTCCCGGCTAGGTCTGTCACAGTAGTTATCAGCCTGGCTCCTATTGCTGACCACTATGTAGTCTTATCATACGAAAAGGATTAAAAAATTTAACAAAAAAGGAAAAAAAAAATAGTATTACATTAAAACATAAAAAAAAAAAAAAATTTGTATTTTTTTATTAAATAGTAGAAAATATTAATAGTAACATTTTTTTTTTTTTAAATTGTAAAGTAAATAGTAAAACAATTTTTAGTAAAAAAATGGGTCTTTTTTCTGCCAAATTTCTTCTATTTTTATCAGTCTATATAAATCATTATTTTTCTTTTCTGCCATCCCTGTAAACTTGTACCTTCAAGATATTATTGCAGTTATAGAATCTTCTAAGATTTTTTTTTTTCTCCCCTCCGTACCCCCTGACCTCAGGCAACCCTCAGATTGGCTGTGACACAGTTTGCATTTCCTGTGAAATGCGGCTCGACCAGCTCTCACTATTGTTAGCCGACGTTTAACTGGAGGAAAAAAAAAATAAAAAGGAATTATTTACTACGCGCAGTGTCCTGTTTGTTTAGAAGTTGCTGGGAATCGTCTCACAGGTCCAGTCTCAGTGGCAGCCGGGACCTCCTACGTAATGACCACGGGCTGTAGTCTTAATTTTTTTTTCTCACCGCGTTTTGAATGAATTGTCGTCGTAACAGGGGAAGTGTGACTGGAGAACCAGGTAAACAGGATCGGCGGTGCCAGAGGATCGCTCCGCGATATTTGTTTCCAAAGCTTGTCTGATAAGTCTCTAAATAATAGCGTTTCCTATGGAATGTTGTCAACAACAGCTGAAATGAGGCCGTTTTGTTTGTTCCTGTGCTGCCCTGGTTCCGTTTTCTCACTGGAAAGGTGAAGGCTCCACCGCTGCCCTTTCAATGGAGGCCAGACTTGGCCGGGAATGAAGAAAAAAAAAAAAAAAAAAACTTTGCGCCATCACAGCAGACCTTTCAATGGATAAATGCGAGTTAAGAATGGTAACTTCACTCCAGCAAACAAAACAGTCCAAAAAGTTGATAAACTTGATCAGAAGTTCCGTCAGAAAATCTTGGATGGTTTTTCCGACGGAATTCCGCTCCGGGAATGAAGTGAATGATCAGTCAGCACTGGCAAAAAAAAAAAAAAAATACATAACAGGAACTTTGCGCCACTTCACAGCCCGCTTTTTGCAGGTAAAAATAAGTCTTAATAGGTAAAATGAATATCTCCTAAAGATGTTCACCCTGCCTGGGTATGCCATTTCTTCTACCTACCGCTTTTAGGTTATTAAAAAACGTTGTGATGCTTTTAAAAATTCCGGTTTTTTCTGAACTTTTTTCAGTGACGGCAGGAATTCTGTTTGGCAATTGGGCTTGTTTTTTTTGCATTCTCTGCAAGCAAAAAACCTTTTTTGATGATAAAATGAATTGCTTGATCTGATCGAGATTAATGGGGGAGAGTGCGGTTATTGCAATTATGGTTAATGGAACCTAAACAGTCATGGCCCCCATAGCGCCCCTCAGTCAAGTGCCCCTTGCAGTCATGGCCCCCATCACAGTCCATCAGAGCCCCCCCTCACAGTGCTCCTTAATGGCCCCCATCACAGTGCCCCTTGCACAAAAACAATTTCAATCTGTTTGATGGGAAGAATTTTACAGCACTTCCACAAAAATAGCAAACTTTAAAGTGAATATATGTGTCCAGTGTCCTATATAAAAAAAATGCTGATTATACCAAAGCCGATAGAAAACTTGCTTTTTTAGTCGTCAGACAGGTATTTTAGGTTTGGGAGTTTAAACCTGCTTTAAGGGAACAGGTAGAGTACTGTACCTGCAATCCCTAGCTTCCACCCAACAAATTAAATTCAAAAGCCATTGTCATATTCCAGAGCATAAGGAATGAGCATTTAAACGCTTCATTTTCTGGTTATTACCTCATCCACTTGACCCCTCCCTTCTAGATTGCTCTAACGAAGCTATGTTGTAAAGGCTCCTGTGTGGCGCTATATAAATCCTGTATAATAATAATAATACATGTGAGTCGCCGAGGCGCAACGTCAAGAACGCGTGGCTTTGGATTGAAAGGCCTGCCAGCAATAGTCCGATGGAAACGGTGTTTCCGACCAAAAGCTCTCCCTTTTCTGCGAGTTATGGCTTTTTCTTTGTTAATAAGGTGATTTTAATGCCAAAAAGGGCTCTGGCAGCGAAAGTTAGTAATTTTTTTTTTTTTTTTACCTGGCTTGATCAGAGTTATGGAACGCAGGGAGCGATTCAGGGGTAAGCTGATCAGTAAGTATTTATAGGGACTTTATTATTTTATTTATCTCTGTAAATGATCCTACTGTTTTGAACTGGAAGCGGTCATACTTACCTGCCGGAATCTTTGATCGGCCGCCCAATCCAACACTTCTATAGTTTAGAATATATATATATATAATTTTTTATACTTTTATGAGTACACCCCTCACATTTATGTGATTTTCTTCCTTTCATGTGACAACATAGACTAGTGTGCTTGTATAACAGTGTAAATGTGAGTAACTCTGTGTATGCTCCGGTAAAACCCGTTATGCAAGGTTTTCTGTTAAATTTGGTGTTATCGCTTTTTTATGGATCATGGCAAGATCTGAAATAAAGAATGCTCCAAAAGGACCATCTTTGCAATGGTGGCCAAGACCAAATTTAACAGGAAGGTTAAAGTTCTGGGTACCAGATTTAAACATCCAGCAAACAGTTTGCTGAAGACAAGCAGACTAAGGACGTGGATTACTGGAACCATTCCTGTGATCAGATGAGACCAAGATAAACTTATTTTGGTTCAGATGTCAAGCGTGTGTGGGGCAACCAGGTTACAAAGACAATACAGTCCAAGATGGTGGTGATGCTTGGTGAACTCCATGCCCAAGAAGTTAAGGCAGTGCTGGAAAATAATGGTGGCCACACAAAATATTGACACTTTGGGCCCAATTTGGACATTTTCACTTAGGGGTTGTGACGGACCGCGTACCCATGATGTCCGCCGTAAATGCTTCCTCCGTCCGGTACCATACAATCTCTGCCTCTCTCAAAGAACATATCTGCCGCTGGGGAGAGGCCTGGACTGGCCCTTCTCCCTGGAGTCTTTTCAGCCGCTGGAGAGAAGACAGGGTGACTGGGCTCACTCCATCCTGCTGTTGGGGATCTGGGCCGACCGCCCAGCATCCCTGGGTTATACTGGTGGAGACTGCATTCCCATCCACCTTTACAGGGAATCTGTCCTGTTTTAGTTGCGGGCAGAGCCAGCAGCGCTCTGTTCCGTTGCCAGCAGTTCAGGTGGGTGTAGGAGCTTCCCTACATCATCTCCTCCAGCTAACTGTTGGGAGAGAGGCCGACTGCCCCAGCTCCCTGGAGCTCCGCAGCTGTTGCTGGTGCTGGACAGAGGTGGGTAGCACTCTGCCCTGTTGCCAGCACTTCTGCTGGGGACTCCACATCCTCTGCGCTGGTTAACCGTTGGGGCAGGAGGCTGGCTTCCTCCACTCCCAAATTGTGTAGCTGCCATTGGGAAGGGGAGCCGGCTGCTCTGTTGTCAGCACTTCAGGTTTGGAGACAGCAATCTCCAGAGTTTCCACTTCCGATTCTCTTGCATGCTGCTGGAAAGGCATATTCCTCCATCCAACCTCGTGTTGTGCAGTAACAGGTTTGTCAAGGTCAGTCAGCTCTTGCTGCATCCGCCATAAGACCTCCGCGTCCATAGCTGCGGGAGCAGGTGGGCAAAGCACTCTGGTACTATGCCACATTGCTGACTCTTCAGCCAGGATTTCAGCGCTGTCTGCTGGTAGTTCCTCATAGTCCCAGGCAAAGGGAGCCCCACCCTGCTGCTGGGCAGAGTCTAGCAGCTGTATGTAGGCAAACTCGGGGTCCTCGGACAGCCTCCAGTACAACAATCCCAGGCCAGTATAATCAAAGCCTTCCGTGGGCCTGTCATCCGCTGTCCACGGGCACACTTGTCCTACATACCACCGGAGGGCTCTGTAGCTCTCGTCCAAAGGCATTTCTGCCCGGATCAGCCTGCTTAACTCAGCTGTCCACTCCTGCTTCGGTTGTTCCCCAATAACAGCATTCGTACTTCATATTGCGACCAGTACCTTACATGGATGGAGGGGAGAACTTTTCCCTGGTGTCGCTGCTCATAGTCCCAGGCAAAGGGAGCCCCACCCTGCTAGCGAACAGAATCATACCATCCCAGCAGGACCTGCACCGATACTGATCCTCTGTGTTGTATCCGCATCTCTTGCAACCTCCTTCCGAATTCCTCTTCCACGTATCTGTACCTCTGCTATGCGGGTCTTGGATCCAGGTGATGGTTTGGATGTGTTCACGACAAGGTAGCACAATCCCAGGCCATTATAATCAAAGCCTTCCGTGGGCCTGTAATATAAATAAAGTGGCACACTTGTGCTACATACCACCGGAGGGCTCTGTGGCTCCCCCATCACAGTGCCCTGCCGTGACGGACCTCGTACTCAGATGTCCACTCCTGCTTCGGTTGTTCCCCCAATAACAGCCTTCGTACTTCATACTGCGACCAGTACCTTACATGGATGGAGGGGAGAACTTTTCCCTGGTGTCGCTGCTCACAGGCTAGCGCTTCTTTCCAGAGTTGTAGGCGAACAGAATCATACCATCCCAGCATGACCTGCACCGATACTGATCCTCTGTGTTGTATCCGCATCTCTTGCAACCTCCTTCCGAATTCCTCTTCCATGATGACGTATCTGTACCTCTCCTTTGCGGGTCTTGGATCCAGGTGATGGTTTGGATGTGTTCACGACAAGGAAGCGTGATCCTAATTAGCATGAGCTAATTATCTTAATAAACACTTCATTCAATTGCAGGGTTAATTAGCACACACAACTATTGGTACCACACAATCCAAGACCCCCTATAGCTTACCCAGTCACCAGACAGACAGGTGGCTGGAGTTCATGAGTCATAACATGAGCGTCTCTTGCTAATATGCCAACTACACATACAGATTCTATGTGTATTCTGTCTTTTTGGCGGGGGGCCAATGGACCTGAATCCAAGTACCACAGCTCAGGGGTAAACCGCTGGCAACAAAAGTGAGTACACCCCCCAGGCTTGCAGCTCAAAGAGCACTGATTACTGGAACCATGTCCAGTGGTCAGATTAGACCAAGATACACTTATTTGGTGTCAGATGGTGACAAGCGTGTGCGTCTCTTGCTAATATGCCAAATGCACATACAGATTCTATGTGTATTGGGGGGCCAGCATGGACCTGAATCCAAGTACCACCAGCTCAGGGGTCCCAGGCTTGCAGCTCAAAGAGCACTGTTCCCCCAAATGCCAGGGCCATAATCCCAAGGTAATAGGCTCGCGTTCAGTCCCCTCCAACAACCTGTGTCCCAGCCAGGTCTGTCACAGGGGTCTACTCAGTTTTTTTGCCAGCTGTGTAGACATTAATGGCTGTGTGTTGACTTATTTTGAGGGGACAGCAAATTTGCACAGTGTTGTATCTATAAACTCTGTAACTGAAGGTCCTTTAAGATCTATGTAGGTATGCTTCTCTACAAGAAGTAACTGCAATTATGTATCAGAAAAACAAATGTGTGTGTGCGTGTGTGTGTGTGTGTGTGTGTGTGTGTGTGTGTGTGTGTGTGTGTGTGTGTGTGTGTGTGTGTGTGTGTGTTGCAGAACCCTAGATTTTTGTATTGAAGGATCACCTGCATATTATCCAGAACTTCAGATTCACATATGTAGTCATAGGATAGAAGTTTGGAGCTTACCCTTCTTAAAAAGTCTGACACATATATAAAGATTGTTACAAAGCATCTACTTTAATTACCAGAAACTGGTGATGACAAAAGAGGAAGAGTTAACCATTTCATCAAGTAAAGATTAATAACCGTCAGTATTGGTAAGCGTCAGAAACCAGGGCTGTCCATAAATGGGGTGATTACTGTGTTGATGGGAAAATCCTTTACGCCATTGAGTTCTCCCAGTGGGGACGGCCTTCCTTCGGCCCCTCACCTTGTGATTAGATGATCACACTTTGTGTGAGAAAAGGAGAGCCGTTAACCAGCAAGACTGTCATTACATTGTTTACACATCAGTGCCACCTATCAGTGCTCATCAATGCCGCTATCAGTGCCCATCAGTGCCACCTATCATTGCCTCCTCAGCAGGGCTCCGAGCTGTGAGCATGTCTCTCGTGCAACCCAGAGCCTGCACTGACAGTTCCCCCTCCCTCCTCCCTCGCACGGATTGGAGAGGAGAGAGCCGATCTGCACCTTCTCCTTCTGCCTCTCTCCTTCTGCGTACACCACGGGAAGTGTGAAACCCAGCAGCTGAATGACCAAATTCCGCTGCTTAGCTTCACACTTCCTGCAGTGCACACACAGGAGGAGAGGGGTGGGAGGAGAAGCAGGAGTTCGACTCTCTCCTCTCCTTTCCGGGAGGAGGGAGAGGAAAATGCAGTGCAGGCTCTGGGCTGTATGAGAGAGACGGTCTCAGCTCAGAGTCCTCCTGCGGCAAGCAACCCCGCTGGGGTTTCCGACAGTGGCGGAACGTCAGGGCCCGGTCACAAGTGCGACCTTTGCAAGCTTTTTGAAAAAAATAAATTCAATAAAAATATCTTTGAATAAATAACTGTATTGTAATTGTACTGTCTTTAATAATCCACCACTGATGGATGTAAGTTGTATATAAAGGATGTGGCACAGGTACTCTTGCACTTTCTTTTATTCTGTTAAATCTAGTTAGTTCTGGAGTTACCGATATATAGATTTATTGAGGATTCAACAGAAAAAAGAAAATGCAAGTATACCTGTGTGTATGTGTGTGTTTAATATACAGTATATTTATATATGCACACAGAAATATACGATTGTTCGTTATTGTTGCACGCAATTTGGAACTTGGTATCCTCTGGCTGTCTATGTGTCTGGTCACCTTCCTCCTCTGCTCTCCCTCATATCTGATATGAAATAACATTATTAGGTTCTGTTTTATCTCCACATCCTCTCTGACTGTCTATAATACCAGTAAATGTCTCTCTTCCCGCAGGTCTTCCTGAACAGTACTACAGCCTGACATGGTTTCTGAGCCCCATCCTCGGTTTGATATTCACTCCTCTCATTGGCTCGGCCAGTGACCGCTGTACACTTAAATGGGGCCGCCGGCGGCCTTTCATCCTCGCCCTGTGTGTTGGGGTTCTCCTGGGAGTTGCACTTTTCCTCAATGGCTCCGTTATTGGTAAGCAAATGTTTTATTCCTTTTACACTCACACTAGTAAGGCCTGAACAGCATTGTGTAAAGATACATTTAAAGGAGATTGTAAATTGATTGCAGAATCGGATTGTAATATATGTGGTCAGCTTAGAGGAAAAAATAATTTTTAAGGCAGCAGCTACAAATACTGCAGCTGCTGACTTTTAATAATTGGACACTTACCTGTCCCAGGGTCCAGCGATGCGGGGGTCGAAGCTCCGCTCGTCCCCCCTCCGCTCAGAGGCGCCGGCATTGCAACTGTGGGCACCCGGCTGTGGCTTCACAGCCGGGCACCCACTGTGCATGAGCGAGCGGCGCAGCGCGCCGTGATTGGCCGCGCAGTCATATGTCACAGATGACTGACAGGAGGGAGGGGGCAGAGCTGAGCCCTTGCTGCACCAAGGGGAAGTGATGTCACCAGCCCAGGCACTGAACCTCTGTACCTGAAATAAAAAATGTAAAAGCCAGCAGCCACAAATACTGCAGCTGCTGACTTTTAATAAATGGACACTTACCTGTCACAGGTTCCAGCGATGCCGGCAGCAGAGGCCGATCAATCGCTCTCTGCTGCTGCCGGCGCCATTCTCGGTGAGGGAATCGTGAAGTGTCGCCTTTGCGGCTTCACTTCCCGGTTCCCTACTGCGCGAGTCGCGCAGCGCGATGAGAATCGCCATCGCTGTCTGCCGGGACACGTGCCGGGACAGGAAGTGGCGTAAACTCCCGTGGGAGTTTATGCCCGGAAGTGGGTGTAAATACCTGTCTTAGACAGGTATCTGCACCCCCCTCCCCCCTGAAAGGTGCCATATGTGACACCGGAGGGGGGGAGGGTTCCGAAAAGTGGAAGTTCCACTTTAGGGTGGAATCCCGCTTTAAGGACAAGGAGATTTTCCCCTTTAATGACCAGGCCATTTTATTGCGATTCGGCACTGCGTCTCTTTAACTGACAATTGCGCGGTCGTGCGACGTTGTACCCAAAAAAAATTGACTCCTTTTTTTCCCACAAATAGAGCTTTCTTTTGGTGGTATTTGATCACCTCTGCGATTTATATTTTTTGTGCTATAAACAAAAAAAGACCGAACATTTTGGAAAAAAAAAAGCAATATTTTTTTATTTTTTGCTATAATAATTATCCCCCAAAAAATAAAAAATAAAATTTTCTTCATCTGTTTAGGCCGATACGTATTCTTCTACATATTTTTGGTAAAAAAAATCGCAACTATATTGATTGGTTTGCGCAAAAGTTATAGCGTCTACAAAATAGGGGATAGATTTATGGCATTTTATTTATTATTTTTTTACTAGTAATGGTGGTGAGCAGCGATTTTTAGTGGGACTGCACCATTGCGGCGGACACTGACACTGACATTTATACAGCGATCAGTGCTATAAACATGTACTGACCGCTGTATAAATGTCAAATTTATAAATGACACTGGCAGGGAACACTAGTGGTGATCAAGGGGTTAAATGTGTTCCCTAGGGAGGTGTTTCAAACTGTGGGGGGAGGGGACTAACTGGAGGAGAGAGATCATTCTGGCTCTTCTGTGGAGCAAACGCGGGATGGCAGACGGACATCACGGCCGCCGGCCACGTGCATCAGCTTCCCCCGCTGTGCAGCGAGTGCGCGCGTGCCTGCTATATTTGTAGAACAAAGTATCCATGTGCAAAATTAATCTAATGGCCGTGACTTTATAATTATCAAGCAGCTGCTGCACTTGCAGGGCTCCAATAAGGAAACACTTTAGATGAGATTTCCCTTTGGGAGTATCTTACCAAATATTATTATTTTTTTTGCAGGGGATGCCCAGGTTGCTCTTCACCAGTTAATAGCAAAAAATGCCCGGGTCATGGAGGGGATAAAATCTTCCGGAGGTCAAGTGGTTAGGTCCAGGGGCGGACTGACCATTCGGCCACTCGGGCACTGCCCGAGGGCCCTGGGCCACGAGGGGGCCCCATCAGGGTTGCCAGCCTCAGTAAAACCGGGGACAGTATGTCAAAATCTGTGGGTTATTTTTACATCTGTCTCTGAAATGTCCCTTACTGACATCCTTTTGGTCTAAAAATCCAGAGATTATAGATGCCCCACCTCTCCAGTACCTTCTCAGCCAATAGAAACACGTCTGTGTATACTGTGTGTACATGTATATGTATACTGTGTGATTGTATACTGTGCGTGTGTGTACTGTGTGGCCCCATAATCTCTGATTGCCTGGGGGCCCCATAATCTCCTATTGCCCGCGGGCCCCATGAGTTATCAGTCCGCCCCCGGTTAGGTCTAAATAATAGGAGCGAGCAATGTCACCTTGCTAAAATAAAGTACCGTTTGTATTGTATTTAATTTATTGATCACTTGTGCCAATTTGTGTTGGTCTATCACATAAAACCCCAATAAAACACATTTAGGTTTTTGGTTGTAAGTAGACATGTGCACAACAAAAGAATTCGTTTATTTTCGTTTCGTTTTTTTCTTTTCCGTTGATTCGTAACGATTCGTAAATTCGTAAGTCGTCGGTATTCGTAACGATTCGTACATTCGTAAGAGTTATTTTTTCGTTGATTCGTTTTTTCGTTAGTTTAATTTTCGTTTATTCGAAATTCGGACGCATTCGTATTTATTCGTACATTCGTAACATTCGTAGATTCGTAATCGGAGCATAATTCATAATTTTATGCAATGTGTATGCTATTATTACATTTTAAGAGACACGGAAAATTCCGAATCGAAAAAAAAAGTTACGAATGTACAAATTTTTTCGTTCAATCCATTCGAAGCACGTTAAGCAGCACCATTGTGAAGCCCCATACACACGCGCGGATTATCCGAGGACCAGGTCGGTCGGATCCTGTCCGTCATACTTTGTCTGATGTTGGTTTTGCGTACACACGGTCGGACAAAGTTGTCGGAAAATCCGATCATTCTGAACGTGGTGACGTTTGTTGCCTACGACGGGACTACGTAGAGGCTAGTAGCCAATAGCTTTGGTCTTGTAATGTGATCTGAGCATGCGTAGCACTTTGTCCGGTCGGACAACCGTACACACGATCGGATTTGGTGTGATCGGACCGTGTTGTCGGCAAATCTATCCAGCAGGAGATAGGACTTTGTCCGTCGGACAATCCGACGTACACTGTCCGATGGTGCATACACACGGTCTGATTTTTCAACAACATTGTCCGATCGGACAGAATCCATGCGAAAATCCGACCGTGTGTATGGGGCTTTAGAGACACGGAAAATTTACCAATTCAACAAAATAAAAAAAGTTACGAATGTACGAATTTTTTCGTTCATTTTCATTTTCGTTGTTCCTGTTTTCGTTTTTCGGATTTTCTTCATTCGTACATTCATTGTTTCTAATTATTTTTTTTCGGATTTTCGTTGTTTTTCGGATTGGTTCGATTCGTTAAAATTTTTAGCGAATCGTTCGTTCATTCGTACGAAAATGAACGAACGAAAATAACGAAAAAAAAACCGAAACGAATTGCACATGTGCAAAATGTGCAAAATTTCAAGGGGGTATGAATACTTTTTCAAGGCACTGTATAATCTATTGTAGTTCCTCGCAGGGAAAAAAATTCCAAGTCCCATCATGTCCTGCAGTACCTGGACGGCGGGTGGCCCCCGCGCCGGCTTGCGCGGTGTGCTCCGTGTCTTGCTGAGCACAGGAAGTTTTGCCAGCGCTTGGCATGAGAACTCTCTAGGAGCTCGTTCACAGGGAGACATTTCCTGTTGTGAGCCATTTTTCCTTTTAATGCATATCTCAGGATACTTCCTGTTTCCAGTATTATTTCAAATATTATCTCCTTTCACATTCTCTGTTCTTCAATAAGACCTGAATCCAGCCTGGTGTGGGAAGAAACCTTTTTTTTTTTTTCCCCTCCAACAAACAACCGGCACGGTGTGACAGATCGAAATCTCTTCCTGCTACTAGTGACGCTGTACACACCGTATGGAGACACGCTGGTTGTAGTACCTCGGCGCTTCCATCAATCCACACATGAATGTACTGCGTGGAACCAAATCATTTTTTAAAATACTTTTTTTATTGTCCTTTAACCAGTTCGCACCCATGACCATTCTGGCATTTCTCTCCTACGTGTAAAAATCTGTATTGTTTTGCTATAAAATGACTTAGGACCCCCAAACATTACATAGATATTTTTTAAAAGCGACCGTAGAGAATAAAATGGTGGTTGTTGCAATTTTTTTTTACGTCTTTTATGCGCAGCAATTGTTCAAATTAGACATGTGCACAATAGAAAAATTTGTTTAGTTTAGTTTCGTTTCTGTTCGTTTCCGTTGATTCGTAATTTCGTAAGTCGTCGGTGTTCGTATTCGTAACGATTCGTATTTTCGTAAGAGTTATTTTTTCGTTGATTCGCTTTTCCGTTAGTTTAATTTTCGTTTATTCGAAATTCGGACGCATTCGTATTTTCGTAGATTTAGTTACATTCGTACTTTCGTTAGATTGATTTATTCGTACATTCATAACATTGTTTTCGTAGATTCTTAATCGGAGCATAATTCATCATTTTATGTAATGTGTATGCTATTATTACATTGTAAGAGACACGGAAAATTACGAATCGAAAAAAAAAGTTACGAATGTACGAATTTTTTCGTTCAATCCATTCGAAGCACGTTAAGCAGCGCCATTGTAAGAGACACGGAAAATTACAAATCGAAAAAAAAAAAAAAAAGTTACGAATGTACGAATTTTTTCGTTCAATCCATTCGAAGCACGTTGATTGATTGATTTATTCGTACATTCGTAGCATTGTTTTCGTAGATTCGTAATAGGAGCATAATTCATCATTTTATGTAATGTGTATGCTATTATTACATTGTAAGAGACACGGAAAATTACGAATCGAAAAAAAAAGTTACGAATGTACGAATTTCTTCGTTCAATCCATTCGAAGCACGTTAAGCAGCGCCATTGTAAGAGACACGGAAAATTACAAATCGAAAAAAAAAAAAAAAGTTACGAATGTACGAATTTTTTCGTTCAATCCATTCGAAGCACGTTGATTGATTGATTTATTCGTACATTCGTAGCATTGTTTTCGTAGATTCGTAATAGGAGCATAATTCATCATTTTATGTAATGTGTATGCTATTATTACATTGTAAGAGACACGGAAAATTACGAATCGAAAAAAAAAGTTACGAATGTACTAATTTTTTCGTTCAATCCATTTGATGCACGTTAAGCAGCGCCATTGTAAGGGACACGGAAAATTACCAATTCAACAAAAAAAAAAAAGTTACGAATGTACAAATTTTTTCGTTCATTTTGATTTTCGTTGTTCCTGTTTTCGTTTTTCGGATTTCCTTCTTTCGTAGTTTCGTTATTTCTAATTTGGTTATTTCGGATTTTCGTTATTTTTCATATTCGTTTGATTCGATAATTCGTTAAAATTTTTAGCAAATCATTCGTTCATTGGTACGATAACGAATGAACGAATATAACGAATTTTAGCGGAAAACGAAAAAAAAAACGAAACTAATTGCACATGTCTAGTTCAAATGCATTATTTTTGTTTTAAATACACTTTCACCGCTTCCCGACCGCCGCATGTAAATATACGTCGGCAAAATGGCACGGCTAGGCAAAAGCACGTATATATACGACCCCTTTAATTGCCTAGCCGTGGGGGCGCGCTCGCGACCCGGTCGGGAGCTCCGTGGCCGCGGGACCAGCGGACCCGATCGCCGCTGGTGTCCCGCGATCGGGTTACGGAGCTGAAGAACGGGAGAGGTCTGTGTAAACAAACCTCTCCCCGCGCTTCCTACACTGCCTGTCACTGATCGGCTGTTCCCTGTCATCGGGAACAGCCGCTCAGTGACGTCAGCCACGCCCCCTACTGTAAAAAAAAAACACAACACGTCACACTAACTCCTCCCCACCCCCTAGTGGTTAACTCCTTCACTACCACTGTCATTTACATAGGAATCAGTGCATTTAAATAGCACTGATTGCTGTATAAATGACAATGGTCCCGAAAATGTCCGATGTGTCCGCCATAATGTCGCAGTCACAATAAAAATCGCTGATCGCCGCCATTACTAGTAAAAAAAAAAAATATTAATAAAAATGCTATAAAACTATCCCCTATTTTGTAAACGCTATAACTTTTGCGCAAACCAATCAATAATCGCTTATTGCGATTTTTTTTTACCAAAAATATGTAGAAGAATACGTATCGGCCTAAACTGAGGAAAAAAAATGTTTTTTTTATATATTTTTTGGGGATATTTATTATAGCATATATTGCATTTTTTTCAAAATTGTCGCTCTATTTTTGTTTTATAGCGCAAAAAATAAAAACCGTGGGGGCGATCAAATACCACCAAAAGAAAGCTCTATTTGTGAGAAAAAAAGACGCCAATTTTGTTTGGGAGCCACGTCGCACGACCGCGCAATTGTCAGTTAAAGCGACGCAGTGCCGAATTGCAAAAAGGGGCCTGGTCCTTTGGCTGCAAATTGGTCCGGGGCTGAAGTGGTTAATGAATGAAACACAATATATAGCCCATTTTTTGATACAGTATAAAAGAATGATATTGTGCCGAGTAAATAGATACCTAACATGTCTCGTTTTAAAATTGCGCACACTCATGGGATGGCGCCAAACTACGATAGTTAAATATCTCCATAGGCGACAATTACATTTTTTTTACAGGTTACCAGTTTAAAGTTAAAGAGGAGGTCTAGCACTAGAATTATTGCTCTCGCTCGAACGTTTGCAACGATGCTTCACGTGTGTGGTGCAAGCACTGTTTTCATATGCTGACGCATCCTGCTTATGCGTTCACTTCTGTGTGCGAGCACGAGGGGATGGGGGCACCAGATCCACCAGACTCTCTCACCCAACATTGTCTGTCCCCTTGACTAGGCCCACTAACCCAACATTGTCACCACTCCCCCTCCCCCTCCCTAGGTACACTCTCCCAATATTGGCTCTCCTCTCTGCTAGGCACACTCACCCAACATTACCTCTTCCATTCTCTTGACCCACTCGCTAACATTGCTCTTTACACCAGGCCTACTCACCCAAGATTGTCTCCCCCTCCTGCTAGGTCCACTTATCCAGCATTGTCTCTCCCCACTGCCAGATCCACCTACCTAACTTTCTGTCCCCTCCACTAGGTCCACTTACCCAACATTCTCTCCCCTCCTCTAGGCCCACTCACCCAACATTGCCCCTCCTCTCCACTAGACCCACTCATCCAACACTGCCCCTCCCCTACGCTAGGCCCACTCACCCAACATTGCCCCTCCTCTCCACTAGACCCACTCATCCAACACTGCCCCTCCCCTACGCTAGGCCCACTCACCCAACATTGCCCCTCCTCTCCACTCATCCAACACTGCCTCTCCCCTACGCTAGGCCCACTCACCCTCACCCAACACTGCCTCTCCCCTATGCTAGGTACACTCCTGAACATTCTTCACCAGACGTTGAAGTACGGGGTGGTGTTTTCACTCCTGGTGGGCGGTGCAGTGGAGGAGTGAAGAAAAGGTATCTGCTTTCTGCTTGGAATGGGGTATTAACTGAACCTTTTGGTTGCTCTGTATAGCCAAAGCACAGGTTTACTGTCATGGACTGTGTGCATTGGGTGCATTGGGTTCATTGGTGCCTACAGAACTGTGATCACCTTGTACTTTTGTCTTCTGCAGGTTTGGCCATTGGGGACGTTCCTGATAAACAGCCTATCGGCATCGTTCTCACAGTGCTGGGTGTTGTGGTGTTAGACTTTTGTGCCGATGCCACCGAAGGGCCAATCCGCGCTTACCTGCTGGATGTGGCAGACAACGAAGAGCAGGACATGGCACTTAATATTCACGCCTTCTCAGCTGGTACGTACCTCACTCATTTATAGGCTTCTTGGCATTGGACAAGGAGAACTTTTGTATAGCGAGACCATGTATAACATTGCATTATAATTGTGTGCATGGAGGCTTTTCCCATTAGCTAAGGTGCAACTCCAATGAAAACATTTTGTGACGCAAAAAAAAAAAAACCCAAAGTTTCTGGTGTCACAGAGACACCTGTGGGAAGGTTGTGTAGTGATGTGGTGGACTGTAAAGCAAGAAATGTCCCAACCGGTCATGTCATGATGAAGAGGGGTTTAGTGATAACACCAGTAATGTCTTTCGTGCCACCTGTGAGATAACAGGTGGAAAACACAGATTAGCTATAGACGGAGCTATCGATGGTGAGTGGAGCTGGATGTGGAGCTGTCTACATGGACACGCTTACCGCTGCCAGCTCTTCTTCCACAGGAAGTGACACGTTCTCACAAAATGCGTCATTGGTGTTATCAATAAATACTACTTTATCATGAAGAGATTGGTTGGGACCATTTCTTCTTTCATAAGAAAAAAGGGGGAGAAAGAAAAGAGGGGGAGAAAGAAAAAAGGGACTCCCACTGTGTGAGCAATAGCATTGTGGTGGTCCCATCCCTATGTATAGACCAAAAAGCCCCCCTAAATGGGACTTTGACAGACCACCAGCAAATGCAACGAAACTATAAAATATAGTGTTTATTAACCACTTGCCGCCCGCCCTATTGTAAAAAGACGTCGGCAAAGTGGTTGTAAAATCCTGACCGGACGTCATAGGACGTCCTCAGGATTTTGAGCCGATGCGTGCCCCACATGATAGTGTCAAAACCCTGGGAACGAGCGCTCAGAAGTACCGGGTGCAGCAGTGACCACCAGCTGGATACTGGAGCATGGGCATTGTGCAATACAATGTACTTTAACTGGTTCCCGAACCGGCTCACGCAGATATACAGAATGGCTCCCCTGAGGAAAATCCCGTATAGGTAGGTCCTTTCCTTTTTTCGGCCACCAGGGGGCACGCCCTCTGCATGGCGGGGGACCCGATGCACGTTGCCAGCCGGCACGATCACGCGTGATCACATGGGGGATTTGTGTGTGTCCGGGAAGAGGAAACATGTCGTTTGTTCCTACTAAGTAGGAAAAACGATATGTCTCCTCTCCTAGCCAATCCTATCCCCACACAGTTAGAACACACTGAGGGAACACACAGTTAACCTCTTGATCGCCCCCTAGTGTTAACCCCTTCCCTGCCGGTGACATTTACACAGTAATCAGTGCATTTTTATAGCACTGATCGCTGTATAAATGCCAACGGTCCCAAAAAAAGTGTCAAAAGTGTCCGATCTGTCCGTCGAAATGTCGCAGTACCGCTACAAATTGCAGATCACCGCCATTACTAGTAAAAAGTAATAATAAAAATGCCATAAATCCTTCCCATAGTTTGTAGACGCTATAACTTTTGTGCAAACCAATCAATATACGTTTATTGCGATTTTTTGTATAAGTAGAAGAATATATATTGGCCTAAACTGATGAAGAAATTAGTTTTTTTATTTAAAAAAATTGGGACTATTTATTATAGCAAAAAGTAAAAAATATTGTTTTTTTTTTTTTTTCAAAATTGTCGCTTTTTGTTTATAGCGCAAAAAATAAAAACCGCAGAGGTGATCAAATGCCACCAAAAGAAAGCTCTATTTGTGGGGAAAAAAGGACGCAAATGTCGTTTGGGTACAGCGTTAAACAACCGCGCAATTGTCAGTTAAAGCGACACAGTGCCATATTGTAAAAAAATTCTCTGATCAGGAAGGGGAGTAAAATCTTCCCGGGGCTGAAGTGGTTAAAGCTCAGTACACACAATCAGAAAAATCGTACACAAAATACCGCTTTCGAAGCGATCGTACGATAATCTGATGATTGCTACACAGCTTTCGAGAGCCTATCAGGACAGGTTGTGTGAAATGATCTGATTGGACAAGCACGAAAATTTTTCTCGGATGATACCAGTTCATATGATTTTCAATCAATCAGTACAACATTCGTCCGAAAATACAATACAATACAAATCAATACATGACATCACTTCTGAATTTTTATTCGGTCATACGAGAATTTTCGTAACTTTAGTAACCTTCAATTTCAATATAAAATTAACATGCAAAAAAAACGGATGATCATTCGTTAGATAATCTCATCGTGTGTACCGGGCTTAAGTCCCAGAGCACCTGAGTTGAATTCTGCAACAGTCTATGATGACAGGTTCTCTTAGAAGAAGATAAAGTCATACAAGTGGCTCCGGGGTCTGAACATGCAAATTCAGATTTAGATAAACATTCTGGTGTTCTCGCCGCAGTATCATTTCCTCTTGGCAGACACCACTGTTTATATGTCATGTCTGCGACACTTCTTCTTCTATTGTCTTTTTGGCAGCACATTTTTGCAGACCTAGTCTGTGATTTATCAGATGCACCTGTTGCATCGCCTCTTCCCTTTCCCTGTAGTAGCCTGGTGTCTGAACCCAATGTCTGTACCCAATGTCTGCACCCAATGTCTGTACCCAATGTCTGCACCCAATGTCTGCACCCAATGTCTGTACCCAATGTCTGTACCCAATGTCTGCACCCAATGTCTGAACCCAATGTCTGCTCCAATGTCTGCTCCAATGTCTGCACCCAATGTCTGTACCCAATGTCTGTACCCAATGTCTGCACCCAATGTCTGCACCCAATGTCTGCACCCAATGTCTGCTCCAATGTCTGCTCCAATGTCTGAACCCAATGTCTGCACCCAATGTCTGCACCCAATGTCTGAACCCAATGTCTGCTCCAATGTCTGAACCCAATGTCTGAACCCAATATCTGAACCCAATGTCTACACCCAATGTCTGCACCCAATGTCTGCACCCAATGTCTGCACCCAATGTCTGCACACAATGTCTGCACCCAATGTCTGCACCCAATGTCTGCCCCCAATGTGCCCCCAATGTCTGCACCCAATGTCTGCACCCAATGTCTGCTCCAATGTCTGCACCCAATGTCTGAACCCAATGTCTGCTCCAATGTCTGCACCCAATGTCTGCACCCAATGTCTGCACCCAATGTCTGAACCCAATGTCTGCCCCAATGTCTGCCCCAATGTCTGAACCCAATGTCTGAACCCAATGTCTGCACCCAATGTCTGCACCCAATGTCTGCCCCAATGTCTGCACCCAATGTCTGCACCCAATGTCTGCACCCAATGTCTGCCCCCAATGTCTGCCCCCAATGTCTGCACCCAATGTCTGCACCCAATGTCTGCCCCCAATGTCTGCACCCAATGTCTGCACCCAATGTCTGGCCCCAATGTCTGCACCCAATGTCTGCCCCAATGTCTGCACCCAATGTCTGCCCCAATGTCTGCCCCAATGTCTGCCCCAATGTCTGAACCCAATGTCTGCCCCAATGTCTGCACCCAATGTCTGCACCCAATGTCTGCACCCAATGTCTGCACCAATGTCTGAACCCAATGTCTGCTCCAATGTCTGCACCCAATGTCTGCCCCAATGTCTGCACCCAATGTCTGCACCAATGTCCCCCATCAAAGCACACCTGCCTAAGAGAAATACAGTACAAGTAAATACAAAACAATCTTTACATTTTTTTGGTTGTTTTTTATTTTTAATTTTTTTAAGCCTTGTTGGGTTGCTTCCATAAAGCTGAACTTCAGACACAAAACAACAAAAATACAAATGAGTGCGGCTCTGTAATTATTAATACATCATTAAATGTATTAATGTACTTAAAAAAAACTGTGGTGTGTGTATATTTATATTGTATTTTATGTTCAGGATATATTTTACATACAAAGGCAAAGCTCGCATTTATATACTGCACACTTCTAAATTATTAAAGGCTAACAACATTTTTATGCATTATTCTTCTGAGCCTGTAGGTATGAATGGTGGAAGTGCCATTCCCATCATAACTGGCCATTCATCATCGCCCTTTATAAATTGTGCTGATGCTGTAAGATAATGAACATTTTCAGCAATGTAAAGCATGTCTGGTTAACAGCTTGTAAGTTTCATAAATTATTTCTTATGATCTAAAAATATTTAGCAAAAGCCGTGCTGTGCAGTCTGGAAACTATATATACTATATACTATATATATATATAGGAAAAATGTAAAAGTGAAAAGTTAATTTTGGATAGTGGAAGAACGGACTAGACCGGGGTCAGGAGCATTTTCCACATTAGCTCCAATTCCTGCACCTTCATACCTCCGATCACCCCAACTCCTGCACCTTTACACCCCAGAATCACCCCAACTCCTGCACCTTCATACCTCCGATCACCCCAACTCACTCCAACTCCTGCACCTTCATACCTCAGATCACCCCAACTCCTGCACCTTTAGACCCCAGAATCACCCCAATTCCAGCACCTTCACACCTCAGATCACCCCTAATTTCTGCATTTTCATACCTGAGATCATCCCCGATTCCCGCACCTTCTCATCTCAAATCAGCCCTGATTCCTGCACACATACACCTTGGATCACCCCAATTTCTGCACCTTCACACTTTAGATCAGCCCCAAATTCCTGCACATTTACACCCCAATATCTGCACCTTCACACCTCAGATCACCCCAATATCGGCACCTTTATACCTCAGATCACCCCAACTCCTGCACCTTTATACCTCAGAATCACCCCAATTCCTGCACCTTCACACCTCAGATCACCCCAATATCTGCACCTTCACACCTCAGATCACCCCCAATATCTGCACCTTTAAGACTCAGATCACCCCAATTCCTGCACCTTCATACCTCAGATCACCCCAATATCTGCACCTTCACACCTCAGATCACTGCGATTCCTGCACCTTCATACCTCAGATAACCCCAATTCCTGCACCTTTATTTTTCAGATCAGCCCAGTTCCTGCACCTTTAAGCCTCAGATCACCCCCAACATCTGCACCTTCATACCTCAGATCACCCCAATATCTGCACCTTCACACCTCAGATTATCCCCGATTCCTGCCAACTTACACCTCGGATCACCCCGATTCCTGCACCTTCACACTTCAGATTAGCCCCAAATTCTGCACCTTTATACCTCAGATCACCCCAATTCCTTTACCTTCACACCTCAGATCACCCCAACTCCTGCACCTCCACGCCTCAGACCAGCCCCAATTCCTGCACCTTCACGCCTCAGACCAGCCCAAATTCCTGCACCTTCACGCCTCAGACCAGCCCAAATTCCTGCACCTTCACGCCTCAGACCAGCCCCAACTCCTGCACCTCCACGCCTCAGACCAGCCCCAATTCCTGCACCTTCACACCTCAGACCAGCCCCAATTCCTGCACCTTCACGCCTCAGACCAGCCCCAATTCCTGCACCTTCACGCCTCAGACCAGCCCCAAATCCTGCACCTTCACACCTCAGACCAGCCCCAATTCCTGCACCTTCACACCTCAGACCAGCCCCAATTCCTGCACCTTCACACCTCAGACCAGCCCCAATTCCTGCACCTTCACACCTCAGTCCCAATTCCTGCACCTTTATACCTCAGATCACCCCAAGTCCTGTAATTTCCAACCACAGATAACCCCCAGTTTCTTCACCTTTATATCTTAGATCGTCCCACACTTCCACATTTCCAATCACCTCAATTCCTGCACCTTCACACCTCAAATCAATGCCAATTGCTGCATTTTCACACCTCTGATCAAAACCAATTTCTGCACCATCGCACCTTCATAAATGCAAGGGTTTTATGTTCACTCCTGCTGCAGCTCATCCACTAGATGAAGAAAGAGGGTATGCGGATGGTCTTCTTCACATAACAGCAGCCGGTGGGCCTATGCTGGTAGGTCCGTGATTTTGGGCAGACTTCCCTAAAACAAGGGCATTGTCAACTACAGCTTATGACAAAAGGTTGTATTTGTAGGGAGCAGAGGCCCTACCAGTCTTCCTGCTGGCCAGTCCCAGCCTGCGAACATGCCATGTGATGAACTTCTGGGTGCCACTGAAAAGGGCACAATGTACTTGCCCTTACACATGTGCCTTACTGTAGGTTGCCTATCCCTGGGCTAGAACCTATGTTGGATTATTAATGAATTTTCCCCATGGGGCAGGATTTCCCCACGTTTCCTGCCTAGGTGGTCACCAAGACTGCAAGTGAAAAGAACTGTCTTCCAGCAGAGTCACATACAGCAGTTAAAGCCACTTTAAAGTCATAACCTCTGTCAGGCTTTTTACTGTCTGTTTCCACGTAGTAACATTTTTCTCACTAAAGAAAGAGACCGAAAGAGGGGATCCTGGATTGTACGGTGCCAAATAGTACAAGAACTAATAAGTATAAAAAGATTACAAATCTATATTAATTGTTAACCATTAAAAAGCTCTACAATTTATTGTATAGAACATAGAAAACCTTGCATAAAGACATCACCATATAGTATTGTTTGCTATATATATATATATATATATATATATATATATATATATATATATATATATATATAAAACACTGTTCATTTAATACATTACAAGAGAAATTCCAACGCGTTTCAACTTTCAAGTATGTCTTCTTCAGGGGATTTTCTCACTAGAGAAACAAGAAATTAAAATCTCCCCTAATGGAGACACATCCCTCCTTTGACCGTTATCACGTAAACAAGTGTCAATGGTAGTTGTAACATTTTGCATCCCTCTCGCATTCCCCCTCTGTGACAATGATCACCAGGATAAGTAGCAAAGGTAGGTCCCCCCAGCGGGACACAGACCACCAGAGAACCTAACCCCTGTCCTAAATCTATCTAAAATAAAAAAGTTTAGACTGTAGTACCTTAAGAGTCATTAGTTTTGTAGTATATTGTTTTTCTATTTTATTTTATTTTTTTACTCCTAGGTCTTGGTGGAGCAATTGGCTATATGCTTGGTGGGCTGGACTGGACTCAAACGTTCCTTGGAACTATGTTTAAATCTCAGCAGCAAGTCCTTTTCTTTTTCGCAGCCATTATATTCACTGTGTCCGTTGGCCTCCACCTTTTCAGTATTGAGGAAGACCAGTACAGCCCCCAACAGGACCGCCTAGAGGACGAAGTGGACACCATGTCAAGCGGAAGATTAAACAGCACGCTCGCCCCAATGTCTCGGTTAAACGTCATTAACGAAGAGGAACCCTACACAAACTTTCATGATGAAGTGCAGTCAGAAAATGATCTCAACCTCGACTACCTTGAGGTGGACATCGTAAGAAGTAAAAGTGATTCGGTCTTGCATATGGCGGAAGCCACATTGGATTATGAATCCGAGTTTCTTCATTACATTGAACCCTCCATTTTCCAAGATTGTTCATACCCCAACACCCCGCGCAGCACCAGCCAGGAGCTTATGCAGTCCAAATTTAACCGTCTTTCGGCGTTCCTCAGGGAGAACAAACGAGAAGAGGAGATGTTGCTTGATAATCACATTAATGAAGCCAAAGTTCCGAACGGCGGTGACGCACTACAGAATGAGAACATGAACGGGCACACCAGAATTGGCATGAAACAGTCCTGCACCGCGAACTCCATGCGCCGGAGAAGGCACATGTTCTATCGTCAGCCTTCGTACACCTTCTCGTATTATGGCAAGGTAGGATCCCACAAGTACCGCTTCAGAAGAGCCAACGCCATCTTGCTTATAAAATCCTCGCGCAGCATGAACGACATTTACGACATGCAGAAGAGGCAGCGTCAGAAACAGAGGCACAGAAATCAGAGCGGGGCCACCAACTCCAGCGGTGACACCGAGAGTGAGGAAGGAGAGACTGAGACAACTGTCAGGCTGCTCTGGCTGTCCATGCTGAAGATGCCGAAAGAGCTGATGCGTCTTTGCGTTTGTCACTTGCTAACCTGGTTTTCTATTATTGCTGAAGCAGTGTTCTATACAGATTTCATGGGTCAGGTCATCTTTGAAGGTGACCCCAAGGTAAGTGCAATATGATACAGGAGAGCTTTACCCCTTTATGACCTTTGCCTTATTGATGCCTAGAACAAATTTTGTGCCTTCGATATGCACCAGTTGATTTGGTAATAACTCTCACTAATTTGTCCACCTTTATCATTTTTAAATTTATTTGAGAATGTATAAGGTTTTTATTTTGGTACAATGTTTTATTTAATACCCTGCTTGGATTTTTTTTACTATAGAGTGACAAAAAAAATCACAATTGTGTCCATTTTTTTTTTAAAGCAGAGTTCCAGATTTATAAAAAATATATAAATAAATTACCCAACAGTGAAAAAAAAAAAAAAAAAAAACAGTTTTTACTGCAGTACTTGCTCTCTGCACTTACATAAAACCATTGATTTAGCTCAGGGGTCTCCAAACATTTTCGAAACAAAGGGCCAGTTTACGGTCCTTTAGACATTAGGGGGGCCGGACTGTGGCCATTGGGCGTAGAAAAGTTCCCAATATCGGTGGGAAAAAACAATGCCCTGTCTTTGGTGTCATTGGGAGGAATAGTATGCCATCATTGGTGCCATTGGGAGGAATAGTATGCCATCATTGGTGCCATTGGGAGGAATAGTATGCCATCATTGGTGCCATTGGGAGGAATAGTATCCCATCATTTGTGCCATTGGGAGGAATAGTATGCCATCATTGGTGCCATTGGGAGGAATAGTATGCCATCATTGGTGCCATTGGGAGGAATAGTGTCCCATCATTGGTGCCATTGGGAGGAATAGTGTCCCATCATTGGTGCCATTGGGAGGAATAGTATGCCATCATTGGTGCCATTGGGAGGAATAGTATCCCATCATTGGTGCCATTGGGAGGAATAGTACGCCATCATTGGTGCCATTGGGAGGAATAGTATGCCATCATTGGTGCCATTGGGAGGAATAGTATGCCATCATTGGTGCCATTGGGAGGAATAGTGTCCCATCATTGGTGCCATTGGGAGGAATAGTACCCCATCATTGGTGCCATTGGGAGGAATAGTATGCCATCATTGGTGCCATTGGGAGGAATAGTATCCCATCATTGGTGCCATTGGGAGGAATAGTATCCCATCATTGGTGCCATTGGGAGGAATAGTATCCCATCATTGGTGCCATTGGGAGGAATAGTATTCCATCATTGGTGCCATTGGGAGGAATAGTGTCCCATCATTGGTGCCATTGGGAGGAATAGTATGCCATCATTGGTGCCATTGGGAGGAATAGTGTCCCATCATTGGTGCCATTGGGAGGAATAGTACCCCATCATTGGTGCCATTGGGAGGAATAGTATGCCATCATTGGTGCCATTGGGAGGAATAGTATCCCATCATTGGTGCCATTGGGAGGAATAGTATCCCATCATTGGTGCCATTGGGAGGAAAAGTATGCCATCATTGGTGCCATTGGGAGGAATAGTATGCCATCATTGGTGCCATTGGGAGGAAAAGTACCCCATCATTGGTGCCATTGGGAGGAATAGCACTCCATCATTGGTGCCATTGGGAGGAATAGCATGCCATCATCGGTGCCATTGGGAGGAATAGTATGCCATCATCGGTGCCATTGGGAGGAATAGTATCCCATCATTGGTGCCATTGGGAGGAATAGTATGCCATCATTGGTGCCATTGGGAGGAATAGTATGCCATCATTGGTGCCATTGGGAGGAATAGTATCCCATCATTGGTGCCATTGGGAGGAATAGTATGCCATCATTGGTGCCATTGGGAGGAATAGTATGCCATCATTGGTGCCATTGGGAGGAATAGTATGCCATCATTGGTGCCATTGGGAGGAATAGTATCCCATCATTGGTGCCATTGGGAGGAATAGTGCCCCATCATTGGTGCCATTGGGAGGAATAGTATCCCATCATTGGTGCCATTGGGAGGAATAGTATGCCATCATTGGTGCCATTGGGAGGAATAGTATTCCATCATTGGTGCCATTGGGAGGAATAGTATCCCATCATTGGTGCCATTGGGAGGAATAGTATCCCATCATTGGTGCCATTGGGAGGAATAGTATCCCATCATTGGTGCCATTGGGAGGAATAGTATCCCATCATTGGTGCCATTGGGAGGAATAGTATCCCATCATTGGTGTCATTGGGAGGAATAGTATCCCATCATTGGTGCCATTTGGAGGAATAGTATCCCATCATTGGTGCCATTGGGAGGAATAGTGCCCCATCATTGGTATCATTAGGCTTCATTGTTGGTGTCATTGGGAGTAATTGTTAAAGAATGTCACCACCACACTCGTCACATGCCTGATGAAGGGGTCCTGCGTGGTTCCGAAATGTTGCGATCTGCTGTAACGATGTGATCGCTGCTTAAAAGCTCTGGACCCACTCTGGAGATTCTTGGTGTGCTGGTGACATTCTCTTGCTCTGACTTGACACGGTTCCATCCGGTAGCTGCTTCAGCTCCCACTTATATGCACGGCCATTTCTACAGGAACGTGTGCTTTAGGATTAGTGCGTTGGAAGTATTGGGAGGAATTGGGCCCCATCATTGGGAGAAATTGGACCCCATGATTGGTATCATTGGGAGGGATTGTGCCCCTTTATTGGTGTCGGTGGGGGGAATTGTGCCCCACTGTTGATATCGAGTGTAATGGTGTTCCAAGGGCCGGAGAAAAGCAAGAAAAGGGCCACATCTTGGAGACCAATCTGTAGCTCAATAAAAACAGAAAACATACAATCAACACATAAAAATAAAGTCTATATAGTCCACAAACATAAAGTAAATCCACCACCAATATGATATAAATTCTTAGGAGTTGATTTACTAAAACTGGGGAGTGCAAAATCTGGTGCAGCTCTGCATAGACACCAATCAGTTTCCAGGTTTTATTGTCAAAGCTTAAAGCAGAGTTCCACCCAGAAATGGAACTTCCGCTGATCGGATTCCTCCCCCCCCTCCCCCCCCCCCCCTCCAGTGTCACATTTGGCACCTTTCAGAGGGGAGGGGGGAGTAGATACCTGTCAAATCCAGGTATTTGCTCCCACTTCCGGTGAAAGAGCACCACACACTGTGTGGCGAACTACACTATGACCGGCCCCTCCTCCCCCCCCCCCCCCCCCCCCGATGTCTTCTGGGAGACACACAGGTCCCGACCACAAAATCCGTCTGATTTTTTCAGACGGATTTTGTCCGACACTGGTGTTGCATACACACGGTTGGACAAAGTTGTCGGAAAATCCGATCATTCTGAACGTGGTGACGTTCGTTGCGTACGACGTAACTACTTAGAGGCTAGTAGCCAATAGCTTTGGTCTCATAATTTTATCTGAGCATGCGTGGCACTTTGTCCGTCGGAATTCCCTACACGCGATCGGAAGAAGTCCGATCGGATTTTTTTGTCGGAAAATTTGAGATCCTGCTCTCAAATTTTTTCCGAAGGAAAAAGTCCGCTAGAGCCACACACGATCAGATTTTCCGACAACATAATTCGATCAGACTTTTCCCGGAATATCCGACCGTGTGTATGGGGCATAAGACCGGGCCTCTTTGTTAGATGTGGTGTTTACATGTTAAAAACATTTTTTTTTGCTAGAAAATTACTTAGAACCCCCAAAACATTATACATTTTTTTTTTCCTAACACCCTAGAGAATAAAATGGCGGTCGTTGCAATACTTTTTGTCACACTGTATTTGCGCAGCGGTCTTACAAGCGCACTTTATTTTTTTTTAAAAATACACTTTTTTAACTAAAAAATAAGACATCAGTAAAGTTAGCCCAATTTTTTTTTTTATATTGTGAAATATAATGTTACGCCGAGTAAATTGATACCCAACATGTGACGCTTCAAATTTTTGCCCGCTCGTGGAATGGCGACAAAATTTTTCCCCTAAAAAATCTCCATAGGCGACATTTAAAAAATTCTACAGGTTGCATGTTTTTTGTTACAGAGGAGGTCTAGGGCTAGAATTATTGCTCTCGCTCTACCAATCGCGGCGATACCTCACATGTGTGGTTTGAACACCGTTTTCACATGCAGGCGCTGCTCACGTATGCGTTCGCTTCTGCGCGCGAGCTCGGCGGGACAGCGCAATTGTCAATTAAAGCGACGCAGTGCCGAATCGCAAAAAGTGGTCTGGTCTTAAGCCAGCAAAATGGTCCGGTCTGAAAGTGGTTAAAAACATTTTATTTTTTTACCTTATTTTATTTTTACACTGTTTTAAAAAAATAAATAATAAATTGTGTCACTTTTATTTCTATTACAAGGAATGTAAACATCCCTTGTAATAGAAAAAAGCATGACAGGACCTCTTAAATATGACATCTGGGGTCAAAAAGACCTCAAATCTCGTGATTACACTAAAATGCAATAAATTTTTTTTTTGTTTACAAAAAAAATGCAATAAACATTTTTTAGCAGCAGCCCCCCTCCAGCGATGTCCACGAGTCCCTCAGCCACCCTACACTCTCCCTCCTGATTGGCTGAGACACAGCAGCGGCGCCATTGGCTCCCAATGCTGTCAATCAAACGCAATTAGCCAACCAGGAGAGAGAGGGGGTGGGACCAAACCGCAGCTTCGTGCCTGAATGGATAAACGGAGCTGCAGTTCGGCTCGGGTGCCCCCATAGCAAGCTGCTTGCTGTGGGGGCACTCAACAGGAAGGAGGGGCCAGGAGCTACCTGAGAAGAGGAGGATCAGGGCTGCTCTGTTCAAAACCAACTGCACAGAGCAGGTAAGTATAACATGTTAGGTTTTTTTAATAAATAATTAACAATCTTGCCTATCTGCAGGCAACACATAAGCAAGTGCCTTGGCTTTTGATCACATGACTATTCCAGGGTGGAGCCTGTACTAGCGTCTGCTTCTGTTTTTCTTTATTTTATGTACCTCAGAAAGGCTGTTATCACCACGTTTCAAGCTAACTGTCAAGTACACTATTATTTTTTTTATCGTTATTGGGCCCACTTCCATGCTTTGAGCATTTTTTATAGCAGGGTATTTTTACTGGTGCCTTTGATGCTTTCTTCTGAGGATCTTTAGTGTATGGTCTGACTGGTTCTGCTCAGCCTTTCTTCCACTATCCTACTACCTGGCCAGGCCACTCCATGCAAGTACACAGCTTGAACTCCATCCACTTTGTTGGAAAGCCCACCATACACTATTAGCTGATTGATGAGCCTTCGGGTGAACGGAGTTTGGGATTCTTGTGCAGAATATCATAACTATCATTCTCAGTTGTGTTAATGAACTGACTTGACACTGATTGTTCTTCCTCTAGGCTCTCACCAACTCTACGGAACTCCATAACTACAACACCGGTGTGCAGATGGGCTGCTGGGGACTGGTGATATACGCTGCTACTGCTGCCGTCTGCTCAGGTAACTGGCTCTGCTCTACTATCGCTTCTATCGCTTCTCTGCCTTTTGGCTAAGATCAAGTGTAGTATCTGTTCTTATCAGTGATCCAGTGGAGGCGCTGTGCTACTATCCTGACCTGACCAAGGTTGAGGTGGTGGCTATGCAAATCTGCTGGAGTGATGGGGACCTGGAAGGTTAGTATCGGCAGGAACTGAAACCGGAGTGCCTGAACGTAATTGGGGGCTGGTAGTAAGTTCTCCCCAAAAAAGCTGGAAGGGTCCATTACCTCCTGGTTTGAGCGGTCTACCTGGTCTGGCCATGGGCTGGGAAGGCAGATGATCCGTGGTGTCTGTGCACCCTGGGAGTGGTCACACTAGGGGAACTCTTAGTAACACTTGGGTGTGGGACCCCACGGTGTGAAAAGAACTCACGGTCACAGTCACCAAAGTTTTTTCTGCACATGCCCCTTTTAGGGCCTGGCCTTTTGGCGATGTCCGGGGGCAATCTTTGCTTAGAAGTCCTCAGGGCCTAGGACAATGCACAATTTGGGCGCGGGCACTTTTTTTATTTTTATTATTTATTTTTCTCTGTTTTGACACTTTCACTTTTGTGTGTGTTTTTCACTGGGTGAAGGATGTGAGTCCTCGGACTTACCCTGGCGTCTAGGGGAGAATGTTTGGCCTTCTGGTTCCTTCCCCCCCCGCTTCTGAAGGGTCTCTCTTCGGGAGAGCTCCTCTGACTTCTTATCTGGGGATGGCTTTGTCCTAGAAGAACAGTGGTCTGCCAGGCCTTCTGGCTAGGCAGACCATGTTGAATCAATGTCCCCGTCAGGAGCCTTGCACCCGGGGGTCAGGGTACGAGTCCTACTCCTTCGTGTGTGTTTTCACAAGCACGTTTTTTTTTTTTGTACACTTACGGGCTTTTTCGTTATAGAATTTTTGCACCACCGCAGATCTAAAAAAAAAAAAAAAAGCCCACATTGTACCATGTCTAGCGTACTTTCGTAGCATTGTTTTCGTAGATTCGTAATCGGAGCATAATTCATAATGTTATGTAATGTGTATGTTATTATTACATTGTAAGAGACAGGGAAAATTACGAATCGAAAAAAAAAGTTACGAATGTACGAATTTTTTCGTTCAATCCATTCAAAGCACGTTAAGCAGCGCCATTGTAAGGGACACTGAAAATTACCAATTCAACAACAAAAAAAAAAAGTTACGAATGTACAAATTTTTTCGTTCAATCCATTCGAAGCACGTTAAGCAGCGCCATTGTAAGAGACACGGAAAATTACCAATTCAACAACAAAAAAAAAAAAGTTACGAATGTACAAATTTTTTCGTTCAATCCATTCGAAGCACGTTAAGCAGCGCCATTGTAAGGGACACGGAAAATTACCAATTCAACAAAAAAAATAAAAGTTACGAATGTACGAATTTTTTTGTTCATTTTGATTTTCGTTGTTCCTGTTTTAGTTTTTCGGATTTTCTTCTTTCGTAGTTTCGTTGTTTCTAATTTGGTTATTTAGGATTTTCGTTGTTTTTCATATTCGTTCGATTCGATAATTCGTTATTCGTTAAAATTTTTAGCGAATCATTCGTTCATTCGTACGATAACGAATATAACGAATTTTAACGGAAAACGAATTAAAACGAAACGAATTGCACATGTCTAAAAATGATTAGGAGTAGGACCCTGCTCATCAGAGCTTACAATCTAAAGAGGGTGTGGGGGGGGGGGCTGGAGAGCAGGTACCAACAGCCCCTTGGAGTGTCTTTTCTCTGGAAAGTAGTGTAATAATATTGACCACCATTGATCTGAGATAGCGAGCTTGTGAAGTCTCTCCCAAGGGCACACATTTATCCTGAGCTCCGGCATTGAAGATTACAACGTCATGAGTAGCGGTTGTGCTATCAAGACCAGTCTACTTGAATGAGCCTTGATATTTATTGTGAAGAACACCTGCTTTGGTCCAGTTCATATAAAATGTTTTTTTTTTTTTACATTTGTCATCATTGTAAGCCCTGAAGAAGGAGGTGTGATGAGCCCCCAACAGGCATTGGCCATCCATGCGATATTTATTATGATCAATAAAGACTTACTGGAATTGAAGCAACCTTGTGGCGCTATCATCTTTCTACCTAATGCTGACATTCTGAAGACTTCTCTAGTCCAGTGTTTCTTAACCTTTTATCGGTCAAGGCACCCTTTAACCACTTCATTACCGGCCACCGTCATATGACGTCCACAAGGTGGATCTCCCATCCTGGGTGGACGTCATATGACGTCCTCCTATTCCCGGCCCTCTAGGGGGCGCGCTCGCGCCACCCGCGGCGTCGCTCGGGACCCGGTGCGCGTGCCCGCGGTCGCGATGTCCGCCGGGCACCCGCGATTGCCCCGGGAAAACAGCGGGACCGTGGAGCTGTGTGTGTAAACATACAGCTCCACGTCCTGTCACTGGAGAGGAGACCGATGATGTGTTCCAAGTACAGAGGAACACCGATCGGTCTCCTCCCCTTGTGAGTCCCCTTCCCTTCCCCCACATTTAGAATCACTTGCAGGGAACATATATTAACCCCTGCAGCGCCCCCTAGTGTTAACCCCTTCCCTGTCACATTTACAAAGTAATCAGTGCAATTTTATAGCAATGATCGCTGTGTAAATGTGAATGGTCCCAAAAATGTGTCAAAAGTGTCCGAAGTGTCCGCCGCAAAGTCGCAGTCGCGAAAAAATCGCAGATCGCCGCCCTTACTAGTAAAAAAAAAAAAATGCAATAAATCTATCCCCTATTTTGGAAACGCTATAACTTTTGCGCAAACCAATCAATAAATGCTTATTGCGATTTTTTTTTACCAAAAATATGTAGAAGAATACGTATCGGCCTAAACTTAATTTTTTTTTTAAATGGGATATTTATTATAGCAAAAAGTCAAAAATATTGTGTTTTTTTTCAAAATTTTCGCTATTCTTTTGTTTATGGCGCAAAAAATAAAAACCGCAGAGGTGATCAAATACCACCAAAAGAAAGCTCTATTTGTGGGAAAAAAAGGACGTCAATTTTGTTTGGGTACAACGTCGCACGATCGCACAATTGTCAGTTAAAGCGACGCAGTGCCGAATCGCGAAAAGTGCTCTGGTAAGGAAGGGGGTAAAATCGCCCGGGGCTGACGCGGTCTCAAAGCACCCCATTCTAAAATGTAAAAACTATTCTAATGCTTTTACATAATGCAGCAGCATCGACACACGTAAGACACCCAACATTAGAGGTGAATTAGGCTACTTTCACACTGGAGCGGTGGGGGCGCTGGCGGTAAAGCGGCGCTATATTTAGCGCCGCTTTACCGGCGTTTTAGCGGCGCATTGCGGCCGCTCGCGGGGTGTTTTTACCCCCCGCGAGCGGCCGAAAAAGGGTCAATACCGCCCGCAAACCGCCGCTATTGCGGCGTTTTGCGGGCGGGTTCGGCGCGCTCCCCCATTGTTTTCAATGGGACCGGGCGCTATAGGAGCGGTAAATTTACCGCTCCTATAGCGAGCCAAAGATGCGGCTTGCAGGACATTTTTGAGCGTCCTGCAAGCGCACCGCTTCAGTGTGAAAGCCCTCGGGCTTTCACACTGAAGGAACAGCAACAGCTGTTTCGGGTCGGTTTGCAGGCGCTATTCTTAGCGCAATAGCGCTTGCAAACCGCCCCAGTGTGAAAGGGGCCTTATTCTTACAAAGAAAATACTCTTTTGCACACTAGTACCAACTAGTACTCCAGTGTTTCTCCTCTCCCTCAGTTTCTCACCATCACTCAGCTAATGTGACCCCAGTGTTGACTGAGAAGGTCAAACAAGAATGCTATGCAGGTGATCAACACCCTTCTTATCATCACTGATGACATCACTGGTTGTTAGGATGTCAGTGGCTGGAAGGTTGTAATGGCGCACAATGAAAACCTGTGGCTTTTTGTGACTAAAAGGAAGGCTTGATCCATCCACTGACTTGTAGACATTTTTGGCCAATTTTTAGGCACTTTGCCAAGGTACCCCTGAAGAAACCTCAAGACACTCCTGGGCGCCCTGGTTGAAAAAGGCTGCTCTAGTCCCGTCAGCTTCTATAAATCTGCCTTTTTCTCAAATAACTAAGAACACCTTCTCATATTGTGGACAGGAAGGGATAGCAAACATCTAATATTTCAATAGACGTTCCAATATGGAAGTCCCGCGTTGATAACAACAGCTTCTATGAGTCACTCTCTAGTCTCCTTGGAAAGTAGTGTAATAATATTCACCACCTCTGATCTGATTTGAAGTTTTTACTAATGTCTTAGTGGGACACAAAGATAAACAACAAGGCATTCTAACCATTCCCTACTCTTATCGAAACAAAAAAAAAAAAAGAAAAGTTTTTGGCTATATGCACACTTTAAACTTCAATTACACACACCGCTAAATGAGTGCCCACGTCCCTAATGCCGCGTACACACGAGCGGACTTTCCGACGGACTAGGTCTGACGGTCTTTCCGATGGACTTTCGACTGAGTTCCGACAAACTTTTCGAATGAACGGACTTGGCCACACACAATCACATTAAATTCTGACGGATTCGAACGTGATGACGTACGACCGGACTAGAATAAGGAAGTTTGTAGCCAGTAGCCAATAGCTGCCCTAGCGTCGTTGTTTGTCCGTCGGACTAGCACACAGACGAGCGTATTTTTTGATAGGAACTGGGTCCAGCGGAGTTCCGACGGGAAAATTTAAGACATCTTCTATTTCTAAAGTCTGTCGGATTTTTCGACTGCAAAAGTCAGATGGAGCCCACACACAATCGAATTGTCCGATGGATTCGTTCCGTCGGACCTTTGCTGTCGAAAAGTCCGCTCGTGTGTATGCGGCATTAGTGTAGATATTTACCAGCACACCATGAATCTTCACATTGAGTCCAAATGATTTTTTATTGAAGTATGATCACATCACAAACAAGAGAGTGCAACATTTCAGAATCACGCAGGTCCCCTTCGTGTGATACAGAAGGAGAACAGGAATTTTCATACCAGAATTGTCATGAAACAGTCCTGTACCACGAGCTCCATGCATCAGAGAAGACATAGGTATCACATGCCTGATGAAGGGGTCCTGCGTGTCTCCGAAACGTTGCACTCTCATTTGTGATGTGATCACACTTCAATGAAAAAAACGTTTGGACCGATCTTAAAGATCCATGGTGTGCTGGCAAATATCTACAATGTGTCATGCATGATCCAGTCTCCAGCTGATGGTTTCTGCAGCATCCAGCATTCGAGAGCCTCTTCCAGGAATGCGTACGATAGGGACACGGATAACCATCCATATTCCTAAGTGAAGGCTTCTCCATACAGCTCCATGCAGGCTTTTCACAAGAAAGAGACAATATGAAAGTAAACGGCTACTGATGAGAATTCTTTTATCTCATTCCACTGTAAAGGTCATATTTGGAAGGTGTGGCAAAACTTTTGAAAGGCTTAATCAGTTTGTACCAGCAACAGGCACACGTGAGAGGAGCAATCCTAAACTGGCAGTACTCATTAACACTAGAGAACACTTGGAAAGTGACAGTGTATTTGTCCACAGGTACAATCATTGCTTCCCTCATTCAACCCTGCTAGTATTAACGAGGTTGCTAAACTTTTTTTCTAATGCCCAACTAGTGACCAGCCTTCTGGATCCTGCTCCCTCGCAAATGCTATGCTCACCCTCTGACTCTATTCTACACTCTCTAACTCACATTGTCAATCTCTCCCTCTCTTCTGGCATCTTCCCCAACTCTCTAAAACATGCGCTAGTCACCCCTATCCTAAAAAGCCCTCACTGGACCCCACCGATTTTAACAACCTACACCCCATCTCCTTACTCTCCTTCTGCTCCAAACTCTTTGAAAGACTACAACCGACTGAGCGACCATCGGACTATGAACAAACTTCTTGATCCCCTTAAGTCCAAATTTTGCCCTCAACCCTCCATGGAAACTGTTCTCCTTAAACTCACCAATGACCTACTAACGGCTAAAACCAACGGACACTATTCTGTACTACTTCTCCTGGACCTCTCTGCTCCCTTTGATACAGCAGACCACCCCCTCCTCCTCAAAAAACTCCACTCCTTTGGTCTCCGTGACTGTACTCTTCGATGGTTCTCATCTGACCTATCCCACCGCTCCTTCAGTGTCACTTACAACTCTACCTCCTCCTCTCCTCTTCCTTTCTCCATTGGGGTCCCCTAAAGGTTCTGTTCCTGGACCTTTCCTTTTCTCAATCTACACCTCCTCCTTGGGTCAGTTGATTGGCTCCCATGGCTTTCAATATCATCTCTACGCGGACGACACCCAAATCTGTCTCCTTACGCATCACCAACTTACTAACAGATATATTAGCCTGGATGTCACATCACTTCCTTAAACCCAGTCTATCCAAAATCAAGCTCATGATATTTCCTCCCCCGTGTGCGACTTCCCCTGATTTTTCTGTCAAAATCAATGGCTCAACTATCCACCCGTCCCCCCATGCCAAGGTCCTAGGTGTAATCCTGGACTCTGAAGTCTCCTTTCAGCCCCAACATCCAATCGCTGTCTAAAGCTTGCCTCCTCAACCTCCACAACATGTCCAAGATACACCCTTCCTAACCAATGTCCCCTAACCAAAGCTTCTAATTCACTCCCTGGTCATCTCTCCCCTTGACTACTGCAACTCCCTCCTCGTTGGCTTACCTCTAAGTAGGCAATCCCCACTTCATTCCATCGTGAATGCTGCTGCCAGGCTCATCCACCTTACAAACCGCTGGGCATCTGCTACCCCTCTCTGCCAATCCCTCCATTGGCTGCCACTCAACCAACAAATTGAATTCTAGGTACTAACAGTAATGCCACGTACATACGATCGGAATTTCTGACAAAAAATGTTCGATGAGAGCTTGTTGTTGGAAATTCTGAGCGTGTGTATGCTCCATCGGACATTTGTTGTCGGAATTTCCGACAACAAATGTTTGAGAGCTGGTTCTCAAATTTTCCGACAACAAAACTCGTTGTCGGAAATTCCGAGCGTGTGTACACAATTCCGACGCACAAAAGTCCACGCATGCTCGGAATCAAGCAAAAGAGCCGCACTGGCTATTGAACTTCATTTTTCTCAGCTCGTTGTACGTCACCGCGTTCTTGACGTTCAGAATTTCCGACAAGATTCGTGTAACCGTGTGTACCCAAGACAAATTTGAGCCAACATCCGTCGGAAAAAAAAATCCACGGTTTTGTTGTCGGAATGTCCGATCGTCTGTACGCGCCATAACTTACAAAGCCATCCACAACTTGGCCCCCAGCTACATCTCTAACCTGGTCTCAACATACCAACCAAATCGTCCTCTTTGCTCCTCCCAAGACCTCCTGCTCTTTAGCTCTCGTCACCTCATCCCATGCTCGCCTCCAGGACTTCTCCAGAGCCTCTCCCATCCTCTGGAATGCTCTACCACAATATGTCTGACTTTCTCCTACTTTATCCACTTTCAGACGATCCCTGAAAACATATCTTTTCAGGGAAGCCTATCTGGCCCCCCACCTAACAACAGTACTTGTTATTACCTCCTTGCATCTCTTGACCCTTCCTCTTAGATTGTAAGCTCTAATGAGCTCTAATCCTACTGTATTAAAGTGTATTGTATTTGTACTGTCTACCATCAAGTTGTAAAGCGCTGTGTAAACTGTTTGCACTATATAAATCCTGTATAGTAATATTAATAATAATAATAAATTTGCATGCCCACGTTATACTTGCATTACCAGTGCTCCATCATCAAAAATCCTTCCTCCGTTGCATCTTGTGATGGTAACCATCGCCTCCAGGCATGGGGGAGCTTGTGATATGACCCAATATGTGGTTGGGGGTCTAGCAGCCAATTGCTAGGCCTGAGCATTGACCGGAAGAGTGATGTCACCGCTCCCTATAGTGAAGGAAGGAGCTAAGAGGGAGTGCTGGTAAAGTGAGTATAACTGGTGCAGAGGACCTTTAGAAAAACACTGTCACTTAGTCAGACAAGTGTCTCCTTGAACCAGCTTCGAATACATGTTCCAGTATGTGTACAAGCCACACGGCACTGTCACGGTGCCCCTGCAAGTATGATTCCTGACACGCTGTTTATCTGTGTTCTTTGCAGCCTTGTTACAGAAGTACCTGGATAACTATGACCTCAGCATCAGAATCATCTACATCCTAGGAACGCTTGGCTTCACCATTGGCACAACAGTGATGTTCATCTTCCCCAATGTCTACGTCTCTATGATTATGATCAGCACCATGGGGATAGTGTCGATGAGTATTTCATACTGCCCGTATGCCCTGCTGGGACAGTACCACGAAATGAAAGAGGTAAGTGGCATTTCTCAGTTCCTTAGTAAAGTTTTGAAAGGATGGGATCCCCATACCAGCTTGTATAGTCCTTTAACCAGCACCGGAAGATTTGGCTGCTCAATGACCAGGTCATTTTTTGCGATTTGGCACTGCGTCACTTTAACTGACAATTGCGCGGTGACGCTGCACCCAAACAAAATTTACATTTTATAGGCTTTCTTTTGGTGGTATTTGATCACCATTTTTTTATTTTTCTATAAGTATTTCCTCAGTTTAGGCCGATATGTATTCTTCTACATATTTTTGGTTAAAGAAAATCGCAATAAGCATATATTGATTGGTTTGCGCAAAAGTTATAATGTTTATAAAATATGGGATAGTTTTATTAATAATTTTTCTTTATTAGTAATGGCGGCGATCAGCGATTTTTTATCATGACTGCGACATTATGGCGGACACATCGGACACTTTTGACACATTTTTGGGACCCTTGTCATTTATACAGCAATCAGTGCTATACAAATGTACTGATTCCTGTGTAAATGACACTGGCAGTGAAGGGGTAAACCACTAAGGGGCAGTGTAGGGGTTAAGTATGTCCTGGAGAGTGTTTCTAAGTGTGGGGGGGGGGGGGCGTGGCTACGTATGGCACGTCACTGATCTCTGCTCCGATCACAGGAGGCAGAGATCAGTGACACTGTTAGTAGGCAGAATGGGGAGATGCTTGTTTACATTAGCATCTCCCCGTTTTTCCTCTCCGTGAGACGATCACAGGTATCCCCATGGCGATCGAGTCAGCGGGACCCGCGCCCTGATTCACGGAGCTTGCCGCGGCGCGTGCACGCCCTCAGGCCGCCTCTTAAAGTGGAAGTAAAGTCGATTTTTGCACTTTCACCTACAGGTAAGCCTATAATGAGGCTTACCTGCAGGTAAAAAAAATATCTCCTAAACCTGTACGGTTTAGGAGATATTCCCCGTGCAATGCGCCGCTGAATGCAGCGGCGCATGCGCACGGGGGATTCTCGGCCGAAAGGCCGGCAGAATCCGAACCCTGCCGGGATGAAGTCTCCCGTGCGCAAGCGCGGGAGTGACGACATCGCGGCTCCAGCCACTCACAGCGCTGGAGTCACGATACCCGGAAGACACGCCGAGGCAACATGTCAGCGACCTCGGCGTGGACCAGGTGAGTTACCGACGCCTCGTTCTAAGGTAAGTATTTCATAATGAGCTAGTATGCGGTGCATACTAGCTCATTATGCCTTTTCCCTTACAGGTGTATATAAAAATTAAAAAATATGTCAGCGGGTTTACTACCGCTTTAAAGGGCAACGTACGGGTACGTTAGTTTGTCTGTACGTGCCATTCTGCCACAGTATATCTGAGTGAGGCGGTCGGCAATCGGTTAATTTGCAGGGATTTCTCTCACTTCCTGCTTGGCTATGAGACAGGAAGTGAAAGGAAATCTCTGCAATGAGACACAGATAATGCAAAAAAAATCTGACAGGGGTCCCTTACTCTATCCAAATTGGAAAAAAAAAAAAGGTTTGCCTATAGTTTTACTTTAGGATTGTAGATTCAATTTAAATTGCTTACCAGTTCTTCAATCTGTTTGTCTGCAGTACATCCACCACAGCCCTGGGAACTCGAAGAGAGGCTTTGGCATAGACTGCGCCATCTTGTCCTGCCAAGTTTACATCTCCCAGATTTTGGTGGCCTCAGCTTTGGGAGCCGTGGTTGATGTCGTGGGTTCAGTCCGAGTAATTCCTCTGGTGGCCTCCGTAGGCTCCTTCTTAGGATTTCTCACAGCCACGTTCTTAGTAATATACCCAGACCTCGCAGAAGAGAACAAGGAGGAGCCAAAACGTCCAGCAAATGGAGCCATCGCTAATGGGGTGGCGGATCCAGAAAAACCACTTGTGTTGCAGCTCTCTCCGAAAGGATCTACAGTTCCTCCAGAAGCGGAGAGCGAGTCGGCAGTCTGAGCAGGTGATGTGTTCAACCCGCAACATTCCTTGCCCGCACAGACACCTCTGGAGCGGCAATTTAATCAGGTGCACATCTGGACTGGAAACCAATCGCAATACCATGCCTCGCTATTCTCCTGTGTTGCCAGGGGAGGGGCATTTCCAGTTTCTAAGTGAAAATTTAAAAAAATAAAAGGAAATTAAATGGAAGCTCCTTTAATTTGCCCTTTCTAGAATCTTTCGATTTAGATGATGCTTTTTCTGCATGATCCTTAAAACCTAATGCTATATGAAGTTTAGCCAGCTACATCTAAGTTTGAAGTTTTTTGTAATGACACTGCTATAAACCTTTTTTCTACTGTTTCACTTGTCGAAAAGTATGCAGTTGCTGTGTTAATGAAACATTAAAGTGCATACAGGAATGGCCACAGTTTGGGCTGGGCTAGTATTCCAGAGAAAGCATTGACGTGGCTCAGAGCTGGCAATGTCAGAACGATCGTGGGAGTCTTATCTTCCAATCTACTGTTTGAATACAGCCTATAAATGCCTGCTAGGAAAAGTTCTACAATATTTGCTGACCCTTCCTGGCCCAGCCCAACAAAAATGGCTTCCGCTTGCCAAGGTAACAGTTGCACTTTAAAAAGCCTTGATGGGTGGTTCTCAAGCTTAGTCATGCCAGACTTCTTGGCAACTCTTTTGAGGTGGTTGAAAGTATAGTTTTTTTTTTTTTTTTTTTTTTTACAAACTGTAGGACACTGCTATAATTTATTTCATAGACCAGAATATTGTGGGCTCATTGAATTCGAGTAAAGAGATCATTCACAAGTTGGATTTATATCCGAGTGGGAGACTGAGAACAGGTGACTTTAGAGCCATTGAAATTAGGCCAGAGGTTGCGAACCATCACCTTAGACTAGTGTTCCCCAAACCATGGGTCATGTACTACTGGCAATAACACATCTTCTATGTGGGTTGTAGGTTTTTTTTCTTTTTTTTACAAGGCTATCCTATAGGAGCGTTTACTTACTCTGGAGGTGGCCAACAGCAGACACTAAGTAGGTGTAACCTCATGTTTATAAGAGTGCTTCTGAAGAGGGTGTTTCGTCACATATGGCGACCCATCACATTTGGCTACGACGCCGCCATATGCGTTCCAACACTTTTACGACTATGTGGCTCCACCCCTAAGTTCAAGCCCCACCATCCAAGTGGACATAGAGTTGGAATATAATTATGGAGAAGAAAGCAAGGCTGTGCCCGGAGCGAGGCCAGCGAAGCGAGGCCGTGCCAGAAGCGTGGCGAGCGAAGCGAGGGGCCCTGTTGCAAACTGGTGTCTTACAATCAATAATTATACAGAAGAACAGCTTGTCTGTAACGTCACTTCCGCAACAGAACCTCACTTCCGTAGCAAAATGTGATGGGTAGCCGAATGTGACCTGACAAGGGCAGTGTTCTGTTTGGACACTGACTCTTTAGGTAGGTGAAAAGGTGGGAGCTTTTAAGTTGGTGCTCCAAGCAAAGTAAAATTCCTTATTGGAAATCCATGATAGCCAGCTGTACTAACTTGGGTACCATTTTGGTAATGGTGGTGATCTGCCTCCTTGCTTAAAGGTACTCAGCTTGAGTTTTTGTATATATGTCATACCAACCGAGTTTGCAGTTGTGTCTTCTACTGGTTTTCTTTTATGTTCAGTACAGGTCGCTGCTACAAACCCCTCTTTGACTCTCAGAATCCATTATATTGTGGAAATATCCATGTTGCATACCTGTGACATAGTGCTGTATTTTTATATTTTTGCAATGCACCATTGGAGGTGGCAGCATGGAAAAAAACTAGACTATGTGGCCAGATGTATGGGGACACCTCTCCAAATGGTTGCGTTCAGGTGTTTCTAGTGAAGTGTACTGTTAACGATACAGCAAACAAAGACGTGTGCTTTCAACCTTTGTGGCAACAGTTTTGAGAAGGTCCTTTTCTGTTCCAGCATGACTGTGCATCAATGCCAGCTCCATAAAGGCATGGGGGTTGATTTACTAAAACTGGAGGGTGCAAATCTGGTGCAGCTCTGCCTAGAAACCAGTCAGCTTCCAGTTTTTTTTTTTTGTCAAAGCTTAATTGAACAAGCTGAAGTTAGAAGCTGATTGGCTACCATGCATAGTTGCATCAGATTTTGCACTCTCCAGTATTAGTAAACCAACCCCACAGTCTGAAGAGTTTAGTATAGAGGAGTCCTGAACTCAACCTTACCGAACACCTTTTAAGATGAATTGGAACATTGATTATGATCAGGTCTTCCAACATGAATAACTGATCTCACAAATGCTTTCTTGGTTGAATGGACATTCCAAACGCTTATGGGAAGCCTTCCCAGACGCATTGGCAGTTAGCGCTGCAAGGGAGGGAGGCTAATCCATATAAATGGTCATGATTTTGGTAATGAAATGTCCAAAGATCTAAAAAAGGTGTAATGCCGCGTACACACGGTCGGAAATTCTCGTCGGAAAAAGCTCTGATGGTTTTCCCGTCGGAGTTCCGACCGAATTTCGCTCAAACTGTGTTGCCTACACACGGTTACACCAAATTCCGACGGTCAATAACACCGCGCCTTAAAAAACATTCGACTGCACTATAAAAGGGAAGTTTAATGCTTCTGAGCATGTGTCGAATAGTTTCCGAGCATGCGTCGGAATTTTGCGACAGAAAAAGACCGATGGGCATACACACGGTCGGAAAATCCGATGAAAAGCTCCCATCGGACTGTTTCCATCGGAAATTCCGACCGTGTGTACGCGGCATAACAGTCTGGTGTCCACAAACGTTTGGCTGTATAGTGCAATAAGGAAAAAATTGGAAAGATGGCGGCTGTGGTACATGACCGACCAAACTTTGGGAAACCCTGGCCTAATGAATCTAGTCACAACCTATCCTAAGAATCTACACGAGCAGGCCTTTTCCATTCTAGCTCTGTGTCACCAAGCTAAAAAAAGGTCCATATAGAGGGCTTTTCTTTATTTTTTTTATTTTTGGAATTCTTAATTTGGAATGTAGAAAAACATTGGTTTCGTTTTAAATGCCCAACGGATCCATCCGATGGCAGGACAATGTAAGAGTATGTTTAGAAGTTTTTACTTAGTTTATCTAAAATCTGGATTTTCTTTCACTTGACATCAGGGGTCCTAAGCAATATTGCCCTCTTGTTTCTCTGCAAAAAATCGATCGGGAGCAGCTAGAGAAATAAATACTGGGGCTATTTTTTATATTGCAGAAAATAAAAATCTGCTTTCTTTTAAAGCTGCGGTTGTAGAGTTGTTTTTTTTTTTTTCTTTCTTTATTTTGTTCTTGCAGCCAGTTTCTGATTAGTATATTGGTTGTTAAGATTGTTAAGATTCTGCTGTATAGATAGGTTTTTGTTATTTGAGAACACATTTTCGTAGGTGATCACTGTTGTAATGCTTGCCTAAGAAACTCATTCGCACAGCTATAGAAGCAGCGTTTACTGTTGACACGCTCGTATTTATGCATCCTTGGGCTTGTACTGCGATCTTTTACCATTATGATGTCACTGGTGGATTGGTGCAGAGATTTGCTTGTTTTACCACCAACAGCCAGTGAGAATTGACTTTCCTACTTTGTGTCTGACCTAAAACAAGTATACAGATAAGAACCTCTGAACCATTGACTTCAAGATTGGGTCAGTCTTGAAGTCTGTGGGTCGACATGAGAGCAAGCCAACAAGCATTGTTAGTAATGTGATTTAGCATCTATGCATTAGGTCTTCTGAGATTAACCTTTTTCAAGAGTCAAACCAGGCCTATAGAGAGGAGCAGTAAGGCACAAACACTGTGCACTTCAATTAATCCGGACTACATACGCAATGAGAAAATATGGCTGCTCCCCTATGGTTTTAGGAACCATACATTTACAAACATTTTAAAACCGTAACACTAATTGATAAGATTATTGGGGTCTGTTGACATGCCCTAATGATCTGCAATGACATCAGTTTGAGAAATTTCTGACTTCATTTAGAATTCATTGGCAGGTTCTTTTTAACCTGCAATTGACCTACTCCTCCTAACCTGCATCTGACTTACTTCAGATGCATCTGACTTGTATGGGGAGAAAAACATTTCTGATGTGAACCAAAGACGCCCATTGACACAGGCCCATAGGCTGAACCATTCACGGATACATCAACAAAACTGTAACACAACTATAATTTCCCTTTAAAAGAAGGCCGTCATGAGACAAAATACCTGTATGAGAAGCCTCATATGGAGATTTTTATTCTGTGACTTTACTAGTGAAGTAGCATTGAATTTGTTCAGCTGGACTCCAAGCATCATCACTATTTATGTGTAAGTTTGGAGCAGTCTCTCTCAGGGTTCCATATAACCCTAAGGTTCCTCCGGCATATCCTAGGGTTCCTAGGTAGTTCCATGAAAGATGAGCATTTTCTGCCCCTCAGATAAATTGCCACTGACACTAAAGATCTGTTTAACTATGGCGTTCTTTCTCCCAATATTCACCAATATAAAAACTATGGAGGTCTTTCTCCCAATAGTCACCAATATAAAGAGACCCTTTTCCCAATGGCCACCAGTGTAAGGAGACCCTTCTCCAAATTGCCACCAGTGTAAGGAGACCCTTCTCCAAATTGCCACCAGTGTAAGGAGACCCTTTTCCAAATTGCCACCAGTGTAAGGAGACCATTCTCCCAATGACCACCAGTGTAAGGAGACCCTTCTCCAAATTGCCACCAGTGTAAGGAGACCCTTCTCCAAATTGCCACCAGTGTAAGGAGACCCTTTTCCAAATTGCCACCAGTGTAAGGAGACCATTCTCCCAATGACCACCAGTGTAAGGAGGCTCTTGTCCCAATTACCACCAACATAAGGTGGCTCTTGTCTCAGTGACCATCATTATAAGGAGGCCTTTGTTCCAATGACCACCAATGTAAGGAGACCCTTCTTCCAATGACCACCAATGTAAGGAGACCCTTCTTCCAGTAACCACAAATGTAAGGAGGCCCTTCTCCCAATGAACACCAATGTATGGGGGCCCTTCTTCCAATGACTACCAATGTAAGGTTGCACTTCTCCCAGTGACCATAAACGAAAGGGGGCCCTTCTCCCACTAACCAACAATCTATGGCTCTTCACTCACCACCAGTTAAAGAGGTCATTTCATTGGCCATACTGTAAATGTAAAGGAGCACTTTTCCACAGACCATCTATGTGGGAGAACACTACTATTTCCAGTGCCTGTACATCTCTTTTGGCCTTTTATGTATTTGTTTCATTTAATTGGTATTACGGAAAACCATTTTGGTATATAGAGCAGCTCTAGTAGTCAAATACTATAATTACGCCACATTCCTTATTCTTTTATTTATTCTTGCACCTTACTGTTCATGACAATGTATCATGAGCTGTAGATATAGTAATCATAGCAGAGGTTCCTTGAGACCCAAAAATTATTTTAATGGTTCTTAAAATAATGGTTAGAACCTCGGAGTCCGGGGGTGGTACTTCCACCTTTTTATTTATTTTTTGTTAAAAGTCAAACGTAATCATACATGTGGAAGTATGGGCAGATGTAGTGATCATAATGTAACCCTTAATTATATACTTCTCTCCTTTCCTATATAGCCAGTAGACCAATGCCCTGATGGTGGTCTGTATGATGTGCAATGTTCTGGAGCAATGATGGCAGATATGAGTCATTGGGCATTGTCTGTGGAAACCGCAAATAACTAAAGCTCAGTGGCCCTTAGCAATCTGTTTTTCAGTTTTGCTGTAACCAGATTCATTATTTCGTCCTGATATATGGACAGAGCTTCATAAAGCTGTTTGTGATGACCATCTAAAGCCCCCTTAGCCACTTAAAGCCAATCTCCAAGATGAACCTCCACCCAATAAATGTTTTACCTTGCTCTCCCCATCCCAAATGAATCACTAGATTAAGAAAAACTAAACTAAAAGCCACGCCTTAAAATTATGGTAAGACACGGGTCTCGATTCTTCGTTCTCCTGGGCTGTAGTGTGGGAGAGACTTTCTTCTAGGGTCCACATCATTCCCTGGTGATGTGGAAGCTTCTTATTAGCTGAAAGAAGAGTCTTATCCAAAGGGTTCTCACAGGGCAGAAGACTTAATATGTTCACCTTCCCTGCGCTCCCCCACTGCCCTGTTTGCCTGTAGAGCTTTGTGTCAGTACGTGTCAAAGCATACCCAGGGTTAAAGTGAACCTGTGCCCAGGCTATGGACATTAGACTATTTACATATTTCTAACCAGCAGTACAAGAGCTTTAAATCAATGAAAATTATATATTTTTTCCACAATGCTTATAGATACAGAGATGAATAATGGCTTGTTTTAAAGCACTTTTACTGCTTTGTTCAGAATATGAAAAAAAAAAAAAAAAACTTTGTGTACATGATCTGGGCACAGGTTCTATTTAATGACTTCTTCCCTCCCCAACATGACAGTGTTCATGCCTGGCAATTGGCCACTCAAGCTTGTATTTTGTAAGGAAGGGGAGATAATCAGACGCGCCCCCATTCCCCGAAAGAGCTGGGTAATACCAAAGGCTTCAACAAATCAACAGTACAGCAGGTGAGCGCAGGAAAGGTGGGTGTGGGATGAGAGCCCTATAAAGAGAACCTGTCACGTGGCTTATTTAGGCTTCTTTTAAGTCCCACCATTTCCGGCTAGACAACCAGTGCCTGTGGGTTGCTCACAGAGCCTTCAGTACCTTACAGCACACCATTAAGGTGCCCCCATCACTTTATTACTGACTGTTCAGCCATGTTTTCTCCTTTATTATCCATTGTCATCGAAGTGGAGCCAGTTTGCTTATGAGGAATATCGACTGATAAGTGCCTCAACTGATGTCACGGTTCCTCATGGCTTAGTTAGCCCCATCTTTCCACGCTATTGGCTCAGCCATAGAAAAGCGATAGGATCTCATGGCAGTACACCGCCAAGTCCTGCATTTCTACAATAAATTTACAGTTGACAATTGAAGATGGATGTGCAATCCCAGCCAATGCTGCAATGTTGGTCCTATAGGTTATATTTAGAGACATAAATTATAAAACAGATTTTGTTTAGGTCAGAGTGTTTTTTTTTTTTTTTTTGATGCTTTACTCCACATCAATCACAATACATAGTGGAGTTTGTCGGCGCTATACTGTCACTGTGTCCTTATCGAGGCTTCCTTCATTTCTGAGCTGCTTGTTTTATTTCAGCGGTTGGAGAATATTCTGCGCTTTCAGTGCTGTAGGTGTTTTTAAAATCTCTTTCGTGTAGGAGGTCCCAGACTTTTTCTCAGACATTGCATGGGGACCCCTCTGGCTGCAAGCACCAAACTTCTTTCGCTCTGCTTTGCACTTTTACAAAAAAAAATATTCTGAGTCTTCAGTAATTATATTGAAATGCATGGTATAATATGTGTATAGTACATAAATGGCATGTATTTAAAATAAGAAATGTTGCCTTAATAGCATCTATTTGAGACATGACAGGTGTACCGGAGCTGACTTGAAGGTTGTGGCCTTGATTTCTATGAGACTTGAAGGAGTAAGCTATGCTTAAAGCCCAAATGAAGTCACAGAAAAGGCTATGCAGTCAGGTAGACTGTACTATGTCTTGCCTCCATTTTCCTTTAACAGCAGTTGCTCAAGGCATCTTTTGCAATATAAGTCTGTGGTGAGGGGTGTGGCTGTTATTCGGCTCTGCCAGCACAGACCACTGCAGTGTGAGGGCAGAAAGCAGCTGTGCATTGAGTTAATAAGGTATTCTAAAGCATCCCTAAGCAAAAATCAGCATCAAATCATACGGTATGGAGGTACAGGACTACAATGAGATACAACATTGTAAGACTTCAATTGGGCTTTAATGGGCATGTCTTAGCTGCAAGATATATTTCCATCTTCCTGACAAATAAGTCAGTTTTGCAAACAGTAGTTGATATCATCATCTTGTCCTCTTATTCTTGCACAGGTTGTAAATTATATACAGGGACTTTGGTTCGATATCTGCATAGCACTGTAACTCCCCAATGTTTGGTGTTAATTGATATTAAGCCTTCAGTTTTTTAAGCACTTTCAGCAGCTGATTTGATCACTTAGGCTCCATTCACCCTTGTACGACTCCAAAGTTGCACCGACTTGGATACGACTTTGGCTTTGACCAGTGATAATGGACAACCGTTGCATGTTATAACATTCAGGTACAACTTTCATGCAACTTTTGAAGGTTAACATTGAAGTCTGTGGCCCTTGAGTTGCATGAAAGTCGGACCAAAGTAGTGCATGAACTACTTTGAAGTTGCTGCAACTTTAGGTTGCACGTATATGAATGGTTACCTTTGGAAAACATGGTGTCCAAAGTTGCACGACAAGTCGTACAGGTGTGACTGGAGCCTTACTGAGTATGCAGCTTCTTATCTTCTCTATAATCCAGTTTAAGCTGGTGCTATGACCGCTGCTCCAGGTTTACTGTTCCAGGGTGGCTCCTTTCTCTTGCCAGCATCCTATGGAGCCACCCTTGCATACAGAGACTAGAGTTGCCTCCCCTGAATTCACAATAGTCCCATAGTCTAGGATGGCAAGACACTTCCCTGCTCCCCCCCCTCTCCCTTCTCCAAACTAAGAGACTGCACTGTCCACTGCTAATTCCTGTTTAGACGGCTAGTTCAGGGACGCAGCATTCAGACAGCACTAGCCAGCAGCGTAGAATGCGTTATGTAGAGATCTACGGAGGGGAAGGTTGAAGGACCAGAGGAGTGCCTTGCCATTCTAGGCTATGGAGCTCCTATGATTGTTTTAGGGCAGTGGTTCTCAACTCCGGTCCTCAGAACCCACTAACGGGCCAGATTTGAAGTATTACCTTGAAGGAGATGCAGACTAGAATACTGCAAACACTGAGCAGCAAATGATATCACCTGTGATGCATTTCAGCTATCTTGCAAACCTGGCCTGTTGGTGGGTCCTGAGGACAGGAGGTGAGAACCACTGTTTTAGGGAGACAACTCTAGTCCCCGCACGCAACAGTGGTTCTATTGGATGCCGCAAGGGACAGGAGCCACCCCAAAACAGGAAACCTGGGGCAGCAATTGGACAATCCCAGCAGAGAAGAGTTACTTGACATGCAAGGGGGAGGAGACTGTCCTAAATTGATAGGAAATTCACGCGCAATTTAAACCGTGTTTACTTCAGAATCCTATGTAAGGCTTGAAGGAACAAGATACCGATACTGTTTACAAAGCTGATTATTTTGCTGCCCTGATTTCGGGCATGGTAATTCAATGATGGGGTTGGACTTCAGAACAGGTTTGGGCGGCCTTGGTCCATCACCTGGGGAAGAAAGCTCCAGCATGCACTGGGGCTTGTACTGCTTTAACAGCTGAAGGGCCATCAGCAGCCTGATAGAGTAAACCTGATTCTTGTGTGCTGCAATAATAATGTTTATTCAGATTATAGCTATACTATAGATTCTTAATTATGCTAGCTCTAGAAGCCTGACGGCTACACCCCTCTGCTGTCATCAGGCGGTAAAGATTTTTTTTTGGTGGCAATACGACTTCTTAATTTAGTTACTTGAACAATTGTCTGAACTGCATCTCCGCGGCTGTTAACCGTTTTTTCTTTCTTTTTTAAGATTTATTTCAAAGCAGTTGGATAAGCCTGTTGCGACGATATAACACTTGAAATATAAACAATCGTTTAGCTGCTGACAATACATTGCATAGAGACGAGCTGCTGCTGTAAGCTTTGTGGAAAATTACTTTCACAATGCCAATATAGTGACCAGCTGGCCACTAATAATAATCTGCAATTACATCAGTTTGAGAATTTTCGGACTTCATTTAGAATTCATTGACCGGTGCTTTTTACCTGCAGTTGACCTACTCCTCCTGACTTACTTCAGATACTTTGCATTCGCCATAGTCTTTTATGGGAAGAAAAACATTTCTGATGTGAACCAAAGCCCGTCGACACAGGCCCATATGCTGATACCATTGACAGATACATTGAAAAACTGTAAAACAAAAATAGTTTCCCTTTAAAAGAAGGCCGTCATGAGACCAAATACCTATATGAGAAGCCTCATAGGGACATTTTTATTCTTTGACTTTACTAGTCCTGGTGAAGTAGCATTGAATCTGCTCAGCTGGATTTCAAGTTGCATTACTATTCATGTGTAAGTTTAGAGCAGTATTTCTCAGGGTTCCATATAACCCTAAGGTTCCTCCTAAAGGTTCCATGAAAGATGAGCATTTTCTGCTCCTCAGATAAATTGCCACTGACACCAACAATCTTTTAAACTATGGAAGTCTTCTCCCAAAAGTCTTCAATATAAAGAGACCCATTCCCAATGACCACCATTTTATAAAGAGGCCCTTCTCCCAATGGCCACAGTTGTAAGGAGGCCCTTCTCCCAATGGCCACCATTGTAAGGAGGCTCTTCTCCCAATGGCCACCATTGTAAGGAGGCCCTTCTCCCAATGGCCACCAGTATAAATAGGCCCTTCTCCCAATGGCCACCAGTGTAAGGAGGCCCTTCTCCCAATGGCCACCAGTGTAAGGAGGCCCTTCTCCCAATGGCCACCAGTGTAAGGAGGCCCTTCTCCCAATGGCCACCAGTGTAAAGAGGCCCTTCTCCCAATGGCCACCAGTGTAAAGAGGCCCTTCTCCCAATGGCCACCAGTGTAAGGAGGCCCTTCTCTCAATGGCCCACAATGTAAGGAGGCCCTTCTCTCAATGGCCCACAGTGTAAAGAGGCCCTTCTCCCAATGTCCACCAGTGTAAGGAGGCCCTTCTCTCAATGGCCCACAGTGTAAGGAGGCCCTTCTCCCAATTACCACCAGTGTAAGGAGGCCCTTCTCCCACTAGCCACCAGTGTAAGGAGGCCCTTCTCCCACTGGCCACCAGTGTAAGGAGGCCCTTCTTCCAGTGGCCATCTACATAAGGAGGACCTTCTTCCAGTGGCCATCAACATAAGGTGGCTCTTATCCCAATGACCACCATTATAAGGAGGCCATTGTTCCAATGACCACCAATGTAAGGAGACCCTTCCAGTAACCACCAACGTAAAGAGGCTCTTCTCCTAATGAACACCAATGTAAGGGTGCACTTCTCCCAGAGACAAACTAAACTAAATTGGGTCAGTCTCCCACTAACCAACAATGTATGGGAGCTCTTCACTGACCACCAGTTAAAGAGGGCATTTCATTGGGCATACTTTCACATTGCTAATATAGTGACCAGCTGGCCGCAGATCTTCCATGTTAGATTTTGATAGACCGGCCATAGAATAGGATGGTGTGCTACGCATGGTTACATCTCAGAAGAATAAACTAGAATCTTTAGAACTGGCTCACCACTAACCTTTTCTGGTCAATCTATATGGAGCTGGCCAATCAAAATCCATGTGTGTTCAGTCCTGTGGGGTCGGGATAGAGCTAACCTTTTAGGATAGCTATCCTAAAAAGAACATCATTTTTTTCTCGTTTTCTTTTATGTGTGTAAAATTGAGCAAAAACATGCAGGTTTTCATTATCTGTATCAGCCATAATTGGGGTGCGGACAGTTGTCTTGCACTGGGGTCACAAGGGGAAATCTTTTTCAATCATTTGAACAATCTGTGTGCCTGGAATCATCCATTTACTATATTAAAATGAAATGGGATATAGTACCAAGGCTTTGGAGTATAAATATTTCAAGGTCAGGTCAATCTTTTAGTTTGCAAGAACCACTCAGTTTTGCTTGGACTAAGAATTGAAATGCGGCAAGGGTCGGCTTTACATGTAGGGCCCATTTACATCTATGTGTTACATTGTATGCATTGTGGTGCCATTCATTTTGAATGTCACCCCAAGGCATGAAGGCAACACACCTGCATCCTTTGCTATTGACATACTGCGTGTTTGACCAAAGAGTCAGGCTGTCCTTATAAAAAATCTGAGTTGTCTGGGAGTGATGGGCAGCAGTTGAGATGGGGAGAAGTTAGGAACACATTATATGCTCCATTTTGATGCCTGTGCTTAAGAGGTTTAGGTCTAATTCTATCCATAGCTTTGATTTCAATGGACACCCTTTAGCTCACTCCCTCAACGGCCACTAATTGAAGACTCCCCCTGACATTGTTGGCCTTCCAACATCTGATGAAGCCTTATTTAGCCTGATGTGGAACAGTATGGTCATGGTCAATTGTTCTAATCAAAGCACGATATACCCTGAGTTGCAGGTTCACAGTAATCAACACGCTGTTTCTGCCTTAGGCCCCTTTCACGCGAGGCGGATCCGCTTCTACGGAGTCCGCCTCTGTCCGCCGGCTCAGCGGGAGATCTCTCCTTCGCTCTATGCTGAGCCGGCAGATGACAGGTCCCTCTCTGCTCACTGAGCGAGGAGGGGGTTTTCCAGCACCGCTGGTCTCTATGGAGAGATCGGATGAAAACGGACAGCATGTTCGTTTTCATCAGATCTCACCCGATCCGCCAGTGACGGATCCGGACGTAGGGCCATCCGTCTGCTTTTGGCGGATCGGACCGGGTCGGATGTCAGCGGACATGTCTCCGCTGACATCAGTCGCTCCATAGACCAGCATGGAGCGCCCGTTCAGGTCCGCCGTCAAAACTGACAGGTGGACCTGAACGGTCCATCAGTGTGAAAAGGGGCCTTAGGTGTCAGGGAGTGACGGGTGGAAGTTGGGATGGGAAAGAGTTAAGCCGGCCATAGGTGGTTCAAATCTCAGCCGGTTCGTGTTGAACCGTGATTCCAACCAAGTATGGGCCGGCTGAATGTACCCAAGTTGATCAATTTTACATGCTATTATTGCAAGCCTAGTGGAGGGAGATGGAAGTGGAGGCCGCAGGTCCTAGAAGTCACTAGTAACGAGACATTCAAGTGGATGACTGGAGGACTTGGGGGCACAGATGTTAGTGTAATTAAGAAACCACAATCAGCCCTTTACTGTCTTTGCTTACCTCAAATAACTGGAGGAAAGCGAAGAGTCAAATTGTGATATCACTGAAGATAATGTCCATACCTGAGGTGTGAACACTGCAGACAAGATGTACAATAGCCAGCTGTTGTCTACAGCTTGCAAACAATTGCACAATTTATGTTGTAGGAAAGACATTACTGTGTTAGATAGAAAAGGAGGGTTTTTCTGTTGCACAACCCATAGAAAATATTATTCTGTCACAAGATTATATGTGTATGTATTGTATTTTATGTGTGTTATTTACCTGTAGAGGCCTCCTTGTGTAGATATCTAAAAGGCCTGAGACTGCTGCTGGGCACCACCACCTTTGGATTTGATGTCAGCAGACTCATAGCTGTCACTTAATAGTATTCCTCAGCAGCTACATATAAAAGGTTATGTAGGAAGGGGAGGGGCAGAGGAGCTGGGCCAGTACAGACAGTAATAGACCCTCTTAGAAGAGTAGAGGCCTATGATGTGCAAGGAGGGAGGGGGTTGTACTAGGGATATGACTCTTTCTGAAGTTCAGAGGCACAGGCCAATAAAAACTTTCTATAAAAACACTGTAAGCGAGCATTTAAAATACTTTATTTTTCAGTCAAATTTACCTGAATTTTTTTTTTTAGTTGCTGGGATGGGTCTCTTTGTAGTGTTCACTGTATTTTTCTAAGAAAATATAGAGAGAGAAGCCACTACTGAATTGGCGATATCTGACCAGTGAATGTTTATGTTGGGTTCAGGTAGACGGACAATCAGATCCCAGCGTTGTATGGTCTATTTACAAGGGTTGTGATAACCCAGGCACACAATTTTTTTTCTTGCTGTCATCATTGACAATGTGAGGAACGCAGTTAATGAGATGAAAAAAAAAAGAAAAAGCAAAAAAAAAAAAAGAAAACTAGCAATAATATTTTTAAAGGAGGTTTCCAGCCTGTACGTCCCTTTTAAGAGCATATATATATATATATATATATATATATATATATATATATATATATATATATATATATATATATATAAGGGGTGTCCGTTGTAGGCTCCCCCCACCAGTATTTCTCTTTTATGTCCAATTAAAGATGTAAGGGCTTCTGCCCCGTTAGCGCCCCACCGCTCCCAAACAAAATTAGCAGGAACAAAATCTTAATAATAAAAATCTAACAAAATAAATAAATAAAAATTGGTGCCTTGATCCCAGCTTTCGGGAGGCACAGGTATCATTGTATCTTACCTAGTTCATTGTGGGAATCGATTCTCGCAGGTTTTCGAGATAGCAATGAGATGCGGTGACATCACCTGCATCTTCCAGAAGCCAAGATTAGTAATTTTACAAAAAAAATGATTTCACAAGAAATAACATTACGAAAAAGCTTTATTTATAAGCGTATTTGTTTGGGCGGGGACTGGCAGGGAAGCAGTCCTTTGCATAAAAGGCGTTCTTTTTGAGTAGAATTGGTCTGGGGAAGGGAAGGGGGGGGGGGGGGGTCATCGTCTAGGTTTTCATCAGGTGGACATGTTATTGTAGAGGTGGGTGGATGCAGGGTGGCAGGCCAGGCTATATATTTTGACAGCCTAGGAAGCTGTAATTTACATTCAGCAGGCTGTATTTGTAGGGAACGGGGCCTTACCAGAGCATTCTTCGGTAGGCTAGTCTGAACAATGCAGACATGCCACATTACGATCTGCCGGGTGCCACTGAAAATGACATTGCATGCCCAACTTGGCACACGTACCGTAGGTTGCCTATGTTAGATTGAAAATCTAGGTTAAATGGACAACTAAAGGTATATGTACCGTAGGTTGCCTATGTTAGATTGAAGATCTAGGTTAAATGGATAACTAAAGGTATACTGCAAGCTTGCACCAAGTACAGCTAAGAAAACAAATTTAAATGTATATTTTAACACTAATGTTCACAGAAAATATATGTCCACCAAAATGCAACACATACAATCAATAGAACATTTAATGTCATTATTTCATCAGTTTAAATCGGTGGTAAACCATTTAGTAGTTGCAGTCACAGGGAATTCTGTCATTGTACAAGCCTTAAGTGTGTGTATGGATAAAATATAGTGATGGTTTAAATAAGAGGAATACTAAAACACCAAAAATAAACAGCTTGCATTGGGATGTCTGAGTTTCCGGAGTTAAGAGTGGATGTACGGTATATAAGCCTATATATGTATAATCATTTGTGGAGACTTGGAGGTTCTAAGGACCTGGAGGACTTGGAGGACCTAAAGTGCCCGGATTGTGAAAGGGAAACTCTAGGCTTGTTAAAAAGTATTTCCCTTAAGGTTCGTTATATACATTACATAGTTTTTAGAAAACGTTCTTTGCTGCTTTTGCTTTGGTAGATTTTGAGATTGACAATCCCAGTGCACTTGATGCAAGACTGAAGAGCGGCGCATCGTATAATCTTCTGCGCTGGACCTACACGTGTAGGATTCTATTCTTCAGCTTGTGGACTCTACCAAAAAATCGAACAAATGTCACCATCCACGCCAACTATTGTATTTCCAAACAGAATACTCAAACAGTAGCTGAAGCTGATTGGCTGCGGTCACTGTTCAGTCAACAGTTTTCTGCTTGGCTCCTGCAATCTATAGATCAAATTTTGTCAAGCCAGATGGTGCTGGCAGGGCCACCAATGGATTGAACTTGATCCATGTTTGGCCAGTCCTAGATGTTCAGTTTACCTAAGGATGCCTGTAAGTTGAACTCAAACCTATGGGCTCACCTTAGCTTGTAAGATCACCCTGGGACTTTGCTTAGCTTGTGCCTGAGGTTCCACAAAACCTTGGCCTTCTAGTAAGCAATTATTGACAATATAACCTACTGGTAGGTAACTGGCCTGCCTCCTCTTGCTGGCCAAGCCTTTCTATTCCCTTCCAAATTCAGTGGACTGCCTTACTGGCCAACAGGAAGGCTTATACCGGGAGGAGGTTCCCAGTAACTGACCAGGAAGTGGTGTGCTCCATCGTTGCCAACATCTGGTGGAGTTGCTTTAGGAACCTGGAGCTGAACTAAGCGCTAAGATTTTCTTTTAACAAAACTGAAGTTTTCTTGTAGCATCCAGAATCCTTGCAAAATCGATAAAATAAGGAGATCAAACTCTCATATGGCATTGCTGTAGGTGACATTACTCATATAGGCAAAAACAAGAAACAGAGGGTGGACCAGCCTAGTGCTCTACCTTTGAGATAATTAACTTTAATTAAGAAAAACAAGTTCAGATGTATATTCACAAACGGCAACATCAAATAGGCACATCAAAGTTCAAACATGGGATGTTGTTCCAAAAGGTTGATGCATTTCGAGGGGAGATGCTCTCTTCCTCAGAGCCAAATGCCTCAGCCTTTTGGAACATCTTCACATTCGTTTGGGACTTGTCCAGTGGACTGTTTGGAGTATTTTTCGGACTTTGGTCTGCCTATTTGATATTGCCGTTTGTGAGTATACATCTGAACTTGTTTATATTAATAAAGTTATCTCAAAGGTAATTCGCTAGGCTAAAGGGGATGGGAGCCTGATCCCCAGCCAGGTACTTGCTAAGGAGCAGTTGGACTGGGGACCAGGCTCCCAACCTCCTTTTATCTCTAAAAATTTCTGGATGATGGTACAACTTCTAATTGGCCCTATCTATTTATTAATATTGTTCCCTGAGGCCAGTCATAATTTCCAGTTCTAATGCGATAGGCTTGTGCTCCCTCTGTTTCTTGTTTTTTGCAGTTATCCCTCTGGGTTTTCCCGGCCCTTTCTTTGGGGGGGGCAGCAAAGCCGACGTTGAAGGGTTTTCCCGGCTCTTTCTTTGAGGGGGCAGCAAAGACGGCATTGAAGGGTTTTCCCGGCCCTTTCTTTGGGGGGGGCAGCAAAGCCGGCGTTGAAGGGTTTTCCTGGCCCTTTCTTTGGGGGGGCAGCAAAGCCGGCGTTGAAGGGTTTTCCTGGGCCCTTTCTTTGGGGGGGCAGCAAAGCCGGCGTTGAAGGGTTTTCCCGGGCCCTTTCTTTGGGGGGGCAGCAAAGCCGGTGCTAAGTTTTCATCAGTCGAAGATTGCATATTGATCCTTGCCAAAACATCTCTCTGGAGCGCAGATTTGTCTTTTTTGTCTGCGTTACTCAGATAGGGATAGTTGGGGAAGAAGCAAGATATTAGCGTTCCGTCGTCCAGACTCCTCCGTTGCCTGAGGGAGTGCATTTAGCGCAGTCACATGTCGTCGATCTCCTAATACCGTCAAACCAAAATCTGAAAAGAATCCGATCAGCTGCTTGTCCTATCATCATCCTTAAAGCGGGAGTAAACCCGCTGACATTTTTTTTTTTTTTTTTACACCTGTAAGGGAAAAGGCATAATGAGCTAGTATGCACCGCATACTAGCTCATTATGAAATACTTACCTTAGAACGAGGCGTCGGTAACTCACCTGGTCCACGCCGAGGTCGCTGACATGTTGCCTCGGCGTGTCTTCCGGGTATCGCGACTCCAGCGCTGTGAGTGGCTGGAGCCGCGATGTCGTCACTCCCGCGCATGCGCACGGGAGACTTCGTCCCGGCAGGGTTCGTATTCTGCCGGCCTTTCAGACGAGAATCCCCCGTGCGCATGCGCCGCTGCAGTCAGCGGCGTATTGCACGGGGAATATCTCCTAAACCGTAAAGGTTTAGGAGATATTTTTTGTACCTACAGGTAAGCCTCATTACAGGCTTACCTGTAGGTGAAAGTGGAAAATCTGACTTTACTTCCACTTTAAGTCTGATCGCTGTGAACACGTAGAGGGTCATGGCCGTCTTCAAGAGTATGTGATGGTCTTTTGGCGACCCTTTTTTAGATTTCTCACGACCGCAGCGTTCATTACGTGCCTGCTTCCCTTTTAGGATATTGTCTTTTTTTATGTAGATAGATCACTTCTAGTACCTGCTGCACACCCTAAAGGAACGCTTTGCGTGTTTGCTATTTTTATATGCTCCTCCAGAATGAAGAAGCCCTTGACTCTTCAAGCTGTTTGCGGTTGCCTGACCGTGTCCTTTAGACGCGTAGTCCCTACATCGGCTGACGAGCCCAAGGGCCCCCAACGTCTGGCCCTCTGAATCTCCTTTCAGAGATCTTTGGAGTAGAGAATCCCATTACACCATGTATAATCGCCCTATATCGCATATAACTGTCAGAAAATCTGCTTTATGAAGAGTTTAAATATTTTGCTAAGCGGCATTTAATATAAAGAATGCGTGTTACACATGTAGGAACTCTAAGTACAGAAATGCACACTTAAAGGAGAACTCCTGAATTTTTTGAAGACGTTGTGTAAATAGCCATTAACCTGTGTCAGTTTGTTTTTTGCTTAGAAAAAAAGAAAAAAATTATTAAAATTATATATGAAAGGAAAATCGGTGGTCCTGTAGGATTGAACAACAAACCCGTGACGCCATATGTGTCGTCAGTTTGATGCTGTAGTAGCTCCGCCCACCTCAGGACATGCAGACTAGATAGAAGCTGATTTTAAGCTTTGAGTGCCAGGATTATTACCGTTCACGATAAATTCTAAAAAAAAAAGGACACCAGATCCATATATCTTGATGATTTAGTCATTTAATGGAAGTTTTCAATATTCTGAAGGACGTTCTCCTTTAAGCACTCATAGGTTACATTGTGAAAGCGCTCTATCCGAAGTAACACAACTATGGAAAGCTGTACAGAGTTTTTTGGAATGCCTAAAGTGCTGCGCGGTAGGCATCTCAACATGAATATGTTTTTATGATCTGGTTCCATAGTGAACTGCCCATATGACAAGTACTTTTTTTTATCAACTTATTAAGTTGACCACTATGGTAGCTCTTGCTGAGTTTAGTAAACTTTTATAGATGATGTGTGTTAAACACATGAAAAAATGTTATAAAGAGGAAAAAGGGATAAAGAGTGACGTCACACGTGATTGATCTTTGAATGATTTGGTTATGCTGTATAACTTTATTTTTTTTTTCTTTTGATTTGTACACTGTTTTGCTTGTTTTTTTTTTTGTTTTTTTTTCCTGTTTTTGGAGTATGATCATTTGCATGACAATTTCTTTTTCTGTATTTTTTTTTTTTCAAAGCCATGTTCTGTAATTTCTGTTTTATTTGTATGATCTGGTTTAATTTAAAATTGATTTTAAAGTTAAATAAAAACAGTTTTGGATTGTCAAATCCTGCACACCGTATACAGTGAATTTCGATACGTTGTTCAACAGTTCGATCTTAATAAACATTTCAATAACAGGTTGAATTGTGTGTGTGTACGCGTCTTTTTTTTTTCTTTTCATCCAAAAAATATAATATTTCTATTAGGCAAACAGAATTTTCTACAGCAGCCATTCTCAACTAGGATTCTGTTGAACCCTAGGGTTTCTTCAGTGGTTAGGCTGGGGATTCTTTGAGCTTTGGCTGACTGCTCTCCTATTTGGCCCACATGATTTGGGACCAATGCCACTTGGTAAAAACAGCAGCAAGACACAAACCTTTTAGCTGTAAGGGTATCATTTTGATGACCACGGTTATATTCTTCCCACTGACCAATAAGGGGCATTCTTCCCTCTGGCCACCAATACAAGGAGCATTCTTCCCACTGACCACCAATGTAAGGAACATTCTTCCCACTAACCACCAATGTAAGGAGCATTCTTCCCACTGATCCCCAATGTAAGGAGCATTCTTCCCACTGATCACCAATGTAAGGAGCATTCTTCTCACTGATCACCAATGTAAGGAGCATTCTTCCCACTGATCACCAATGTAAGGAACATTCTTCTCACTGATCACCAATGTAAGGGTCATTCTTCCCACTGATCACCAATGTAAGGAGCATTCTTCCCCCTGATCACCAATGTAAGGAGCATTCTTCCCACTGATCACCAATGTAAGGAGCATTCTTCCCACTGATCACCAATGTAAGTAACATTCTTCCCACTGATCACCAATGTAAGGAACATTTTTCCCACTGATCACCAATGTTAAGCCCCATACACACGGTCTGACTTTTTCATCAATTTGGTCCGATCGGACAAGGTTGTTGAAAAATCAGACCGTGTGTATGCACCATCGGACAGTGTTCGTCGGTTTGTCCGTCGGACAAAGTCTTATCTCCTGCTGGAAAGATTTCCCGTCAACCCGGTCCGATCACACCAAATCCGAGCGTGTGTACGCTTGTCCGACCGGACAAAGTGCTACGCATGCTCAGATCACATTACAAGACCAAAGCTATTGGCTACTAGCCTCTACGTAGTCCCGTCGTAGGCAACAAACGTCACCACGTTCAGAATGATCGGATTTTCCGACAACTTTGTCCGATCGTGTGTACGCAAAACCAACATCAGACAAAGTATGACGGACATGGTCCGACGGACCTGGTCCACGGATTGTCCGCGCGTGTGTATGGGGCTTAAGGGTCATTCTTCCCACTGATCACCAATGTAAGGAGCATTCTTCCCACTGATCACCAATGTAAGGAGCATTCTTCTCACTGATCACCAATGTAAGGAGCATTCTTCCCACTGATCACCAATGTAAGGAACATTCTTCCCACTGATCACCAATGTAAGGAGCATTCTTCCCACTGATCACCAATGTAAGGGGCGTTCTTCCCACTGATCACCAATGTAAGGGGCATTCTTCCCTGACCACCATCAGAATACAATAGCTCAGTGGGGAGGATTCCCCCATCCAAATCGAATGGGTGAATGAAGTCAGTATTTTTCATCCAGCTTGCTGGTTGAAGGAAAATAAACTGATTGATGGGGCAACCCACTGACCTCTGATGAGTTGGTTTAGGCAGGAGTTCCTGAAGTTCCTCTGGGGGGAAAAGGTATGCAATATTAATAATAGGTTAGCATAGCAGCATAACAATTGATCTACTACAAGAATAAGTACAACAGTACATAACATCTGTGATAAATGTCTGCACATGAATTATGAATTGCAACCCTCAATAAACACAAAAATTGAAAACAACATAGCAATAACTACTACTCATCTATTATACAGTACGTGTGTGAGAGGAGAGGATGGAGACCAAAGCACTGGTGGAGACAACACCCATAGATCATGTAATATGTAAGAACCACTAGGAAGGTTTTAGTCAACCAATCGTTCCAAGTTTTTTCATAGAAAGCTGGACATTCTCTATGTGTGTACACTGGCTTTTTAAAGCCTAGAAATTTGTTTAAGAGCTTCACCCATTGGGTTGCCTGGAAGTGGAATTTAAAATTACGAATACATGCTTCCGCTGTCAGCACTGAATAAGCTATATGTAGAATTAGTTACATACAGAATACAAGTGAGTAAGTGCTGCTCAGACATTTACAAGAAGCTTTGTATCTTATGAATAAATACTAAGCTTCCTCTGCTTGGCAAAGCTGTAGATCGTGACATCATCCACCCACCTCTCGACCTCAACCAGAGGAAGTCTTATGTTCAGGGGCATTGCTAGGTGGGAAAAAGACCAGGGGCTTCAGCCCAAAGTCCGAGCCAGGGGGGCTCACTTGCTGGTTGCTGCATGGCCTACCAGTGCCCATCAATACTGACCACTAAAAACTGACCCACACTGACCTACCTAATCCACACTGACCTACTTGACACACACTGACCTACCTGACCCACACTGACCATTACACTGACCTACCTGACTTACACTGACCTACCTGACCCACACTGACCATTACAATGACCTACCTGACTCACACTGACCTACCTCACCCACACTGACCATTATACTGACCTACCTGACACACACTGACACACACTGACCATTACATGTCAGACTTCAGGTGACCTCCTGCAGCTTAGCCATAGTGTGCGGCACGCCCATCCCAGTAGACGGCAGGCAGCCAGAGACAGGAGAGGAGAGCCGCCCGAGCTATGAATAAGCACTGATGTAACACCCGTTTGTTGTGGATGATTTGATGTGATCTTCGTTTTGGAATAAACAACACAAGAAATCAATTTCGGTTTGCGGCTATCCAGAGTTCTTTCAATTATCTTCTACCTTACATGTATTAGCCAGCACCTGAGGCTCTCTGACGGGAAGGCAAGCACTCGTCTTGGTGGGCCGACCTAGAGCAGTAGACGGCAGGCAGCCAGAGACAGGAGAGGAGAGCCGCCCAAGCGAGGGCCGAGCAGGGATCTCATAGTTCTCAATGTGGCCACATTGTAATTCCCACCTTCTGGAGCCTGCAGTGCCTATAATGGACATCACATGTCCCACGGTCCCTGCATTGGACCATTGGGACGTCCATCATAGGCGCTGCAGGCTCCAGAAGGCGGGACCTGCTATGTCACTCGGCCGCGCTCGGAGTCAGATCAGTCCCCGCTCGGGCTGATAATAGAAGTGTGAATGCCCAAGACCCAGGGATTTTTGGGGTCCCACTCGGGGCTCCAGCCCCCTCTCCCGACGCCACTGCTTATGTTCATTCATAAAATGCAAAACATCCTGTGAATGAATAAGCAGCTCTCAGGCTGACTCGATTTTGTTCCTGGAACGGGACAGGAAGTCCCTGTATCGCTTCCAGCACACAGTGCTATATACTGTATGTAGCTGATTCCACATTCAGTTTGTAAAGTATTGACAGCGAGTGCATGTATTAGTCATTTTCAATAGTTTGTTTGGGCCACATGGGCCCAAACTAACTATTTTATGTGAAATGAAACCTGAAGTTAGGTTTTACCAGGGGTCTCCACGCAGTCTTCCCATTCATGTGTATGTGTCTTTATTTACCACTTCTAGGTCAGCAGTCCCTTTTCCTGATGGGATTCAGTGTACCTTCCAGAAATAGCAGAACAGTAACGCTATCCTGGAGGTTTTTATTTTCCTTATGGTTACTTGCAGGTCAATTACCTTCATTAAAACACTTGCCCATTTTAAACATACTGGCACCCCGGGAAAATATAACTTGAGGACCACTTAAAGCAGAACTTTAGTTTTAGAGAAAAAAAAATTAAATAAAGTGCCCAGGTTGTGGGGGTTAGTTTTTTTTTTGTAGTCTTTGTCATCTTGACAAGATCTCACTTTTTCTTCCTGATGGGGAGATACAACAGAAAGTGAGAAATAAAATCTCTCCAAAGTGAGGGGAAATCCCTCTCCTAGACAAGTATAAAAAAGATTGAGGGGCAAAAAAGAAAATCGGAAGACACGGAAGGATCCCTTTCTCAAAGTGACAGCCTCCATTAGGAACATAAAAACACTTGTTGAATTACTGATGGTCAACTTCAAAAATCTGATCCGTAAAAAAAAAATCTATTGCCCACCATACCTTTTACTCCTTGTAGGGGAGTGCCCGGGCTTACAGTGATGCCAAATAATACACGTGGAAAACATTTTGAGGACACTTTGCCAACGTGTCCCCAAAATGTCAGAGAAATCATGTGTTTTTTGTTCTTGAATCTCTTCTCGGGTCTTGAGTTTTTGTATTTATGACCTTGTTAATGGATTGAGGTTTGATCTATGGTGTGCTGCCTAATTCTCCAGATGCATTGTATGTCCTCGCCGTAAGCAGGGCATCTTCCAGCAAGGCATTCTTGACTCTCAATCTAAAAAAAAAGAGACAGACACTTTACAAGGAGTGTTCAACACACCCCTTGATAGAAGTGCTTTGAAAAGAGCTCTACTTCTAATTGACACAACTTCATAGAGGAGCCATGGAGAGGTCCCTACTTCCAACAGACACTGTTTGATAGAGGAGCCATGGAGAGATCCCTACTTCCAACAGACACCGTTTGATAGAGGAGACATGGAGAGATCCCTACTTCCAACAGACACCGTTTGATAGAGGAGACATGGAGAGATCCCTACTTCCAACAGACACCGTTTAAAAGAGGAGCCATGGAGAGATCCCTACTTCCAATAGACACCGTTTGATAGAGGAGCCATGGAGAGATCCCTACTTCCAATGGGCACTTCTTGATAGAGGAGTAATAAAGAGATTCGTACTTCCAATAGAAAGCCCTTGTTAAAAGGAGCTGGGGAGAGATCTCTACTTCTAAAAGACACCACTGTATACAGGTCCATTGGAGACATCCCTTCTTCCAATAAATGCCTCTTGATAGGGGAACCATTACGGAGATCCCTAATACACCTCTTGATAAAGGAGCCATGGAGAGATCCCTACCTCCAATAGACTTCCATTGATAGAGGAGCCATGGAGAGATCCCTATTTTCAATAAACACCTCTTGATAAGGGAGCCATGGAGAGATCTCTACTTCTAGCAGCCATTCCTTGCTAGAGAAGCCATGGAGAGATCCCTACTTCCAACAGATTCCCCTTGATATAGGCACCATGACCAGACCCTTACCATCAATTTCCCTTGATAGAGGAGCCGTGGAGTGATGCTTCACGCCAACAAAAAGCCACTTGATATAGGCAGCATAGAGAGATACTTCCAATAACCCTTTTTATAGAGATGCCATGGAGAGATCCCTACTTCCAATAGAAACCACTAGGTAGAGGAGCCATGGAGAGATCCTTTACTTCCAATAGACCGCCTTTAATAAAGCACCATGGAGAGATCCCTAATTCCAATAAACACCCCTTGATAGAGGCACCATGGAAAGAACCCTATTTCTGATAAACACCCATTAATAGAGATGCCATGGAGAGATCCCTACTTCTAATAGAAACCACTAGGTAGAGGAGCCATAGAGATCTTCTTGCTTCCAATAGACACCCCCTGATAGAGGACTCATGGCAAAAATTGCTGGCCTCAGGTACAGCTTCCCCTCCAGCAGAGAGAACAGTGAGAAACACATTAGGGACCTCACCAAATATAACTTCAAATGTGAGACACAATTTTGTGACATCACCAAATATGATTCCAATAGAGTGACTTTGTCCAGGCTAAGATGATGTCATCTCTATACTGCAAGCAGGAGGAAGCATTGCCACAGTCCAATATTCAGACTGCAAACTGTAACCTTGTAGGAAGTCACAAGGTGAGAGGTTGCAGCAGGGACTGATCTATATTCGTGAACACAGCCAAGAACTGCACAGGCACCAGGATTCACATGCTTGTGTCATCTCTGATTCGGTATCTCAGTCCAGAAAGTAGGTGACCCTGGATGATGCCAGAATAAAGATGGCTCCACCATTCTTCTGGAGAGGAAAGCAGGTGAAGGCATTGTCGGGGGGGGGGGGGGGGGGGGGGTACTGTGATCTCTATGACAGGAAATGAATTCTGACATTACTTTGCATGTACTGAACATAATATATCTGATGCTAGGTCCACTTTCAATGCACTGCTCTGTTTGCACACATACACTCTGGTCATCTGCTGCAGACAATCCCGAAGTGTTGTGTATGTACACGCTCCTAGCCGGCCCGACCTTCACTCCCGCTAATCTGCTTTTGTTCTGCAAATTAGGAAGCAAACACTTCAATGTGTTATTCAGACTTCCAATGCACTCCGCCTATAAGAAACCATAAGGGATGGCGGCGGGCCAGAATCTTCCGGGAAAACTGAATAGATGTTTACCTAATAAAGAGAATCTGTCACCCCTGGGAGCTCTTTTAATACTGAAGTTTATTCTGTTTATGTTTTACCCTCCATTATTTCCTCCCTCATCTACATACTAATGATAAAGACTCTTCTTTTTCATTACATACTTTATTTTAGATCTAGAGGCGTCATCACTGGCTTGCTGTGCTTCTCTATACAATGCAGGCAGATCACGGCTCATGGGAGGGGCCGGCAGGGTGCTGTATATAGCTTGGTGGGAGGGGCTGGCAGTGCGCTGTACATAGCTTGGTGGGAGTGGCCGGCAGGGTGCTGTATATAGCTTGGTGGGAGGGGCCAGCAGGGTGCTGTACATAATTTGGTGGGAGGGGATGGCAGGGTGCTGTACGTAGCTTGGTGGGACGGGCCGGCAGGGGGCTGTACATAGCTTGGTGGGAGGGGCCGGCAGGATGCTGTACATAGCTTGGTGGGAGGGGCTGGCAGGGTGCTGTACATAGCTTGGTGGGAGGGGCTGGCAAGGTGCTGTACATAGCTTGGTGGAGGGGCTGGCAGGGGGCTGTACATAGCTTGGTGGGAGGGGCTGGCAGGGTGCTGTACATAGCTTGGTGGGAGTGGCCGGCAGGGTGCTGTATATAGCTTGGTGGGAGGGGCCAGCAGGGTGCTGTACATAGCTTGGTGGGACGGGCTGGCAGGGGGCTGTACATAGCTTGGTGGGAGGGGCTGGCAGGATGCTGTACATAGCTTGGTGGGAGGGGCTGGCAGGGTGCTGTACATAGCTTGGTGGGAGGGGCTGGCAAGGTGCTGTACATAGCTTGGTGGGAGGGGCTGACAAGGTGCTGTACATAGCTTGGTGGGAGGGGCTGGCAGGGTGCTGTACATAATTTGGTGGGAGGGGCTGGCAGGGTGCTGTACATAGCTTGGTGGAGGGGCTGGCAGGGGGCTGTACATAGCTTGGTGGGAGGGGCTGGCAGGGTGCTGTACATAGCTTGGTGGGAGGGGATGGCAGGGTGCTGTATATAGCTTGGTGGGAGGGGCTGGCAGGGTGCTGTATATAGCTTGGTGGGAGGGGCTGGCAGGGTGCTGTGCATAGATTGGTTTGAGGGGCTGGCAGGGGGGCTGTACATAGCTTCCTGAAAACATCACAGCACCCTGCCTCAGTATTCCTTTCAAGATCCCTCAGCTCTAATGCAAGCAGAGGGAGGAGTTATGCAAATATCAAAATGCCTTGATGGTTGGATGTCAGTCTGGAGGAGTGGACGTTCCTAGACAGGCTGTATTTGCATGCTGATGATCACTACACGTGATGCTGAGCCTCCATGATTAAAAGAACTGAAATCCAATAAATGAAAGGGGCAGGCCATGCCATGGAAGAGACGTCAGTTGTACTGACGATAAGTCAGACTCCAGAGTATCTGTCGTGAACAGGTGTGACCAGAACGGCGTGGACAGCAACAGAGGAAACCAAACGCATGTAAAGTGAAATAGTGTAATTTATTAAGGTAAGTGAAATATAAATACAACCACCTCCAATACAACACAGTGCACAACAATCCAACTACCAGACAGAGACCCACAAATAACAACAGTAAACAGGTATATACAATAGATGGGAAAAACCAAAATCGTAAACGTAGCCAGGCAAGGGTCATCAACGGGGGGATCAGCAGATGGGGGCAAGGAGCAAACAGGACAGGGAGAAGGTGGACGGGATCAGGCTGCAGGGCAAGGGTACAAGGTAACAGGATCACAGGAGGGACAGGTAGTTCAGGTTCCAGGGTCAGGGATCACAGGTACAGGTCAGGGCGCAAAGACAATACCAAGGCAAGTGTGTGAGTGCTTGCCAGGTATTAATACACATCTCCTGCAATCAGTCTCAGGTGATGCCTGATCACAGGAGATAATGTCGGCTCCACGCTGCTGGGAAACACCTGCTGGTGGATGCCAGTACTACGTCCCAAGGATCAGACAGTGCCACCAGCAGGTGAAACCTTTCATGACAGTTCCAGACTGCCAGGAGACACCCGCTGGTGGACACTGGTACTGTGGTACTGTTACGGTGGTACTGCAAGCCAAAGGTCTGACAGCACCACCAGCAGGTGGAACCTTTCCTGACAGTAACCCACTGCTAAACCCCCTTCCTAACCAGACCAATTTTCAGCTTTCGGTGCTCTCACATTTTGAATGACAATTACTCAGTCATGCAACACTGTACCCATATGAAATGTTTGTCCTTTTTTTCATACAAATAGAGCTTTCTTTTGGTGGTATTTAATCACTGCTGGGCTTTTTATTTTTTACGCTATAAATCAAAAAAGACAGAAAATTTGTTAAAAAAATAAATAAAATCTTTTGTTTCTGTTAAAATTTATTTCAGAGTATTGGCGAGTATTGGCAGAGTATTGGCAGAGTATTGCGAGTATTGGCGAGTATTGGCAGAGTATTGGCAGAGTATTGCAGAGTATTGCAGAGTATTGCAGAGTATTGGCAGAGTATTGGCAGAGTATTGCAGGGTATTGCAGGGTATTGCAGGGTATTGCACATTATTGCACAGTATTGCACAGAGCAGCGCTGTGGGCACTACAGATCCAGCCCACAGCGCTGCTAAAAATGATCTCTCACCCTCTCCCCTCGCACTGTATAGATCGGTACAGAGAGGGGAGGGAGGAACCGGCGTCATGACATGACGCTGGTTTGTTTACAAGTGATCGCTCCGTCAAGTGGCCATTTACCGTGATCCGTGATGCACTGGGTCTTCCTCCATGGACGCCCTCCCAGAATAAGCCGACCGTGCTGTAGCCGTCTTTCGGCTATGGCCCGGTCGGCATGTAATTAAAAGGGCCGTGGTGGAACCAGTCTAATTTTCTGCTAAGTAGGAACCACTGGTTTCTTGAATATGACAATGAGGTCACTGTACTCCAATGGCCTCCATGGGCACCAGATCTCAATCCACAAGAGCACCTTTGGGATGTCGCGGAACGGGAGATTCTTATCATTGATGTGCAAGTGACAAATCTGCAGCAACTGCATGATTTTATCATGTCACTATGTATGAAAATCTCTGAGGAATTTTTCCAATACCTTGTTGAATTTATGCCACGAAGAATGAAGGCAAAAGGGTCCAACCCGGTACTAGCAAGGTGTTCCTAATAAAGTGGCCGGTGAGTGTATATTACCTTCTATTGGTTAATTTAAAAAAAAGGTTGGGCTTTACATAAACTTTAAGGCCTAATCTATACTTGGTGGTTGAGCCATGTTTTATTTATTACCCCCCCCCCCCCCCCCACCCCAAGCTATATCAGGGTATACACTGGCGCAAAGCAAAAATGATCCCCCATTGTGTTCGGTGGCATTGCACATGCCGAACGTGACCCATTTATTTTTATTTGAATGGGCCCACGCTATAACCACCTTGCAACCGCGTACAATGCACATGGTTGCAGAATAGTGGTGTGGGCTTTTAGGGGTTAAAACGAGCAGCAAGGAGGCGACATAATAACCTCCACAACGTCATCCACTGCAGAATGCTCTTTAGCGTGCTAAGGCAAGTATAAATGAGCGCTAAAGTCCTGTGTGACTAGATCACCATCTAGTGGTCAATTTAATTATTGCCGTCCAATGTTGTCTTGGTTTGGGATTGTTTGCTCTGCTTTTTCTGACATTTGTTGTTAACAAGTAAACATCTGTATTTCTAGCTACAAAATTACTTAGAATCCCCAAACATTATATATATATATATATATATATATATATATATATATATATATATATATATATATATTTAGCAAAGACCCTAGAGAATGAAATTAATAAAAAATAATCAAATAAAACAGTAAAGTTAGGCCAATTTTTTTGTATCACCGTGTAAATAGATACCTAACATGTCATGCTTTAAAATTGCGCACGCTCGTGGAATGGCTACAAACGACTGCACTTAAAAATCTCCACAGGCAACATTTTTAAAAAATGTTACAGGTTACCAGTTTAGAGTTACAGAGGAGGTCTAGCGCTAGAATTATTGCTGTCGCTCTAACGATCACGGCGACACCTCACATGTGCGATTTAAACCCTGTTTACATATATGGGCACGACTTACATATGCGTTCGCTTCTGTGTGCGATCAAGGGAAAGTTGATCCAGGGAAAATCCGATTGCCTATAGGGGGATCAGGAAGGGATCTTTTTCCCCTGCTGTAGCAGATTGGAGCATGCTCTTTTGGGTTTTTTTTTTTGCCTTCCTCTGGATCAACTGTGGGTATAGAATGGGGTATATTGGATTGTACGATATTTTTTATTTTTATTTATTATTTCTTTTTTTTATGGTTGAACTGGATGGACTTGTGTCTTTTTTCGGCCTAGCTAACTATGTATCTATGTAAGGAGGAATGGGAGCCTACGTTTTTATTTTTTCTTATTTATTTTACTTTTTTTTTACACTGTCCTTTTCATTTATTTATTTTTTTAATCACTTTGACTCCTATTACAAGGAATGTAAACAATAGAAATAAGCATCACAAGTCCTCTTTATTGAGAGATCTGGGGGGTCAAAAACACTCCAGATCTCTCATTTACCTTTAAAAGCAAAAAATAAGTAAAACATTTTAATTTTGACTTTAACAAAAAAAAAGCCAGAGACTTTAGCGGTCGCTCTGGTCCTCCAAGGGCATAGAGCCAAGTGGGGGCTATCTTGCCGTCACGGGGCTTCCTGCCCAACATCAGAAGGAATGTAACTCCAGACTTACCGACGGCTCCGGTAAGCTTGGAGAAGACCAGGAAGCGGCAGGAGGGGGGCACCTCTCCCGCTGCCTATAAAAGTGAACTCGCGGCAAATCTGCTGCTGGGACCACTTTTATATGAAAGTCAGCCGGCCGCAAAAAAAAAAAAAAGGGGGTCTGCCATAACCCCGGTATTTTACGTCAAAGTCATGAAATACATTTACAGGTAGGCTGTCGGCAAGTGTGGCTATGGATCAGATTTATATCTGTTCATCCAGATTTGTCAGTTGTTATCTGTGGACATGTCCCAAGTTTTCATATCTGACCAATCACACTATATAAACCCTCCTGTTGTATCCAAATAATTTTCTGGTTGTTTCATTCTCTTCAGGCTTTTAAGGCTAAACTTTGGGGATAAGTAAATATTGTCTACTTACATTCATCATGTGCATTCTTCTTGAATTTTTGTATTTCCTCCAGATCTGTGCAGTAATCCAGTGTGAGACTTCCTGTAATAAAGACCTCTCACTACTGTCCCCTCTCCTTGTGCAGGGGACTGGTCTTGTCTCCGCCTCCTACTGTAGTTTTTTTGCAGGTAGCTTGTAGTGGTATGTTGCATAAAACCCTAGGACTCTACATACATCTGACACAAATTTGCAGATGGTTCACACAGGGCTTTCAAACCCGTCACTTTTCAATCCTCCTGTCCCTATAGCACCGGCCATTAAGGTCTTTAGGGACCTAGTCCTGGAAGACTTGGACAAACTACCCCCAAAGAAAACATTTAGTGACCCTAACCTAAAAATTGGATTAAAACAACTGTGTGAGAGGAAGGATTTGATCATCCGACCCGCAGACAAGGGTGGAGGGATAGTGGTCTTGGATAAGACTGACTATAACCAAGAGATGATGAGGATTCTCGGTGACACGGAAACGTATTTACGTCTCACAAAGAACCCCACCTCTGACTATAAAAAAACTTTAGTAGATCTTGTTGATACAGGATTTAACATGGGTATACTGGACAAAAAGGAAAAGAATTTTCTAATTCCCACAGTTCCAAGAATACCGGTTATGTACTATTTGCAGCCCGATCATTAGCGGGATTGATTCCATCACGTCCCGCATCGGGAAATATATAGATCACCATTTGCAACCATTGGTGAAAACAATACCTTCATATCTAAAGGACACAAAAGACACCATTATGATGTTAAGGCAAATTGAGTACAGCGAGGATCTCCTTTTGGTTATAGCCGATGTGACAGCACTTTACACAAGTATACCTCATAATTTGGGCCTCACAGCAGTTAACTCGTTTTTGTCTAGAGATAGAGCGATTTCAGGAACCCAAAAAAGGTTCATTATGGACCTACTAAGGTTCGCTACCAGACATAACTACTTCTGGTTCAATAAAGAGTTCTACCTGCAACAAAAGGGTGTTGCCATGGGGGCAAAATTTGCCCCCAGCCTGGCCAACATCTTTATGGCCAAGTGGGAGGAGGATGTCGTCTATGCCCAAGGACTGCCGGAGATAGCCCTTTGGGCTAGATATATAGACGACATCCTCCTCCTATGGAGAGGCGACCAAAACTCCTTGGATAACTTTATGTCCTTTCTAAATGACAACCAGGCAGGCATTCAATTAACATACGAGGCCAGCACCTCTACGATACATTTTTTGGATCTGGAGATATCCGTTTCGGGGGGCCAACTGATCACCAAAACGTTTTTTAAAACGACCGACCGAAACGGATATATTCCAATTGACAGTTGCCACCATTCAGCTTGGCTAAAATCAATTCCCCGTAGCCAACTCACTAGGATCCGACGAAATTGTACAAACCTATCCGATTTTTTTCAACAAGCAGAAACAATCAAAAAAAGATTTGAGGATAAGGGATACGATACTTTGGGTATAGATAGGGATATTAAACATGGTTCACTGCTCAACAGAGAACAACTTTTTGAGGACCGCCCGAGAAAAATACAAGACTCCCGACATAAGTGGTCGTTACTGACCAACTTTTCGGTACAACACAAACAAATTAAAAATATTATTTCAAGCCATTGGAAGGTCATAAAGAATGACCGTATCTTGGGACCTCTCCTGCCCGAAAAGGCTGGAGTGATCTATAGAGGAGCTCCATCACTTGGAGGGCAGATTGCTCCAAGTGTGCCTGACCCTCCTCTGATCCCTTCCTTTTTCTTTAATACTAAAGGTTTTTTTCCCTGCCGTAGGTGTAATGTCTGCCTGCATAATTCTTTAGGGAAAAAGAAAACTGAAACTTTTACCTCTACCTCTACTGGCAAAGAATATAAGATCAAACACCTATTAATGTGTCAAACCAAATATGTGGTCTATCTCATCACGTGCCCTTGCGGCAAACAATATGTAGGCAGGACGATTCGCACCTTTTCTGTTAGATGCAATGAGCACATTGCAGGCATCAAAAAAGGCCGCACAGACCATAATGTCCCCAAACATTACCTTCGTTATCACAATAAAGACCTGAGAGGAACCAAGTTCCAGGTTATAGATAAATTTGTGCCACACTGGAGGGGAGAACCAAGTATTAGAGGCGTGTCCAAACTTGAAACTTTTTGGATCCACCAATTAAAGAGCTACACGCCCCATGGCCTTAATATAGACTGGGACGTGAATGCTTTTATTAATAAATCTTATTGCCCTCCATAATACTGACTTCACCTCAAGTCTATATCTCATAACACTATTAAGTTTGATTCCATCCAGATGAATTTTCACTTTTTTCTGCTGCTACCCTACACTTGTGTTATATGTTTCCCACTTGTAACCTTTTTGGCACCCGATGACACGACAGGACTAATATTTATCAAAGTTGCATGCTGGGCCATTAGTACTATTTCTGTATAAAGAAAACTTGTCCTGAGTGTTTACCCTTGATGTATTCTTTGGCCTGTATAAAGCACTAGCCATATAGTTGAGGGATAGATGCTCCAGATACTATGTCATAATGTAGTCAGCAGGTGTATTCTCAAATCCGGCTATCCGAACTATTGGGTTAATACCAATAAAATTCTACCATAAGCCCTTTTTTTCATTTATAGAAAAAAAATTTTTGTTACTTTAGAGTTTTTTCACATAGGACTCCTCCAAAAATTCATTTCATTGTGGGCTCCTATACTCTAATTTTAATTCCTTTTTTGTTAATTATTTTTCCTTAAATAATTTTCTTTCCCTATGTTAGATATAAATTTCAACATTCGGACTATAAGACTCTCTCTCCCTCTGTATTATATTGCATTTTCGTACTCGTCAACATTGTCTTTTGACTCTCTAAGGCTGCAGTAATATATGTCATTTAAATATGGATGGAATTTTTTTCCAAACTAAGCCGTCCATACACGCCTTGGTTACAAGGCGTTCTGCTCCATTTTTTTGTAATTACATTGCCTCCCTGCGCTACGGCAACCCTTCATCTATGAAGCACGCAGAGAACTAGCATTCGGTTGCCATAGCATCCACGTCAACATCACCAAACGGCGAGATGACCTATTAACGTTTAAACGTGATGACGTAGGTCACGCTATTCCACTCTATGGCGTGGTGCGTCATAGACTTCGGATTGGATACACACGTGTGGGCATGTCAGTGTGCATCACGCTGGCGTCCCCCCGCCCGCTCCTGACCTCTTGACTCCTATTGTAATACAGATGCGCCCCACGTGATATGGCTCAGCTACGAGTGGGCCGAGGGTTAAAAACTTTGAGGCTTGGTTTTTTATTTACATTAATTCCCTCTCCCCTATTGGCACCATTTGAAACGCAAATTTGGATTACCGGAAGTGGGAAGCCGCGCGCTGACAGGTGAGACCTATGAGGTCATTAAACATTGTATATACAGTGGTGTGAAAAAGTGTTTGCCCCCTTCCTCATTTCCTGTTCCTTTGCATGTTTGTCACACTTAAGTGTTTCGGAACATCAAACCAATTTAAACAATAGTCAAGGACAACACAAGTAAACACAAAATGCAATTTGTAAATGAAGGTGTTTATTATTAAAGGTGAAAAAAAAATCCAAACCATCATGGCCCTGTGTGAAAAGTGATTGCCCCCCTTGTTAAAACATACTATAACTGTGGTTGTCCACACCTGAGTTCAATTTCTCTAGCCACACCCAGGCCTGATTATTGCCACACCTGTTCACAATCAAGGCATCACTTAAATAGGAGCTGCTTGACACAGTAAGGTCCACCAGAAGATCCTTAAAAGCTACACATCATGCCGAGACCCAAAGAAATTCAGGAACAATTGAGAAAGAAAGTAATTGAGATCTATCAGTCTGGAAAGGGTTATAAAGCCATTTCCAAAGCTTTGGGAATCCAGCGAACCACAGTGAGAGCCATTATCCACAAATGGCGAAGACATGGAACAGTGGTGAACCTTCCCAGGAGTGGCCGGCCGCCCAAATTACCCCAAGAGCGCAGCGACGACTCATCCAAGAGGTCACAAAAGACCCCACAACAACGTCCAAGGAACTGCAGGCCTCACTTGCCTCAGTTAAGGTCAGCGTTCATGCCTCAACCACAGGAAAAGACTGGGCAAAAATGGCCTGCATGGCAGAGTTCCAAGGAGAAAACCACTGCTGAGCAAAAAGAACATCAAAGCTCGTCTCAATTTCTCCACAACACATCTTGATGATCCCCAAGACTTTTGGGACAACATTCTGTGGACCGATGAGACAAAAGTGGAACTCTTTGGAAGGTGTGTGTCCAAGTATATCTGGCGTAGAAGGAACACTGCATTTCAGAAAAAGAACATTATACCAACAGTAAAATATGGTGGTGGTAGTGTGATGGTCTGGGGCTGTTTTGCTGCTTCAGGACCTGGAAGACTTGCCGTGATAAAAGGAACTATGAATTCTGCTGTCTACCAAGAGATCCTGAAGGAGAATGTCCGACCATCTGTTCGTGTACTCAAGCTGAAACGAACTTGGGTTCTGCAGCAGGACAATGATCCTAAACACACCAGCAAGTCCACCACCGAATGGCTGAAGAAAAACAAAATGAAGACTTTGGAGTGGCCTAGCCAAAGTCCTGACCTGAATCCTATTGAGATGTTGTGGTATGACCTTAAAAAGGCAGTTCATGCTCGAAAACCCTCTAATGTAACTGAATTAGGACAATTCTGCAAAGATGAGTGGGCCAAAATTCCTCCAGGACGCTGTAAAAGCCTCATTGCACGTTATCGCAAACGCTTGGTTGCAGTTGTTGCTGCTAAGGGTGGCCCAACCAGTTATTAGGTTTAGGGGGCAATCACTTTTTCACACAGGGCCATGATGGTTTGGATTTTTTTTCACCTTTAATAATAAACACCTTCATTTACAAATTGCATTTTGTGTTTACTTGTGTTGTCCTTGACTATTGTTTAAATTGGTTTGATGTTCCGAAACACTTAAGTGTGACAAACATGCAAAGGAACAGGAAATGAGGAAGGGGGCAAACACTTTTTCACACCACTGTATATGGCGCAAGTGTGGCTGGCAAGCATGTACCCCAGTTGAAGCCTATGCAGGCGAAACATGTAGGGTTAAATGCTTGCCTAAGCCACTTAGAATCTTTTATCTGCGCCCTTTTTAAGAAAGCTTTTTTAATATTTGCTGTTTGTGATTGCAAAATCCCAAATAAAAGCCCTTTTTGTCTTTTGGTATCACACCATGAGGAGTTTTTCTCCTTGTTTTTCCCACTTTTTTCTCCTTTCTTTGTGAGCTATCCACGCTAGAGAACATCTCCTAGAGTCCCTTCACCTCTCCCCCCTGGAATTGGAGAGTCTGCTGGGGGTGAGTATTGGAGACTCTGTCTGCCGCAATAAACGGAAACCTTCTAAAGGACGTATGTGCCTGCAGCATCACCTCGAGATATCCGGTGGATCCGGTAACACGCTCGTTTGACTCACCACCGAGAGGTCTGTGAGTCCACCAACTCTGGTAAGAGTATCTCGATTATTCCATATTTTATGCTAAGGAGAAGGTTGACTCCTCTTCAAATCAGAATTGGTTACCACCACTAATTATTACCCTGGGACTGTATTATTACTCCTTCCTGCAATTCCAACTTTAAAAACCCCAGTCATGGCGGACTGTGGACTAACACAATACTTTTGGTAGAACACAACTAACATCACCAGCGGAGTATACTCTTAGGGTCTCTTCAAATAAAACTATATATTTGCCATTTCTCACATGCGTTTTGAAAAAATCGCATGACTGATTCATATATGCGTTTTTTGAGAAATCGCACAATTTTGTCTGATACAGAGAAACTTTCTTTAGGCAGATACCCAGCAGTGCTTTAATTACCCTGCAACGTTCTATGTCTATGACGGCCTTCTCTTTCATGAGTAATATCATTATTGTGTACAGCTGATCAGAGTCTAGTTACTACCTGTATATTATATTGCATTTGTGTCAGCCCGTCAGGATGGCCTGACGGACTACATTTCATTAATTTTTAATCCTTTTTTCACTGATCACATTTCTATGCGTTTTTAAGATAAGAAAAGTCACACAATTTGTTCACTTACACCTTCATTTGCCATCTTAGATGGAAAATTGCATACCTTTGCCTCTACAGGGCCTATGAGAACACATTTTAGATCTGTGTCAGGATACGGAGTTGTACATACTCTTATTACATTGAATTGTTTTATCCAGTTTTGACCATTTCACTTTATGAGAACGTGATCCTTCTTATCGGCGGGCCACCTTATCACTTCTCACTCCATATAAGAGATATGAGTGACTATTAATATACCTGTCATGCATCCTCGCCCATAGAGTTTGAATCCTCTATGTGGTTTTATGCAAAACAGGAACACTCATTTCCTAATTTACATTGCTGATTGTTGCACTTTAGGGACACATTTCCCGTTATTCACGTTTGTAAACGTTTTTTTTCCTTTTTCCCACACAAGCGCTGCACTTTTATAATTTCAAGCTCGCAGTGGGCGGAACTGCTGGGCTCCTCCCACAGCTCTGCTCCCCGCACAGACTGTGTACAGCACAGTGATGATGCCGCTTCTAATTTTACAAGGTAATATTGGACTCTGCAAAGGCATTTGGTGTTCAAACCATACGTCCTAACTTTGAAGAGGAATATCGTTGTTATGGCAGCAGCTAGCTACCTAAACCCCAGTATCCTCTTCTTAGTCGGGACGTCCACTTTCTGATAAGAGTGGTCTCTGCGGTGGATTCACCGCAAGACCACTTTTATCGGCAGCGTGAGAGTGCCTCCCCTCCCGCCACGCTCCGGAGCCGTCGGCAGCGGCGGAGGCGATCGAATCTTCACCCTTGCTGGGCATGGAGATGAGTGAGGGGAAGATGGTAGACATGTGCGATTAGTTTCGTAAGAATCGGAAATTCGGACAAATTTTTCGAAATTCCTACATTCGTACGAATCCGAATTACTATTTTTTACGAATACGAATTCTGTACGAAATACGAAATTTCATTTACGGATTTTGGATCCAAATTATCTAAATCCAAAATACCAAATGATGAATTTCAACTAATATGAAAGAAATTATAGCGGATATAACGAATGATTCGAATGAATTCGAGATTCAGCATAACGAATATCGACACTCTACGAATAATAACAAATTATCCAAAAACTTATTAACGTTACATAACACAAGTCTATTGTCTATTGTTCACCAATCACTCAGAGGAAGTACAAAATACGAAATTTTGTATTCGTAAACGAAATTTCGGATTTCGTACTTCCTCTGAGTGATTGGTGAACAATAGACAATAGACTTATGTTATGTAACGTTAATAAGTTTTCGGATAATTCGTTATTATTCGTAGAGTGTCGATATTCGTAACGATTCGTAACGATATTAACGATTTGTAATGATTCGTACGAAATTCGTATTTCGTACGAATCCAAATTAAATTTCGTACACGAATTACGATTTTTTTTTTATACGAAACGGAACGAAACTAAACAAATTTTTTGACGGCTCCCATGTCTACAAGATGGCCATCCATCTCCATAACATTGCTTGGGCGGAAACAACGTCAAAACGTCACTTCCGCCCATAGCTATTAAAGGGACATTTTTTTTATTTATTTTTTTATGACAACATTTTTTTTTATTGCATTTTAGTGTAAATATGAGATCTGAGGTCTTTTTGACCCCCACATCTCATATTTAAGATGTCCTGTCATGCTTTTTTTCTATTACAAGGGATGTTTACACGTGGGGGCTGGCAGTCCGGGATCCCTGCAAGTCTAAAAATATTTCCCAAGTACTACCCCTGTCTCAAGAAAGTGACGGGCACCGATAGGCGGCACTGATGGCTGGGCAAGCTGGCATGTATAGTTCCTGAGCAGGCAGGACTCACCTTTTTTCCTGTCTGCAGTAGCTGGCTATGTGCAGGATTGCAGAGTGGAGATCAGCGGCAGCAGTAATTTTCACACATGGTAGGACATCCAAGGCACGCTGGAGAGGGTGTTGCTGGGAGATGGAAGAACATGGAACTGCCTACTGACCCTGGTCACTCAGCCCTGGCCGGGGAAACCTCTTCTGGGCAGCGCGATTATGGGCTCCATTCCATTGACAGGACCCTGGGCAGTTGGTACCACCCAACACGGCTACAGCAAGCCGACGGGGACTGTATGTTTGCACGAGGTGGGACTCGGGAGACAGAGCACTGGGCATACCCTCTGCCCTTGGTGCATGTATCCCCAGGGGTACGCATACTACAGGTTGAGAAACACTGCTTTAAGACATTCCCTTACTGACATTTGTAGTTGCAGCCACTGTGGAATAATTAATCCTAAAAGTTTAAAGAGACAGTGAAGTCATTCAAGTTAGGTCTCTGCTCTCATCTGCCCCCCACCTCGCAGCCCGATATCAACCACTACATCCCCACCAGCAACACTATACACATTACAGCACATGAGACGCATGACATCATATGAGACGCATGACATCATATGAGACGCATGACATCACATGAGGCGCATTACATCATATGAGACGCATGACATCACATGAGACGCATGGCATCACATGAGACGCATGACATCACATGAGACGCATGACATCACATGAGACGCATGACATCACATGAGACACATTACATCATATGAGACGCATGACATCACATGAGACACATGACATCACATGAGACGCATTACATCACATGAGACACATTACATCATATGAGACGCATGACATCACATGAGACGCATTACATCATATGAGACGCATGACATCACATGAGACACATGACACTGTTTTTTAATTTAAGTCTCAAAATTTGCTAATATAATGTAGCACGACCCCCTAAGAGGCTGCTTGGATTTACCTGCTCATCTGCACTGCCATGGCCTGATGAACATTCCAACTCACCTGACACTCAGACATCTTTGCACCACTTCAAAGCAATAGGTCAGACAACTCTGTGCGTTTATATTCTGATAATGTTTACTAGGACAGTTTGAAGGAGATATTGTCACAGAAAGGAGGTAATAAATCTGAGTTTTAGGCAACAGCATCAACTCGGCAAAGGAATTCCTCCCAATAACACAAGTCAAGTTATTTGCCGGTAAACCGGTCTATTATATACATATGTACAGTGGATTACTGCTTGCACCTGAAAGGATAAACAAGGTTAAATGGTTATACTGAACATTTCTAATAGGGGAAAACCCCGCCCAGCCTATGAACCTGAAACCCTAGTGAGAGGTCAGACTTGATGGTAATGGTAATGGCCCTTGAAGCGATAATGACAGCAATGTCCCCGTTGCAGATCTGATTGTCTTCACCAGCACATAGGAGCTCGTTTATTGTCTCCAATAAGGTGTAATTGCAAGCGATAAGATTTCTTGAAATGGTAGAAGCTAAAGGTGTCTATGCACAGTGTTCAAGATAGGTTCCGTAAACTGTTCCCAAAGTAAAGATGTCTGTGCAAAGTGTCCCAGTGAAACCCATAAGAACAGATTTGTAAAGGTGGGCGATTGCCCTATCACCAACGACAAGGCCAATTTAATGCCTTCCAGACAGCAGCCCCTGAAGAGATGCACGTGCAGCGGATTACGTCGTTCCGATCTCCCGATGCAAAGTGTAGAACACAGGTTGGCAGGTGACCGAATGGTGCTGGATTTATGTCTGACGAACAGCAAGCAGCTCTAGGCCCTTCTCATCCATGTTGGAATGTTTACACCGCGTGGTAGTCCGCGACCTCTCTCTCTATGCACAGAGGTCAATCTCGCGTCAGGCCCAGGAGGAAGAGACCCCAGGGCTTTGGCTTCTTATATAGTTCCTCCCAGCAATCTCTTATGGCAGCAAAGATCCCTGGGATATGTAGTCCAGGCACAGAGTCATGCGAAGCAATTATCAGTCTGTAGAAATTGTCCCCCCATAATCACTTCAAACCAGTGGCGGAACTACCGCCATAGCGACACACGCGGCCGCTATGGGGCCCCGCAGCCGCTATGGGGCCCGTGGGGAGGAAGATCAATGCATACTGCCGGGGGCCCGGGGGGGGGGCGAGCACTGCCCGCACGGTCCCCCAGCCAGGGGAAGTGAGGAGAAGAAGAGGCGCGCTGTAATAGCTTTTATTTGAATGTCCTGTCACTGTGTGTGTTCCCGGGGCTCACCGTCACATAGCCCCACCTCTTGGCCCGACGCTTTTGATAGACAGAACGCCGGTCCAATGCGGGACATGTGACGTCATCAAAGGCGCCGGGCCAAGAGGTGGGGCTATGTGACGGTGAGCCCCGGGAACACAGGACATTCAAATGAAAGCTGTTACAGCGCTCTACTGGACAGCGCGCCTCTTCCTCTCCTCACTTCCCCTGGCTGGGGGACCGTGCGGGCGGTGCTCACCCCCCCCCCCACTCTGAGACAGCCCCACGCTCGCCAAAAGCCATTTGAGGGCTGCTGCAGTCTGGCTCACCTCTTCCACTGCACAGGTGAGGCTGCATTGGGCACGGGGGAGGCTGCATTGGGCACGGGGGAGGCTGCATTGGGCACGGGGGAGGCTGCATTGGGCACGGTCAGGCTGCATTGGGCAGGGTCAGGCTGCATTGGGCACGGGGAGGCTGCATTGGGCACAGGTGAGGCTGCATTGGGCACAGGGAGGCTGCATTGGGCACAGGGAGGCTGCATTGGGCACGGGTGAGGCTGCATTGGGCACGGGTCAGGCTGCATTGGGCACGGGTCAGGCTGCATTGGGCACGGGTCAGGCTGCATTGGGCACGGGTCAGGCTGCATTGGGCATAGGCAGGCCGCGCTGCATTGGGCAAAGGTGCGGCTGCATTGGGCATGGGTGAGGCTGCATTGGGCACGGGGGAGGCTGCATTGGGCACGGGTCATGCTGCATTGGGCACGGGTGAGGCTGCATTGGGCACGGGTCAGGCTGCATTGGGCACGGGTCAGGCTGCATTGGGCATAGGCAGGCCGCGCTGCATTGGGCAAAGATAAGGCTGCATTGGGCACGGGTGAGGCTGCATTGGGCACGGGTGAGGCTGCATTGGGCACGGGTGAGGCTGCATTGGGCACAGGTGAGGCTGTATTGGGCATGGGCAGGCCACGCTGCATTGGGCACAGGTGAGGCTGCATTGGGCACTGAACATGCTGCATTGGGCACAAGCAGGTGAGGCTGCATTGGGCACAGGCCACACTGCATTGGGCACAGGTGAGGCTGCATTGGGCACTGGACACGCTGCATTGGGCACAAGTGGGCACAGGTGAGGCAGTATTGGGCACAGGTGAGGCAGTATTGGGCACTGGCCATGCTGCATTGGGCACTGGACATGCTGTATTGGGCACAGACCACGCTGCATTGGGTGCAAGTGGGCACAGGTGAGGCAGTATTGGGCATGGGCAGACTACGCTGCATTGGGCACAGGTGAGGATTATTGAAGCGCTAACACCAGGTGTTTGGAGTATCTTTATCTGTTTATCTGTTGATTAAACTTTCTGGAATACATATATTGCTATTGTGGTGTAGGATCTGGGCTCTTTCTTTCTTTCTTTCTTCTCAGACTCAAACCACACACCCTTTGAGCCCCGCCCTTTAAACCACGCCCACTATTTAATTTAACCCCCGCCATTTTTTTTGTGGGGGGGGGGGGGGGGCATACAACATTTTGCTATGGGGCCCTGTGATTTCTAGTTACGCCCCTGCTTCAAACGGTGATAGCTCAGTTGTTTCAGCAGGTGTCATTCTTGTTTTCCCGCTAGTATTGCTGGCAGCACAATTTCACATTTGGCAAATGTGCCTCCAGGAACCTTCCTAATCTTGTCCCTAATTGTTCCTTTTCATCCCTTCCACTATACCAGATACTATTGTGGGTGGCAAGGAATGTGGAAATTCTGTTCAATCTGCCATTGCCTTACAAGTTCTTGACATTCATGGCCCAGTGTCTGAATCATTCTGCAATGGACAGCCCCATCTAGGTATGATGTCTCTTACTAATATTTTTACCATTGTTTTAGCATCTTCCCTATTACCGGAGAAGACTTCTGGTCACTTTAAAAAAAAACATCTACAATTACTAATGTAGCGCCGACACTTTTCTAAAGTGTGCGCTATTCGTTAAATTTCGTTTTTCCCAGAACTGTAACTGAGTTCTGGGGGTTAATTGTCTAGGGTACTTTACTTTGGCATCAGTTTGGCTGGGCTGCACTGGAGTTCTGCCTTGTCATAGGTGCAGTGAGGCTGAGAACGTAGCCTGGTTGGACGTGTTATCAGTGATGTAAGTAACTGAGTTAAAATAAACGCAGTTACTTTAGAGGGTAACTAGTAATCTTCCGGTGTCCTGCCGAAAATGTTCCCCCGCTGGATAAGGACCCCCTGTACTGCGCAGGCGCAGCGCTTGCATAGCACGATGGACTACGGAGCTTACGAAAATTGCCAAACCTAAGCAGCTCTGAGTGAACTCTACACCGCGCAGGCGCAGTTAACATGTAATTGTACGAGGCGATGCCGCACGCTCCTGATGCTCGTGCTACTCTGCAAGGGGCGTCTATCGTGTAACTAAGGGGCGGGTCTAGTATTACTGTAACCAAGGGGCATATTTATTATTATTGTTATATATCGAGCTCTGCCCATTAACCGCTTCCCGACCGCCCACTGCATATATACATCAGCAGAATGGCACGGCCAGGCAAAACCACGTACCGGTACGTGGCCCTTTAATTGCCTGGCTGTGGGTCGCGCGCGCGCGCCGCCAGCGTCACGCTCGTGACCCGGTCGGGAGCTCCGTGACCCCGGCCGCGGGACCAGTGGACCCGATCGCTGCTGGTGTCCCGCGATCGGGTCACAGAGCTGAAGAACGGGGAGAGGTCTGTGTAAACAAACCTCTCCCCGCGCTTCCTACTCTGCCTGTCATTGATCAGCTGTTCCCTGTCATCGGGAAAGCCGATCAATGACGTCAGACGTCAGCCCCGCCCCCTAATGTAATAAAACACAGACACGTCACAGCCCATAACCCCTCCCCTCCCCCTAGTGGTTAACTCTTTCACTGCATGTGTCATTTATACAGGAATCCATGCATTTAAATAGCATTGATTGCTGTATAAATGACAATGCTCCCAAAAATGTCCGATGTGTCTGCCATAATGTCGCAGTCACAATAAAAATCGCTGATCGCCGCCATTACTAGTAAAAAAAAGAAATATTAATAAAAATGCTATACAACTATCCCCTATTTTGTAAACGCTATAACTTTTGCGCAAACCAATCAATAATCGCTAATTGCGATTTTTTTTTTTACCAAAAAAATGTAGAGGAATACGTATCGGCCTAAACTGAGGGAAAAAAATGTTTTTTTATATATTTTTTGGGGATATTTATTATAGCAAAAAGCAAAAAATATTGCATTTTTTTCAAAATTGTCTCTCTATTTTTGTTTATAGCGCAAAAAATAAAAACCGCAGGGGCGATCAAATACCACCAAAAGAAAGCTCTATTTGTGGGAAAAAAAGGACGCCAATTTTGTTTGGGAGCCACGTCGCACAACCGCGCAATTGTCAGTTAAAGCGACGCAGTGCCGAATCGCAAAAAGGGGCCTGGTCCTTTGGCTGCCAATTGGTCCGGGGCTGAAGTGGTTAATTTAACATTCGCCCTCTTCTGTAGCCATCCGCCCCCCCGCGATATAATAATAATAGACCCCCCCCTTGTTTACACGCTATAACAGATCTGCCCCTTGGTTAAAGCGGTAGTAAACCCGCTGACATTTTTTTTTTTATACACCTGTAAGGGAAAAGGCATAATGAGCTAGTATGCACCGCATACTGGCTCATTATGAAATACTTACCTTAGAACGGGGCGTCGGTAACTCACCTGGTCCACGCCGAGGTCGCTGACATGTTGCCTCGGCGTGTCTTCCGGGTATCGCGACTCCAGCGCTGTGAGTGGCTGGAGCCGCGATGTCGTCACTCCCGCGCATGCGCACGGGAGACTTCTTCCAGGCAGGCTTCGGATTCTGCCGGCCCTTCAGCCGAGAATCCCCCGTGCGCATGCGCCGCTGCAGTCAGCGGCGCATTGCATGGGGAATATCTCCTAAAACTAGCGTTTGTGTATGTATGTGTGTATACACACATCTAGCCACATACTGCCTTCTATAGGCAGCACCTGTGGCCTCCCTGATAGAGATCTTAGATCTGACTGTGTGCATTGGCCTTTACACTTACTATGTCCGTTCAGGCAAAACCGCTATTGTAGTTTTGAGTGGATGGTTGCGGACTAAATATTCCATTGGCATCTTGCACCATCTGGAAGGAGAGATCTTTGTGTTCCCAGCTCCTCCCACCTCTTACTTACAGACATCCCAACCTGCAAAAACGAATTTCAGGGAGGTGACGCTTTGTGCCGGTGCCGAACCCCCCCCCCCCCCACAATAAAATGCAGCGTGATCAGTGCCAATTAAATGCAGCTACACCAGTGCCAATTAAATGCAGCTACACCAGTGCCCATGAAATGCAGCCTGATCACCCAGCTGCAGGGCTGCTGGGGCCAAGGGTCTGGCTGCTGGGGCCAAGGGCTTGGCTTCTGGGACCTGGCTGCTGGGGCCAAGGGTCTGGCTGCTGGGGCCAAGGGTCTGGCTGCTGGGGCCAAGGGCTTGGCTGCTGGGACCTGGCTGCTGGGGCCAAGGGTCTGGCTGCTGGGGCCAAGGGTCTGGCTGCTGGGACCTGGCTGCTGGGGCCAGGGACCTGGCTGCTGGGGGCAGGGACCTGGCTGCTGGGGCCAAGGGTCTGGCTGCTGGGACCTGACTGCTGGGACCAAGGGTCTGGCTGCTGGGGCCAAGGGCTTGGCTGCTGGGACCTGACTGCTGGGGCCAAGGGTCTGGCTGCTGGGGCCAAGGGTCTGGCTGCTGGGGCCAAGGGCTTGGCTTCTGGGACCTGGCTGCTGGGACCAGGGACCTGGCTGCTGGGGCCAAGGGTCTGGCTGCTGGGGCCAAGGGTCTGGCTGCTGGGGCCAAGGGCTTGGCTGCTGGGACCTGGCTGCTGGGGCCAAGGGTCTGGCTGCTGGGGCCAAGGGTCTGGCTGCTGGGACCTGGCTGCTGGGGCCAGGGACCTGGCTGCTGGGGCCAAGGGTCTGGCTGCTGGGGCCAAGGGTCTGGCTGCTAGGGCCAAGGGCTTAGCTGCTGGGACCTGACTGCTGGGACCAAGGGTCTGGCTGCTGGAGCCAAGGGCTTGGCTGCTGGGACCTGACTGCTGGGGCCAAGGGTCTGGCTGCTGGGGCCAAGGGTCTGGCTGCTGGGGCCTGGCTGCTGGGGCCAAGGGTCTGGTTGCTGGGTCCAAGGGTCTGGCTGCTGGGGCCAAGGGTCTGGCTGCTGGGGCCTGGCTGCTGGGGCCAAGGGTCTGGCTGCTAGGGCCAAGGGCTTAGCTGCTGGGACCTGACTGCTGGGACCAAGGGTCTGGCTGCTGGAGCCAAGGGCTTGGCTGCTGGGACCGGACTGCTGGGGCCAAGGGTCTGGCTGCTGGGGCCAAGGGTCTGGCTGCTGGGGCCAAGGGTCTGGCTGCTGGGGCCTGGCTGCTGGGGCCAAGGGTCTGGTTGCTGGGTCCAAGGGTCTGGCTGCTGGGGCCAAGGGTCTGGCTGCTTGGGTCAAGGGTCTGGCTGCTGGGGCTGGGCTGCTGATCCTGGGGCTGGCTGCTGGGGCCTGGCTGCTGGGGCCTGTGGTCTGGCTGTTGGTCCTGGGGCCTAAGGTGATGGTGATGTTTGATAAATCTCATTCCTCCACTCTCCATCCAATCTGACAGTGCTTGAGATATTTTGCAAAGAGGAATGGGCAAAAATGTCCCTCTCTAGATGTGCAAAGCTGGTAGAGACATCCCCAAAAAGACTGCAGCTGTAATTGCAGTGAAAGGCGATTCTACAAAGTATTGACTCAGGAGGACGCCATACAAATGTACCCCCCCCACACTTTTCACATATTTACTTGTGCAAAATGTTGAAAACCATTTATCAATTTCCTTCCACTTCACAATTATGTGCCACTTTGTGTTGGTCTATCACAGTGATGGTGAACCTTGGCACCCCAGATGTTTTGGAACTACATTTCCCATGATGCTCAACTACACTGCAGAGTACATGAGCATCATGGGAACTGTAGTTCCAAAACATCTGGGGTGCCAAGGTTCTCCATCACTGGCCTATCACATAAAATCCCAATAAACTACATTTACATTTTTGGTTGGAAAATGTCAAGGGGTATGAATACTTTTTCAAGGCACTGTATATTAGATGTATCGTTTGTTATTAACCCATTCATGACCAGACATCACCGAAACCTAGGTGTCCAGACCGATTCAGCAGTGCTAATATGTGTCCAACCAGAGTGGCTCTGTACCTTGTGATCTCTGTGAACCAATCACAGCTATCACAAATTTAAACATAAAGGGGGTGTTAAAGTGCCACTGACATTCAATGATTGTGAGATTTTTATGCAGAGGGTTATAGTGCAGTCTCACTAAGAATTGTGAGATCGGTATTGGTGGAGGAAATTAAAGTGGCACTGACCACCAATGATTGTGGAATTCATTTTTAAGGGGGACGGGGGGAGGGGTTAAAGTACCACTGATTAACAATGATGATGGATTTTTATTGCACAGTTAATAACAAAAACACAAAAACTGGGTACCCACCACCAACACCTAGACTAATGTTAAAATGAGACAACGTTGTCTATATAAAAGCAGCTGCGTCACATCATACATCAAGCACACACCATATACACCCAAATGAATCTAAGTATAAGGTTGAATAGGTACGCGAGTCCTGGCGGCTGGCACCATTAGGAAACATGCATATCCCGCCACTATTGACCATCAAGCCCCCACCTGGGGGATATTGGGGTGTTAAATACCTCCCAACATTTTGATATGGGAATGAGGGACACCTACCAGCAAATGTATGTAGGCACGGGACACGCCCCCTGCCACACCCCCTTAAAGGAGAATTAACCCAAAAAAAGGTTAATTAAATCCACAAGGGCTTTTTTTTTAACCACTACTATTCCTTTATATTGGCTTTTAACCACTACAATACAGGGCACTTTCGCCCCCTTCCTTCCCAGACCAATTTTCAGCTTTCAGCACTCTCGCTCTTTTTAATGACAATTGTGCGGTCATGCAATGCTGTACCCAAATGAAATTTTTATCATTTTGTTCGCACAAATTGAGCTTTAGTTTGGTGTTATTTATTTACGACTCCGTTTTTAATTTTTTGTGATATAAGCGAAAAAATAGTGGATATTTTGAAAAAAAAAACAATATTTTTCTCCTTTCTTTTTTAAACGAAATCCAACAAAATCAAATTTTGTCATAAATTTAAGCCAAAATGTATTCTGCTACATGTTTTTTAGTAAAAAAAAATCCGTTAAGTGTATAATAATTGGTTCGCGTGATCACGGACATATGTACGCAAATGATCATGTACAGATGTGTGCAGGTGATCACGGACATATGTGTGCATATAATCATTGGCACATGTGATTTTACTGGGACATATGTGGGGGACATGTGTTTTTATTATTTGGGGACATGTGCTTTTATTTGGGGACATGTGTGTTTTGGGGACATGTGTGGGGACATGTGTGTTTTACTGTGTTGGTGCACTGTTGTGGACACTAGACTGGTGATCAGTGAGTAAAAAAACAGCTAATACTCACTGATCACCAGCCGGCTGCAGCGATCCGCTCTCCTCTCCTCACCGACGACTTCCGTGTGAGGAGAGGAGAGCTGATTGCCTAGCAACCGGCTGTTTGCTTACATCACGACGGCTGTGATTGGACAAGGCCGTCATGTGATCAGGAGGGCCAATCACAGAGCCCTCCTGCCGATCCGAGATGCGCCGCGTCCGGGTGACACGAGCGCATCGGGATCGCGCCGCTGCGCGGGCACGCGCGCGCACGATCTCCCTACTTCTGATGGACGTTCAGGAACGTCCGATCAGAAAATAGGCGGCTCCCACCCGGCCTTATATATACAGTGGCCGGATGGGAAGTAGTTAAAATGTACAAATGCAGCAATTTAGAATTTGGAAGAAAGGTTTAGCACTGGGAAACACTTTTTGAAAGATAAAAAGTGCATTTTATATACAGCTATATGGATCAGACCAAAATGAGGGACAAATGAGAGGGAAAGAGGAACAGAGGGACATTGCTCCAAATCAGGGACAGCAGGGATAGTTGCTATGGTGTTAAATTGAAAAACCCACACACTGAGTAATAAGCCCTATAAAACCAGTGCCGCTGGGTTGACTGAAATTACTGTTGTTCAACTGGTGATATACACTATAGAGGGCGGCATATAGCCACTAACAGTCAATAATTCAGATCTTCAGCCTCAGACCAAGCCGTATTAGGAGGTTAGGAGAAGCCAATCTTTGGGCTATTTTGTAAGTCATTTTTCCAACCAAGCAGATCAAGCTGATATCCTCTCTCTTTTTAACTGAGGTTCCACATATATTTAATATTTGTTATATCCCTTTACTTTTTTAGCATTAAACATGCATCCCACCCCTGATGACTGGCATGAAGCCAAGAAACGCGTCGGGTTCTCAAACTAAGGATGCCCAATCAAGCCTATTTTAATCCCTGATATTATCAACTTTGTTTCATTGAGTTTGTACTCATTTCATGCGATTTTGTTACTCTGATTGGCAATTTTTAATTCATGTATTTCTATTATGAACTGCATCTTTGTATGTCCATTGATTTGTTTGCACCTAGATCTTCTGATGATTATGACTACAATATATGTTCTTTTTTCAATTATATTCGCATTTACACTACTTTATGCTTCAAAATCATGGACTACCCCTAGGGGTCATTGACTTTAAATTAAATCCAAATCAGTTTACCTACTCGCATGTTTTTATTACCTTTATTTATTTTTTCAATTGACATGCTTCATTTAAAGTCCCATTGGCCCCTCTCTTCCTATATACAGTAACCCGGGATGGAAGCATGCCATTGATATCTGTCATTGCAGCTAGGTCACTTTTTTTTATAATACTATCAACTTTGGTCTATTGAGTTTTGTACTCCTTTCATGCGATTTTGTTACTCTGATTGGCAATTTTTAATTCATGCATTTCTATTATGAACTGCATCTATGTATGTCCATTGATTTGTTTGCACCCAGATTTTCTGATGATTATGATTACAATATATGTTCTTTCTTCGACTATATCTGCATTTACACCATTGTATGCTTCAAAATCATGGACCACCCTTAGGGGTCATTGACTTTAAATTAAATCCAAATCAGTTTACCTACTCGCATGTTTTTATTATCTTTATTTTTTTCAATTGACATGCTTCATTTAAAGTCCCATTTGCCCCTCTTTTTCTATATCCAGTGGGAGGTTAGTAAATAGGGCAGTGGGTTGAAGTTATCTGCAGGTCAGGACAGAGGTAATTGTGCAGTAAATAGACAGTCAAAGGACCAATGATCGGCTCACCCGACCGTATAGGCAAGAGTCTCTGATATCTGACAGGTGTCCCAGGTGTTTCTGTGAGGGTCCGTCTATAGGAAAATCTCACACTGAACAGATCCAGTCGTCCCGGGTACTCCATCGCCACACGGAAGTCCAGGGAGAATCACAGTGTAGGTCCACTGGTGGCGCTGTAGCGTTTGTTGAGCCGTCTTGGCACGTCGTCCTGATTCCTTATATAAAGATGACTCCCACTTTCCTCAAGGTGTGTGGTGCTCTTGCACTGACGTGACACGGTGCGCCATCCGTGACGTGTAAAACGCCACTGCCGTGGTGTCGTTACCGACATGTTTCACCCAATCACGTGGGTTTTATTAAGGATGAGTAATCACTCACTGGGACTATTCGAATGCAATTTTTTGTCTAGACACAAAGTGGTAAGTGGAAGCATGGGCCGATCTGTTCACACAGCCCAGAATGTAAGGGCTAATGTTTAGGCATCAGGATTCACATGATTCTGTCATGCCTGCGCTAATATCCAAGATGTAGATACTAATCCTGAATGATGCATGAACAAAGATGGCTGTGGCCATTTTTAGGATAAACCCCTTTGTTCACTTGAAAAATAAGTCCTTTCTATACTGTCTTACTTTACATAGGCCAGTATTTTTCAACCAGGGTGCTGTGGCGCCTTGGGATGCATTTTGGGTTCCCCAGGCACGCTGTGAGAGTGAGATCCAGTTTGCCCTGCATCAGAGATGGATGAGAGGACTCTGTTATCAGCGAGGACTCTGATGTGATGGGGGCTCTCATGTATAGGGAAGTGAAGGCTCTGATGTGATGGGGGAACCTCTGATGTGATGGGGGGGTGGTTCTGATGTGATGGGGGAACCTCTGATGTAATGGGGGGAGGTGGCTCTGATGTGATGGGGGAACCCCTGATGTAATGGGAGGGTGGCTCTGATGTGATGGGGGAACCTCTGATGGGATGGGGGGTGGCTCTGATGTGATGGGGGAACCTCTGATGTAATGGGAGGGTGGCTCTGATGTGATGGGGGAACCTCTGATGGGATGGGGGGTGGCTCTGATGTGATGGGGGAACCTCTGATGTAATGGGAGGGTGGCTCTGATGTGATGGGGGAACCTCTGATGGGATGGGGGGTGGCTCTGATGTGATGGGGAACCTCTGATGTAATGGGGGGTCTCTAGTGTGATGGGGGGGGGGCTCTGATGTGTTGGGCGAACCTCTGATGTCACAGGGGGGGCTCTGATGTGATGGGGGAGCCTCTGATGTCATAGGGGGGCTTTGATGGGACAGGGGCCTCTGATGTGAAGTTAAATTCAACAAGGTGATTGGGTATATTGTCCCAGGCCCAGATTTCCCATTGATAAGTAACACTTACATTTTATTAATTTTTGACGGGGGTGCCTCAAGCATTTGTATATGCTTAAAGGGTGCCACAAATGACAAAAGGTTGAGAATCATTGACTTAGACTACTATGTTTAAATTTTAAGGTTCAGATTACTTCATAGTAGGCCAAATAACAATTTGAATTTCCCATGAAGAGTTTTGCGGCCAAAGCTAAGGAACATCGAGTCTAACCTGGTCAGTATCCGTACCCCCACTATATCCAACAAAGAATGATGATGACCAACTCTGTAGATAACATTACTGTTCTGCAAAGGTAAGGTCATTATGCCATTTGAAATAGCTGTTCCTAAACTTTTGGAATTCTTGTGTAAACTTCAGATATCCATACTGGTTGGCTCCAGTCATTTCCTGTAGATCCTTTTTTATGGTGGATTTGTTGTTCGTGACAAAACAATAGACATTGAATTTCAAAGTTGAAATTACCTAATTTGAGAACTGGTAACACTATGGATTTCTCATTAAGAGTTTTGTAGCCAGTCCTTTGGGTGCAATTTTGGATAAACGTGTAGAAAGAAAAGTAAAGAGAATGCCCAAAACAGGTTATAAGACTTTCTAACTACCAATTCTATAAAGAAACAGAGGGATTTGTGGTGTACAGATACCAAACACCAACACACAAAACACACAAGCATTTTTTCCGCTCAAGCTGTCTTGCATACACACGGTCACACCAAAGTCCGACCGTCTAGAACGCGGTGACGTACAACATGTACGATGGGACTAGAAAAAGGAAGTTCAATATCTAGTAGCCAATAGCTTCCGTCTCGTACTTGCTTCAGAGCATGCATTGTTTTTCGTTTTTGGTACGTCGGAACAGCATACAGACGAGCGGTTTTCCCGATAGGAATTGGTTCCGTCGGAAAAATTTAGAACATGTTCTCTTTCTAGGTCCGTCAGAATTGTTGACGTAAAAACTCTGATGGGGCATACACACGATCGGAATATACGATGAAAAGCTCCCATCTGACTTTTTCTGTCGGAAATTCCGCTCGTGTGTACACAGCATTAGAATTTGTTTTTATTTATTTATTCTCTTGGCATCCCATTTAAAGACTAAGCCCAACATCCCATGTATTTATTGGTTGGGTTTAGTATTGCCTTGACATTCACAATTCTCTTGTTTAAGACCATGAAAGGCCCATTATAACCTTTTAAAGAAATCCTTAAAAAAGTGGACTTCCTAAAAACACGTTGGATGAAAATTACCATATGCAAATATATCTGTGATACTACACAATTGTAGTGTTGTAATGGGTCTTTTTATGGTCTTAACCAGGAGACTTTAATGAATGCCATGAAAAAAATGAAAAAAAAAAACATACGTATGTCTCCGTCTTTGCCTTCTTTTCGTATGCCGCATACACACGGTCGTAATTTCTGATGGAAACAGTCCGATGGGAGCTTTTCATCGGATTTTCCGACCATGTGTATGCCCATTGGTCTTTTTCTGTCGGCATTTTTGACGGACTTTGGATTGAGAGCCTGTTCTTAAAGAAAACCTTTCTATCGGATTCGATCGTGTGTATGCAATTCCGACGCGCAAAATTCCGACGCATGCTCGGAAACAATTTGACGCATGCTCGGAAGCATTAAACTTCCCTATTTATAGTGCCGTCGAACGTGTTGTATGTCGTGGTGTTATTGACCGTCGGAATTTGGTGTGACCGTGTGTAGGCAAGACAGTTTGAGCGAAATTCCGTCGAAAACCATCAGAGCATTTTCCGACAAGAATTCCGATGGTGTGTACGCGGCATAAAAAAAGTTTCCAGATTATTCAGGTCAAAAGACACAAGAAATGTAACCATAGGTACAAAAAGTTTCCACCAATGTCTGATAGTTAGTAGAATGTAATAAATAACATAGTTAGACTAGACAAGGAACAAAAATATGCATACATCCAATGTTGATTGCATTCCAAATAGGGAAATGAGGATCGTACATAGTCAACCATTAATAGTAGGGCTGTTGCCAGGAGAACATAGCTGATGCGTACCTACTGCACATAAGAAGACTGCTAACATTTTTATTTATACAGAGAAAGAAGACGAATGGGGGACAGAAGAAAAAGCAAAAGAAAGGAAGAGTAGGGTAAAAAAAAAAAAAAGGGGTGGGGGGGAGGTAATATTGGCGTGTCTCAGGGGGTGGGATAAACGGTCTCCATCAACCAGCAGAACCTGCATCGAAGAGAGCCTTCTCTTCCTCAGAGTAAACAAACATGGTCCATTTCTTGTTAAAAAAAAAAACAAACATGGTCCATAAAGTCCATGTTTTTGAGTACACCTCTCGTTTATGCTGCGCCGTCAATACCAGATCCTCCATCAGGTTCACCCTTCTTGAGCCATAGCCCAATGGACCTGTCACGTGTCCCAGATGACTGACAGGAGGTAGGGGGCCCTTCCTGCGCCGAGAGGAAGTGATGTCATCAGCCCAGGCACTAAAGGAGGCAGACTACGAGGGACCCCCTAGCAACGGGACTTACTAAAACATTTAATGTGAAAATGGCTTAATGTAGCTTAACGTGTAATAAAGTGCCTAAACCTCAACCAATTGCCCTGAAACTTTGCACGGCCTAAGATCTCAACTTCCCAAACGTATCCAAGAAGTTTCATGCGATTCGGAGTTCCACAAGGCAAATTAAGGACATTAAGCTTGTTTTTTGGGGAGCTTAATGTGGCTTAACGTACAAAAAAGACCTTAAATGTTAACCAATTTCCTCCAAACTTCACACAATAGAAGATTCTATCCATGCCAACATATTTTGAAAATTGCAGCTCATTTAGTAAATCACACCAAAAGTTATTCACATTAAGCTATATTTTACAATGCTAAAACGTTTAATGTAAAGAGCTTAACGTACCATAATGTGCCTTAACCTCAATCAATTGTCTTGAAACTTTGCACAGCCTAAGTTCTTAACTTCCCAAACCTATCCAAGAAGTTTCATGCGATTCGGAGTTCCACAAGGCAAATTAAGGACATTAAGCTTGATTTTTGGGGAGCTTAATGTGGCTTAACGTACAAAAAAGACCTTAAATGTTATCCAATTTCCACCAAACTTTACACAATAGAAGACTCTATCCATGCCAACATATTCTGAAAATTTCAGCTCATTTGGTTAATCACACCAAAAGTTATTTACGTTAAGCTATATTTTACAATACTAAAACATTTAATGTGAAAATGGCTTAATGTAGCTTAACGTGTAATAAAGTGCCTAAACCTCAATCAATTGCCCTGAAACTTTGCACAGCCTAAGATCTCAACTTCCCAAACCCATCCGAGAAGTTTCATGCGATTCGGTGTTCCACAGGGCAAACTAGGCACGTTAAGCTTGTTTTTTGGAGAGCTTAATGTACAAAAAAGACCTTAAATGTTAACCAATTTCCCCCAAACTTCACACAATAGAAGACTCTATCCATGCCAACATATTCTGAAAGTTTCAGCTGATTTGGTTAATCACACCAAAAGTTATTCACATTAAGCTATATTTCACAATGCTAAAACATTTAATGTGAAAATGGCTTAATGTAGCTTAATGTAGCTTAACGTGTAATAAAGTGCCTAAACCTCAATCGATTGCCCTGAAACTTTGCACAGCCTAAGATCTCAACTTCCCAAACCTATCCAAGAAGTTTCATGCGATTCGGAGTTTCACAAGGCAAATTAAGGACATTAAGCTTGATTTTTGGGGAGCTTAATGTGGCTTAACGTAGAAAAAAGACCTTAAATGTTAACCAATTTCCTCCAAACTTCACACAATAGAAGACTCTATCCATGCCAACATATTCTGAAAATTTCAGCTCATTTGGTTAATCACACCAAAAGTTATTCACATTAAGCTATATTTTACAATGCTAAAACATTTAATGTGAAAATGGCTTAATGTAGCTTAACGTGTAATAAAGTGCCTAAACCTCAATCAATTGCCCTGAAAATTTGCACAGCCTAAGATCTCAACTTCTCAAACCCATCCGAGAAGTTTCATGCGATTCGGTGTTCCACAAGGCAAACTAGGCACGTTAAGCTTGTTTTTTGGAGAGCTTAACGTACAAAAAAGACCTTAAATGTTAACCAATTTCCCCCAAACTTCACACAATAGAAGACTCTATCAATGTCAACATATTCTGAAAGTTTCAGCTGATTTGGTTAATCACACCAAAAGTTATTCACATTAAGCTATATTTTACAATGCTAAAACATTTAATGTGAAAACGGCTTAATGTAGCTTAATGTAGCTTAACGTGTAATAAAGTGCCTAAACCTCAATCGATTGCCCTGAAACTTTGCACAGCCTAAGATCGCAACTTTCCAAACCTATCCAAGAAGTTTCATGCGATTCGGTGTTCCACAAGGCAAACGAGGAACATTAAGCTTGATTTTTGGGGAGCTTAATGTGGCTTAACGTACAAAAAAGACCTTAAATGTTAACCAATTTCCTCCAAACTTCACACAATAGAAGACTCTATCCATGCCAACATATTCTGAAAATTTCAGCTCATTTAGTAAATCACACCAAAAGTTATTCACATTAAGCTATATTTTACAATGCTAAAACGTTTAATGTAAAGAGCTTAACGTACCATAATGTGCCTTAACCTCAATCAATTGTCTTGAAACTTTGCACAGCCTAAGAGCTTAATGTGGCTTAACTTACAAAAAAGACCTTAAATGTCAACCAATTTCCCCCAAACTTCACGCAAAAGTGAAAGTTTCAGCTGATTTGGTTAATCACACCAAAAGTTATTCACATTAAGCTATATTTTACAATGCTAAAACATTTAATGTGAAAATGGCTTAACCACTTGCCGACCGGCGCACGACAATGTACGTCAACAGAATAGCACGGACAGGCATAAGGGCGTACAGGTACGTCCCCTTTAAGATGCCGCCGTGCCATCGGGTGCGCGTTCGCGCCGGTCGGGACCCCCGTGAGGCCGGTCGCGGGTCCCGCGGACTCGATTGCCGCGGGGATACCCGAGATCGTCTCACGGGAAGGCTGAACGGGGAGATGCGAAAAAAAACAGCATCTCCCCATTCTGCCTAGCAACTAGTGACGCTGATCTCTGCTCCCTGTGATTGGAGCAGAGATCAGCATTCACTAGCTGACAGCCATGCCCCCCCCCCCACAGTAAGAAACACACCTCTAGGCACACTTAACCCCTACACTGCCACCTAGTGGTTAACCCCTTCACTGCCAGTGTCATTTACACAGGAATCAATGCATTTAAATAGCATTGATTGCTGTATAAATGACAATGGTCCCAAAAATGTGTCAAAAATGTCCGATGTGTCCGCCATAATGTCGAGGTCACAATAAAAATCGCTGATCGCCACCATTACTAATAAAAAAAAATTATTAATAAAAATGCTATAAAACTATCCCCTATCTTGTAAACGCTATAACTTCTGCGCAAACCAATCAATAATCGCTTATTGCGATTTTTTTTACCAAAAATATGTAGAAGAATACGTATCGGCCTAAACTGAGGAAAAAAATGTTTTTTTATATATTTTTAGGGGATATTTATTATAGGAAAAAAAAAAGAATGCATTTTTTTCAAAATTGTCGCACTTTTTTGTTTATAGCGCAAAAAATAAAGACCGCAGGGGCGATCAAATACCACCAAAAGAAAGCTCTATTTGTGAGAAAAAAAGGATGTCAATTTTCTTTGGGAGCCACGTCGCATGACCGCGCAATTGTCAGTTAAAGCGGCGCAGTGCCGAATCGCAAAAAGGGGCCTGGTCCTTTGGCTGCAAATTGGTCCGGTCTGAAAGTGGTTAATGTAGCTTAACCGCTTCCCGACCGCCTCATGTAGCTATACGTCAACACAATGGCACGGGCAGGCAAAAGCACGTACCTGTACGTCCCCTTTAATTTGCCTGCCCGGGGGGCGTGCGCGCGCCGCCAGCGGCGCGCGCGCGACCCGGTCGGGAGCTCCGTGACCACGGCCGCGGGACCAGCGGACCCGATCGCCGCTGGTATCCCGCGATCGGGTTACGGAGCTGAAGAACGGGGAGAGGTCTATGTAAACAAACCTCTCCCCGCGCTTCCTACACTGACTGTCAGTGATCGGCGGTTCCCTGTCATCGGGAACGCCGATCAATGACGTCAGACGTACAGCCACGCCCCCCTACTGTAAAAAAAAACACAACACGTCACACTGACTCCTCCCCGCCCCCTAGTGGTTAACCCCCTAACTACAACTGTCATTTACATAGGAATCAGTGCTATTTAAATAGCAGTGATTGCTGTATAAATGACAAATGTCCCAAAAATGTGTCAAAAATGTCCGATGTGTCCGCCAAAATGTCGCAGTCACAATAAAAATCGCTGATCGCCGCCATTACTAAATAAAAAAAAAAAATATTAATAAAAATGCTATAAAACTATCCCCTATTTTGTAAACGCTATAACTTTTGCGCAAACTAATCAATAATCGCTAATTGCGATTTTTTTTACCAAAAATATGTAGAAGAATACGTATCGGCCTAAACTGAGGAAAAAAATTGTTTTTTTATATATTTTTTGGGGATATTTATTATAGCAAAAAGTAAAAAATATTGCATTTTTTTCAAAATTGTCGCTCTATTTTTGTTTATAGCGCAAAAAATAAAAACCGCAGGGGCGATCAAATACCACCAAAAGAAAGCTCTATTTGTGGGAAAAAAAGGACGCCAATTTTGTTTTGGAGCCACGTCGCATGACCGCGCAATTGTTAGTTAAAGCGACGCAGTGCCGAATTGCAAAAAGGGGCCTGGTCCTTTAGCTGCAAATTGGTCCGGGGCTGAAGTGGTTAACGTGTAATAAAGTGCCTAAACCTCAATCAATTGCCCTGAAACTCTGCACAGCCCAAGATCTCAACTTCCTAAACCTATTCAAGAATTCCAGTTCATTTGGTAAATCACCCCAAAAGTTATTCACCATTTTTTTTTACAATCCTTAACCAGTTGCAGACTTTGGGCGCATTAGACACGCCCAAAAACATGTCATTAATGTACACATTTTTTTTGTTTGCTTTGCTTATTAAAAATGTTGACACCTTTCCAGATCTTTCCCTCGAGACTATCCGAGGCCCCTGTACTGCATAGGCAGCTTAACCGACTGCGCTGTGGCGGAACCGGAGATTACCAACTGCGGCGCTACTATAGCCACCTGTGTGGAGGTCCCGGCGGGTATCGAGTGCTGAGGACGCCGCCTGGGAGCCTGTTAATCCTCACTAACCCCCGCTGCGTGCCGAGGACAAACAGCTGATCGCCTCGGTTACCTGTCTCTGTAAGTGTGATCCTCCCCACAGCGGGAGAAGGCTCTGCTTTATGAGGACACAACACCTCTCCATAGAAGAGCACAGAGACGCTCTTGGAGCACCAGGCTGATTTCTAACGAGTGGAGGGGGTGAGTGATGTATCGTTCCAGTTTATTCCAGCAGTCCTAGAGATGTAATATTATGCAATGTTAGGTGCCTGACTAAATGTGCCAGCAGTGCTATAGATACGATACTATGAGACTATGAGACTATGAGAGTGACTAACTAACCAACATTGTGGAACTAAAAAACTCTGGAGTTTTATGCTGTGAGACACCCACCCCCCACGCTAGTGAGCGCCCTTGCTTTTGCCTAATCTAGTCCAGCTTAGTTACCTGGAGAGAGCCTAGCCGCCATAAACCTTGCCAGATATAATCTGTTGGTGATATGACCTACTGTTATGACTAGTACCACAGCGGTTATTGGAACGGGTATAGCTATACTACCTTGTCTATTTCCTTTTTTTTTTTTTTTCTCGCCCTCTTTCATCCCCCCTTTTTTTTTTTTGGATCACCGCCTTGTATCACCGCCTGGCCATAGAGGGATTAAATAAATTAATAGATTAAATAAATAAATAGGCACAGAGATTTCTCATTAAACCATCTGCTATCTGCCTCCCCAGGCTTTGCGTACCCTGATTGCTCTCTGATCCTTTTATTCTCCTATATCGTGTGGGGGAGCATATAAGGTACAGGGTATCAGATACAAATTCCCCTTGTTATTTATTGGCCAGTGCGGTCCATTGCTTTATCCCAACAGTGTGACCATCATTCTCGGTGGGTGGCTAAGGGGGGAACCCCACATTGCTAAGTAAATTTGCTATGTCCAGGAGAAAACCCCCAGAGGAGCATTTATCCCAGGAAGGGTTTCAAAACACACGGTCTGTGAAAGAGAAAAACAACCAAATCGCAGTGGCCACTGCGACGAAGCTGGAGAAGTACGCACATTCAGCACCAGTTTCTCCCAGTGGGCCGAAGCTGCCCCAAGTACCCCAACAGGCCAAGGAACAAAAAAATCCCATGCCGGATAGAAAGAGCCAGGGTGGTATAGCTCCCGGTCCAGCTTTTAATATACCCTCTCAAACTCTCCCCAAAAAATCTACAAACAAGGGCTCAGGGGGATCTAAAAACCTAGCAACAACTACCAATTCAGAGGAAAACATATCCTTGACCCCCACACCAACTATTACATCTATTACATCTCCAACGGAAAAGCCTGTGGTGATTATGGAGGGAGAACCTACATTAAGGGAGGTACTGAATGCAATAAACGACTGTAAAATCTCAATGCTGAACTTTGATATCCAACTAAAGAGCATCAAGGATGAATTGGTTTCTATAAAACAGGATTTAAGCAAAACAGCACGAAGTATTGTAGATCTGGAGGGGCGGGTAAGCTCCTTAGAAGATGAATGGTTCCCTGTTAAAAATGAAATTAAATGGCTTAGAGACACAATAAACGCACAAGTCGCTAAGCTGGACGACATGGAGAACAGAAGTCGTAGAAACAATATCAGACTTATTGAACTTCTTGAGTGCAGTGAGGGGCCCAATCTAATAAAATTTTTGGAGGCCTGGTTTGGGGAGATTTTTGGAGGATCTTTTTTTACCCCCCTATTTGCCATTGAACGTGCACACCGCATTTTTTCAAGGGACCAACGTGAAGGAGCCCGCCCTAGGCCAATAATATTAAAAATTCTAAATTATAACGATAAGTTTACCTTGTTAAGAAGAGCAAGGGAAGTGGGAGACATTAGGTTTCAAGGCGCAAGAGTATCATTATACCCAGACTTCTCTCCGGATCTCCAGAAACGCAGGGCTGAATTCACCCCAATTAAGCGCACTATGATGAATCATAAAATGCACTATGCACTTTTATATCCCGCCCGGCTGAGAGTCACGGCTTTTGATAAGACTTTTTTCTTTAACTCCCCAAGCGAGGCCTCGCAATGGTTCGAAGATGTTAGAAAAGACCTATAAAGAGAGGGACTTATTCTAGTTATGTTTATCCTAACTATTCTTATGCGTTTATTTAATTATTTGAGTTTTTTTCCTTTTCTCTTTCTTTTTTTTTTTTAATGTGCTTTCTGCTTTTTTTGAATAAGGCTGTAATCAAATAATTAGGGGTGAGACTGGGGGTGTTGGGGAGGGTAGAGAGAGGTTACTCTCTGTGAGGGAGGTAATATGAATATAGGTATGTGTGAGAAGGGACAGTGTGGATCCCCAAGACCATTTGCACGGGCACTAATCACTTTAAAAAAAATATTGCTTAGGGGTAGAAGAGTGCGAGTAGGAAAGGTCATGGTAATACCCCCTGGGGGGTGCCCAGATGGGCTAAGGAGAGGGAAGGGTGGGATAGGGATCAGGGGCATTGGGAGGGATGGGAGGGTAGGGGGGGGGGACGAGAAGAGGGGGCATGGGTTAAGGGGTAAAGGCAGGGTGGATTTGGAAGGTCAGGGGACTGGGGGTATAAAGAGGGAGGAGAGGGTGGGCGGGAGGGGAGTGAAGGGTGGGAAGTGGTTAAGGGTCAAAACAAGGGAAGGTTTGAAGGTTGACCATATGACACAGATTTTGAACACACAAAGGCTATTTAAAAGAGATTTGAACAAGAGTATGAATAGGGGGAATCACGTATATGGATGTAACAATTTAAGACAAACAAGGGTGTTTCATGTATCAAGATTGTTTGGGCACTATAATGTTTTTGGGAGTAAACTTTTTTTACACATGTCAGCACCAAAATTCGATCCCAGGTTGTGGGGGTCTAATAGGATTTTTTCTTGTAGAACACACTTTCAGGAGTTTAGGGGGAAGGGGACGGACGACCAGAGATCTGGGGTCCCCCCCCCCCCCCTCCCGCCTCGGTTCTGTTTTTTTTTTTTTTTTTTTTCTCTTTACATCTCTCTCTTTTATTTGTCAATTTCCCAGTGGGATTCATGCTCCTCAGCCAGAAGCTTTGCTGTGCTGGCCTGCGCTTATTGCTTGCTGCATACCTAACTACAACCGCAGATGCAGGCGAAGAAGCTTGACCTAGTCTCCTGGAATGTCCGGGGTCTGGGGGATTCGGCTAAAAGAGCTTTGGTCCTATCATTTTTGGGGGAAGGGGGGCCGAGAGTCCTATGCTTGCAGGAGACACACTTAACTCGGGAGACAGTTTTATTATTGTGTAGCCGGCAATTTCAGGCCCAGTACCATTCGGTACATTCTTCATATTCAAGAGGAGCAAGTATTTTGATAGGAAGGGGTATACAATTTGTCTGTTATAAAGCACAAATAGATCCAGAGGGTCGCTATGTCTTTCTTTATTGTTCAATTGAAGATAAACCATTGGTTTTGGCAAGTATCTATGTACCTCCACCATTTAAACTAGAGATCCTCTATGAATTGGTTGCATTTATAATAGACAAAGTAGGGGTTCCAGTAATTGCAATGGGGGACTATAATGAGGTTTTAGATAAATCCATTGATAGATTTCCCACTCCACATCAACTTACCTATGGAGAGGAGGGTAGACTAGCCCGGTTTCTACGAGAAACTGGGTTAGTTGAAGCTTGGAGACTATGGCATCCTATGGAAAGTCAATACTCCTGCTTCTCAAGCTCCTTTAAGACGCTATCTAGATTGGATATGGCTTTTGTCAACTCCAACGCCCTCCCCTTCATAGATGTAATAAACTATGCTCCTAGAGGGGTCTCGGACCACTCACCCCTGGTGCTCACAATGAAAGTGGGAAGAAAACCTTATCGCAGGGAGTGGAAAATAGACCCATCTTGGCTGGAGCTAATTGATAACCCCGAGGAATTAAAGTCCGCTTTAAAGGAATTTATTGCTATCAATATAGGAACGGCCCCCATGGGAGTGGTTTGGGACTCCTTGAAGGCCCACTTCAGAGGCCTCCTTATACAACAAATCGCAAGAATCAAGGGCAAGGCGAGGGAGCAGGAGCAGGAAGCAAGAAGGGCTGTAACTTTGGCAGAACAAGAATATATTCTTAATCCAAATACAGTAACCCAGAGCAAGTGGTTAGAGAAGCAACAAGAGTATAAATTAGTCACTATAAGGATCAGCGAGGATAAACGTATAACTCAGCTGCTTGACACAGTAAGGTCCACCATCCTTAAAAGCTACACATCATGCCGAGACCCAAAGAAATTAAGGAACAATTGAGAAAGAAAGTAATTGAGATCTATCAGTCTGGAAAGGGTTATAAAGCCATTTCCAAAGCTTTGGGAATCCAGCGAACCACAGTGAGAGCCATTATCCACAAATGGCGAAGACATGGAACAGTGGTGAACCTTCCCAGGAGTGGCCGGCCGCCCAAAATTACCCCAAGAGCGCAGTGACGACTCATCCAAGAGGTCACAAAAGACCCCACAACAACGTCCAAGGAACTGCAGGCCTCACTTGCCTCAGTTAAGGTCAGCGTTCATGCCTCCACCATCAGGAAAAGACTGGGCAAAAATGGCCTGCATGGCAGAGTTCCAAGGAGAAAACCACTGCTGAGCAAAAAGAACATCAAAGCTCGTCTCAATTTCTCCACAACACATCTTGATGATCCCCAAGACTTTTGGGACAACATTCTGTGGACCGATGAGACAAAAGTGGAACTCTTTGGTTTAAATTGGTTTGATGTTCCGAAACACTTAAGTGTTTGAGGAAGGGGGCAAACACTTTTTCACACCACTGTACATTTTGGTGAGGGTGAGAAGGTGGGCCGTATGTTATCCCTGTTGGTCAAAGTGAATATGTCTCCCTCGACGGTCCTGGCAGTTAGGACTGATCGAGGTGACATCTCCGCTGACCCTACTATCATAATCAAAACCTTCAGCGATTTTTATATGTCCCTATACAAATCCCAGATAGCTGTTGATGAGAGGGAAATGTCGCTATTTCTAGATAATATAACTATTCCAACTCTACCTGAAACTGAACGACAGTTAATGGATGCCCCAATTACCCTACAGGAGTTGATGGATGTGGCCGCGGGGATGTCAAACCTGAAGTCGCCCGGCCCGGACGGGCTTCCAATCGAGATTTATAAGAAATACGGGGATATTGTACTGCCGGCACTGCTCAAAACATTGAACCAAGCGTTTTCTATGGGATCTCTTCCTGCTTCAATGACGGAGGCAACTATTGTTGTCATCCCGAAGGAGGGAAAAGACCCCATGGACCCCGCCTCATATCGCCCTATCTCTTTACTGTGTACAGATGTTAAAATCCTGGCCAAGGTCCTGGCCGCCCGACTTAATACTTGCATACATAATCTTGTGCATCCGGACCAGTCCGGGTTCATTCCGGCGAGATCAACTAGCATCAATATTCGTAGGACCTACTTGAACATACAACTACCAATAGACAATACAGGCTCAAGAGCCATTATGGCATTGGATGCAGCTAAGGCATTTGATAGTCTCGAATGGGCTTTTCTCTTTAAAACTTTGGAAAAGTTTGGTTTCGGACCAAACTTTATCAAATGGGTGAGACTGCTTTATACAAAACCTAGAGCAAAATTAAAAATAAATAATGAATATTCCGATCTATTTGAATTGGAAAGAGGAACGAGACAGGGGTGCCCCCTGTCCCCTCTCCTTTTTTCTTTGGCTATAGAGCCATTGGCTATCGCAGTAAGGACTAATGGGGATATACAAGGCTTTAGGAGGGGTGCATTCGAAGAGAAGTTAGCATTATTTGCAGACGATGTCTTGTTTTATTTGGCAGATGTTCAAACCTCGCTTAGAGCAGCAATGCGAATGGTGGGAGACTTTGGCAAGATATCCGGGTTAACTATTAACTGGGAAAAATCGGCCCTTCTCCCAATAGATCCAATTTCACCAGACATAAGGCCACATGAACTTACCCTTAATATAGTTGATAATTTGAAGTACCTCGGGATCTGGATTTCCAGAGATCCAACTGTGTACCTTGAAAATAACCTGGCCCCGTTATTAATAAAGCTGAAACATAAGTCTGAGGTGTGGGGCCGTCTCCCTCTATCTGTTGCTGGACGCTGTAATCTCCTTAAAATGATTTGGCTCCCCCAGATTCTATATTTCCTTCACAATGCACCTGTGTGGATTGGACAGAAATGGTTTAAAAGAATAGACTCTCTTTTCAGAGACCTGATCTGGAAGAGGGGACAGCCTAGGATTGCACTGTCCACGCTTCAGTTGCCCTTTGAGGGGGGGGGGGGGTTGATGGTCCCACATCCTAGACGGTACTTCCTGGCGTCTCAGCTACAGCATCTAGCAGCGAGAGGCACACCTATGGGAGTAGCCCCAAACCTGATGCTGATAGGATGCCCACATGACACACTTCTAGAAGCGCTTGAGGCTAATTCTTTTGCTATACGCTGCCCAACGGCAAAATTAGTAACAAAGACCTGGCAAACAGCAAAAACCATTTTAGGATATCAGGGCATATCGGACTTAGCTCCCCTATGGAATAACAACAATCTACAAGAATTAGCTAAAATCAAGGCGTCTCGGGAATGGGTGGACCGGGGTCTCACGCGGGTAAGCCAACTCTTTATTGGTAACAATATGAAATCATTTGCTGAGTTAAAACAGGACTTCTCCCTCCCAAATAAAACATTTTATCAATTTCTCCAGGTGAGGCATGCAGCCCAGATGCAATTTGGACAACAGATTCCTAATTGGACACAAATTACTATTTTGTCACAAATGGTGATGTCAGGCTCAGCGAAGGGGGCAATCTCTGGGCTGTATGCCAAGCTGGGGGAAAAAAACATGGACCAAAGTGGACCATGTAAGATCAGGCCAATATGGGAGAGAGAGGTTGGCCCCTTCTCTCCAGCGGAATGGGACCGGGTCTTGGGCCAAGTAAGGCGGGTTTCAATTTCTCCCTCGCATAAAATATCGCATCTTTATTTCCTCTACCGTGTATATTATACCCCAAAAAAAATGCTCAGATTGGGATGGCGCGAAAATGATTATTGCCCCCGATGTGGATTAACTGGGGACTTTATACACATGCTTTGGAAGTGTCCAAAGCTTTTTAGATATTGGACTAATATAATTAAAGAAATTAATAAAATAGTGGAGTTAAATTTACAGGCAACGGTTAGAACATGCCTCTTGGGTTTGTTTGAACAAGGATCGGCCTCAAATGATGTGGTCGACTCGGCTTTAAGGGCTTTATTTCAGGCTAGAAAGCTCATCGCTCAACATTGGCAGTCCCAGACCCCGCCGACATCGGAGAACTGGCTGAGGAGTATGAATTCAATAATTGGCAACGAGAGAGTGTATTTTATTAAACAGGGGAACCACAAAAAATTCCAGAAGATCTGGGGCCCCTGGATTGAAAATGCACCAGAATTAGCAATTTAGGGGATATAATTTTTAATTTTTTTCTTCCCTGTCCCTCGGTGGGACCCCTCTCGTACTCTTTTTCCTTTTTTTTTTGTTTTTCTTTTTTTTTTTTTTTTTTCTTTGGGCGGTGTACCATTTTTGTTTGTGCCTTTTTGACTGTACTTTTTCCTATATATAGGATATGGCTAGTATAAGATGCCAGTATGGGAAAACGTCCTTCAACCTGGGGCGAATGGGAGGGTCTAGTTTAGGGGGGCAAAAGCTAGCCAGCAGCGCAAAATAGAACAGAAGTCGGCATTGGTATAGCTAAGGAGCAAAGTATATAATTTGCCTATAAAGGCTCCTGTCTCTTTAGTCCTTCCTTTTTTAATATAAAGCTGTAACCCCCTTTAATGTATAAGAATAAAAGGTAGTATTAAATGTAAGGGGAAAATATGAGCCACAATGATGATAAGACTGAGTAGGGACGGAGAAAAAGGCCTTGCTGACTTAGTCCTACACACTAGCTTTTCTGAAGTGGCGAAAAAAAAAAAGGAACAAAAAAAAGAAAAAGGGGGGCTGCTGCACACAGAAGGCTTTTTAGCTTAATCAGAGGCGGCTCTTTAATTAGGCAAATTAGGCGATTGCCTTAGGCCTCGCCAACAGAAGGGCCTCGCCGTCGAGCGATTGCCTAATTTGCCTCAGGTGCTGTGTTGAGACTGTCTGGCGGCGGGCGCTCTGCGCAGAGTGAGCTAATAGCTTAGCTGAGCCAGCGCCGCGATCCGCGGCGGCGGACGAGCATAGTGGAAGTGTGGTGGGCGTGGCTAAGGCTGCCTGCGTCCAATAGCCGGCTCAACCTCTAGCCCTTCCCCTAAAGTCGGCGACAGCGGCCCCAATGCATGGCGGGAGGCAGGACTCGGGAGCAGCCCTGGAAGAAATACATGCTCGGTGAGTGGAGCTTGTTTGTGATAGAGGCGGAGGCTGGGCGGGATAGCCGTGTCTGTGTGCCCCATTGTGGAGGGGAGTCTGTGGGAGTGGGACTACAATGTCCAGCATGTGTATGTGGAGGACGAGTAACTAACTTAGTGTGAGGCTGGAGGGGGAAGCATAGCGTATCAGTCCCACTCTCAGTATAACATGTCTGGATGGCTTTGCAGTGTGAGGAGGAGCCCTAAACACCCTGATATGTACACTGTTTCCACATATCCCAATTACCACATGTTAGCCCCCTCCTCCTTCTACTCCTCCTGCCCCCCCCTCTGCCCCCTCTACCCCCACTCCCTTTGCCCTCTAACCCTCCTATCTCCCCCTTTCCATACCCCCATTGTTTTCTTCACCGTCTTTCTCTTCTCTCCTCACTTGCCACATCCTCTCTCTCCCTCTGTCCTCTCTACCTACATCCCTCTGTCCACTCTCTCCTCACCCCCCTCCTATTGTCCAGGCTATCCTCCCCCCTATCCACTCTCTCCTCTCCCCCTCCCCCTGCCTCTGTCAACTCTCTCCTCACCCCCCCTATCATCCAGGCTATCCTCCCATATCCACTCTCTCATCTCCCCCTGCCTCTGTCCACTCTCTCCTCACCCCCCCCTATCATCCAGGCTATCCTCCCCTATCTACTCTCTCATCTCCCCCTGCCTCTGTCCACTCTCTCCTCACCCCCTCCTATCGTCCAGGCTATCCTCCCCTATCCACTCTATCCTCTCCCCCTCCCCCTGCCTCTGTCCACTCTCTCCACACCCCCTCCTATCGTCCAGGCTATCCTCCCCTATCCACTCTCTCATCTCCCCCTCCCCCTATCCACTCTCTCATCTCCCCCTCCCCTTATCCACTCTCTCCTCTCCCCCTCCCCCTGCCTCTGTCCACTCTCTACTCACCCCCCTCCTACCCTCCAGGCTATTCTCCCCCCTATCCACTCTCTCCTATCCCCCTCCCCTGCCTCTGCCCACTCTCTCCTCACCCCCCTTCTACCCTCCAGGCTATCCTCCCCCTATCCACTCTCTCCTCACCCCCCTCCTACTGTCCAGGCTATCCTCCCCCTATCCACTCTCACCTCTCCCCCTCCCCCTGTCCACTCTCTACTCTCTTCTATCCAGGCTATCCTCTCCCCCCTCTTATATCCTCTCCCTCTGTCCACGCTAACCTCCACCTCCCCCTATCCACTCCTTCTCCCTTTCTGAAAGTTAGTTCAGCTTTTCATTTTGTGTGAAATGGTGAACTTACTCTTTAAGCCTTCCAAACTATCTCAGGACATGAAAAAAGGCCCTATATGTGCTGCATTCCTCTTACCTACCTGGTGGAAAATTCGGGAGACCTGAGTCCCCAAGAACTCTATAATATACAGATCTAGACCAGCAAGAGGAAGTGGTAAGGCTCCATTGGTTGTTATTGGCTTATAACTTTGATGGATGGCCTCCTTTACCAGTAAGGTAGAGTGCAGGCCCAAGCATTCTACAACAGTGGCTGGTCAAGATTTGCATAATGGAGCACCTAAGGTTTAGGGGTTCAGAGGTATGTGACCATACAACCGCCAACAACAGATGGGACATGGGAAACTGTGGGTGATGTCACTGCTCCAGGCTTTACCAGTGATTGTCAAGTGCTCTCTCCTCTCCCCTGAGGCCAATACTAATTGACACAGTGGATCATGTGACCAGACCAAAGCTAAAAGTCCACGGTTAGGGAGCTCCGATTACTTGCCTTGCCCCTAACACTGACAACCCATGCTATGCCACTGGAGGGGAGAGCCCAGCATCGGGAAGAAGGATGGCGCTGCCACCTCGAGCTGTCAATGTTATCTCTATGTACCACTCACAAATGGCAATCTGCTGACAAGACACTCCCAGGGGAGTGCAGAGCACAGCCTACGAAACGGGGGAGGGGACCGTCTGGGTGAGCTCACCGGTGTGATATGATCCAATAACATGCTAGAATCTTTGAGGACTGGCCATGGGTGGAGTGCAATCAGTTAATTGTATACTGTACATTGCAATGTAGTATTATTTTTTTATCAGTTTAATTATTTTTCCAATTATGGGCGTGAGAGGGCCTCATGTCTAAATTTTGCCAAAGGCCTGACAAAGCCTAGAGCCGCCTCTGATCTTAATGCATAGAATGCATTAAGATAAATAAAACTTCTCACTTTAAAATCCCTTTAAACGCTTCAGCCCCGGAAGATTTTACCCCCTTCCTGACCAGAGCACTTTTTACAATTTGGAACTGCGTCGCTTTAACTGACAATTGCGCGGTCGTGTGATGTTGTACCCAAACAAAATTTGCATCCTTTTTTTCCCACAAATAGAGCTTTCTTTTGGTGGTATTTGATCACCTCTGCGGTTTTTATTTTTTGCGCTATAAACAAAAAAATGTGCGACAATTTTGAAAAAAAAAGCAATATTTTTTTACTATAATAAATATCCTCCAAAAATATAAAAAAAACTATTTTTTTCCTCAGTTTAGGCCGATACGTATTCTTCTACATATTTTTGGTAAAAAAAATCACAATAAGTGTTTATTGATTGGTTTGCGCAAAGGTTATAGCGTCTACAAAATAGGGGATAGTTTTATGACATTTTTATTAATAATTTTTTTTTTTACTAGTAATGGCAGCGATCAGCGATTTTTATCATGACTGCGACATTAAGGCGGACACATCGGACAATTTTGACAAATTTTTGGGATCATTGGCGACCAGTGCTATAAAATTGCATTGATTACTGTAAAAATGTCACTGGCAGGGAAGGGGTTAACCACTAGGGGGCGGGGAGGGGTTAAGTGTATCCTGGGGGCTTGTTTCTAACTATCTGAGGGCGTGGCTGTGTGTGACACCACACTGATCGCTGCTCTAGATGACAGGGAGCAGACGATCAGTGTGCTGTCATTAGGCAGAACGGGGAGATGCTGTTTACATCGGCATCTCCCAGTTCTTGATCTCCGTAACACAATCGCGGGTATCCCCGCACTAATCGAGTCCGCGGGATGCGCGGGCACTGTCACGGGGCTTGCGGCATACGTGTACCTTACTTTGCCCAGCCGTGCCATTCTGCGGACATATATGTGCCGACAACGGTCGGCAAGTGGTTAAGCCATTTTCACATTAAATGTTTTAGCATTGTGAAATATAGCTTAATGTGAATAACTTTTGGTGTGATTAACCAAATCAGCTGAAACTTTCACTTTTGCGTGAAGTTTGGGGGAAATTGGTTGACATTTAAGGTATTTTTTGTACGTTAAGCCACATTAAGCTCCCCAAAAATCAAGCTTAATGTCCCTAGTTTTCTTTGTGGGACACCGAATCACATGAAACTTCTTGGATGGGGTTGAGAAGTTGAGAACTTATGCTGTGCAAAGTTTCAAGACAATTGATTGAGGTTAAGGCACATTATGGTACGTTAAGCTCTTTACATTAAACGTTTTAGCATTGTAAAATATAGCTTAATGTGAATAACTTTTGGTGTGATTTACTAAATGAGCTGCAATTTTCAAAATATGTTGGCATGGATAGAGTCTTTTATTGTGTGAAGTTTGGAGGAAATTGGTTAACATTTAAGGTCTTTTTTGTACGTTAAGCCACATTAAGCTCCCCAAAAATCAAGCTTAATGTCCCTATATTGCCTTGTGGAACTTCGAATCGCATGAAACTTCTTGGATGGGTTTGGGAAGTTGAGATCTTAGGCTGTGCAAAGTTTCAGGGCAATTGATTGAGGTTTAGGCACTTTATTACACGTTAAGCTACATTAAGCCATTTTCACATTAAATGTTTTAGTATTGTAAAATATAGCTTAACGTGAATAACTTTTGGTGTGATTAACCAAATGAGCTGAAATTTTCAGAATATGTTGGCATGGATAGAGTCTTCTATTGTGTAAAGTTTGGTGGAAATTGGATAACATTTAAGGTCTTTTTTGTACGTTAAGCCACATTAAGCTCCCCAAAAATCAAGCTTAATGTCCTTAATTTGCCTTGTGGAACTTCGAATCGCATGAAACTTCTTGGATGGGTTTGGGAAGTTGAGATCTTAGGCTGTGCAAAGTTTCAGGGCAATTTATTGAGGTTTAGGCACTTTATTACATGTTAAGCTACATTAAGCCATTTTCACATTAAGGCTGGTTTCACACTGGAGCGGTGGGGGCGCTGGCGGTAAAGCGGCGCTATATTTAGCGCCGCTTTACCGGCGTTTTAGCGGCGCATTGCGGCCGCTCGCGGGGTGTTTATACCCCCCGCGAGCGGCCGAAAAAGGGTCAATACCGCCCGCAAACCGCCGCTATAGCGGCGTTTTGCGGGCGGGTTCGGCGCGCTCCCCCATTGTTTTCAATGGGACCGGGCGCTATAGGAGCGGGAAATATACCGCGCCTATAGCGAGCCAAAGATGCGGCTTGCAGGACATTTTTGAGCGTCCAGCAAGCGCACCGCTTCAGTGTGAAAGCCCTCGGGCTTTCACACTGAAGGAACAGCAACAGCTGTTTCGGGTCGGTTTGCAGGCGCTATTCTTAGCGCAATAGCGCTTGCAAACCGCCCCAGTGTGAAAGGGGCCTAAATGTTTTAGTATTGTAAAATATAGCTTAACGTGAATAACTTTTGGTGTGATTAACCAAATGAGCTGAAATTTTCAGAATATGTTGGCATGGATAGAGTCTTCTATTGTGTAAAGTTTGGTGGAAATTGGATAACATTTAAGGTCTTTTTTGTACGTTAAGCCACATTAAGCTCCCCAAAAATCAAGCTTAATGTCCTTAATTTGCCTTGTGGAACTCCGAATCGCATGAAACTTCTTGGATGGGTTTGGGAAGTTGAGATCTTAGGCTGTGCAAAGTTTCAGGGCAATCGATTGAGGTTTAGGCACTTTATTACACGTTAAGCTACATTAAGCTACATTAAGCCATTTTCACATTAAATGTTTTAGCATTGTGAAATATAGCTTAATGTGAATAACTTTTGGTGTGATTAACCAAATCAGCTGAAATTTTCAGAATATGTTGGCAGGGATAGAGTCTTCTATTGTGTAAAGGTTGGGGGAAATTGGATAACATTTAAGGTCTTTTTTCTACGTTAAGCCACATTAAGCTCCCCAAAAATCAAGCTTAATGTCCCTAATTTGCCTTGTGGAACACTGAATCGCATGAAACTTCTTGGATAGGTTTGGTAAGTTGAGATCTTGGGCTGTGCAAAGTTTCAGGGCAATTGATTGAGGTTTAGGCACTTTATTACACGTTAAGCTACATTAAGCCATTTTCACATTAAATGTTTTAGTATTGTAAAATATAGCTTAACGTGAATAACTTTTGGTGTGATTAACCAAATGAGCTGAAATTTTCTGAATATGTTGGCAGGGATAGAGTCTTCTATTGTGAAAAGTTTGGGGGAAATTGGATAACATTTAAGGTCTTTTTTCTACGTTAAGCCACATTAAGCTCCCCAAAAATCAAGCTTAATGTCCCTAATTTGCCTTGTGGAACACTGAATCGCATGAAACTTCTTGGATAGGTTTGGTAAGTTGAGATCTTGGGCTGTGCAAAGTTTCAGGGCAATTGATTGAGGTTTAGGCACTTTATTACACGTTAAGCTACATTAAGCCATTTTCACATTAAATGTTTTAGTATTGTAAAATATAGCTTAACGTGAATAACTTTTGGTGTGATTAACCAAATGAGCTGAAACTTTCACTTTTGCGTGAAGTTTGGGGGAAATTGGTTGACATTTAAGGTATTTTTTGTACGTTAAGCCACATTAAGCTCCCCAAAAATCAAGCTTAATGTCCCTAGTTTTCTTTGTGGGACACCGAATCACATGAAACTTCTTGGATGGGGTTGAGAAGTTGAGAACTTATGCTGTGCAAAGTTTCAAGACAATTGATTGAGGTTAAGGCACATTATGGTACGTTAAGCTCTTTACATTAAACGTTTTAGCATTGTAAAATATAGCTTAATGTGAATAACTTTTGGTGTGATTTACTAAATGAGCTGCAATTTTCAAAATATGTTGGCATGGATAGAGTCTTTTATTGTGTGAAGTTTGGAGGAAATTGGTTAACATTTAAGGTCTTTTTTGTACGTTAAGCCACATTAAGCTCCCCAAAAATCAAGCTTAATGTCCCTATATTGCCTTGTGGAACTTCGAATCGCATGAAACTTCTTGGATGGGTTTGGGAAGTTGAGATCTTAGGCTGTGCAAAGTTTCAGGGCAATTGATTGAGGTTTAGGCACTTTATTACACGTTAAGCTACATTAAGCCATTTTCACATTAAATGTTTTAGTATTGTAAAATATAGCTTAACGTGAATAACTTTTGGTGTGATTAACCAAATGAGCTGAAATTTTCAGAATATGTTGGCATGGATAGAGTCTTCTATTGTGTAAAGTTTGGTGGAAATTGGATAACATTTAAGGTCTTTTTTGTACGTTAAGCCACATTAAGCTCCCCAAAAATCAAGCTTAATGTCCTTAATTTGCCTTGTGGAACTTCGAATCGCATGAAACTTCTTGGATGGGTTTGGGAAGTTGAGATCTTAGGCTGTGCAAAGTTTCAGGGCAATTTATTGAGGTTTAGGCACTTTATTACATGTTAAGCTACATTAAGCCATTTTCACATTAAGGCTGGTTTCACACTGGAGCGGTGGGGGCGCTGGCGGTAAAGCGGCGCTATATTTAGCGCCGCTTTACCGGCGTTTTAGCGGCGCATTGCGGCCGCTCGCGGGGTGTTTTTACCCCCCGCGAGCGGCCGAAAAAGGGTCAATACCGCCCGCAAACCGCCGCTATAGCGGCGTTTTGCGGGCGGGTTCGGCGCGCTCCCCCATTGTTTTCAATGGGACCGGGCGCTATAGGAGCGGTAAATATACCGCTCCTATAGCGAGCCAAAGATGCGGCTTGCAGGACATTTTTGAGCGTCCTGCAAGCGCACCGCTTCAGTGTGAAAGCCCTCGGGCTTTCACACTGAAGGAACAGCAACAGCTGTTTCGGGTCGGTTTGCAGGCGCTATTCTTAGCGCAATAGCGCTTGCAAACCGCCCCAGTGTGAAAGGGGCCTAAATGTTTTAGTATTGTAAAATATAGCTTAACGTGAATAACTTTTGGTGTGATTAACCAAATGAGCTGAAATTTTCAGAATATGTTGGCATGGATAGAGTCTTCTATTGTGTAAAGTTTGGTGGAAATTGGATAACATTTAAGGTCTTTTTTGTACGTTAAGCCACATTAAGCTCCCCAAAAATCAAGCTTAATGTCCTTAATTTGCCTTGTGGAACTCCGAATCGCATGAAACTTCTTGGATGGGTTTGGGAAGTTGAGATCTTAGGCTGTGCAAAGTTTCAGGGCAATCGATTGAGGTTTAGGCACTTTATTACACGTTAAGCTACATTAAGCTACATTAAGCCATTTTCACATTAAATGTTTTAGCATTGTGAAATATAGCTTAATGTGAATAACTTTTGGTGTGATTAACCAAATCAGCTGAAATTTTCAGAATATGTTGGCAGGGATAGAGTCTTCTATTGTGTAAAGGTTGGGGGAAATTGGATAACATTTAAGGTCTTTTTTCTACGTTAAGCCACATTAAGCTCCCCAAAAATCAAGCTTAATGTCCCTAATTTGCCTTGTGGAACACTGAATCGCATGAAACTTCTTGGATAGGTTTGGTAAGTTGAGATCTTGGGCTGTGCAAAGTTTCAGGGCAATTGATTGAGGTTTAGGCACTTTATTACACGTTAAGCTACATTAAGCCATTTTCACATTAAATGTTTTAGTATTGTAAAATATAGCTTAACGTGAATAACTTTTGGTGTGATTAACCAAATGAGCTGAAATTTTCTGAATATGTTGGCAGGGATAGAGTCTTCTATTGTGAAAAGTTTGGGGGAAATTGGATAACATTTAAGGTCTTTTTTCTACGTTAAGCCACATTAAGCTCCCCAAAAATCAAGCTTAATGTCCCTAATTTGCCTTGTGGAACACTGAATCGCATGAAACTTCTTGGATAGGTTTGGTAAGTTGAGATCTTGGGCTGTGCAAAGTTTCAGGGCAATTGATTGAGGTTTAGGCACTTTATTACACGTTAAGCTACATTAAGCCATTTTCACATTAAATGTTTTAGTATTGTAAAATATAGCTTAACGTGAATAACTTTTGGTGTGATTAACCAAATGAGCTGAAACTTTCAGAATATGTTGGCATGGATAGAGTCTTCTATTGTGTAAAGTTTGGTGGAAATTGGATAACATTTAAGGTCTTTTTTGTACATTAAGCCACATTAAGCTCCCCAAAAATCAAGCTTAATGTCCTTAATTTGCCTTGTGAAACTCTGAATCGCATGAAACTTCTTGGATAGGTTTGGGAAGTTGAGCTCTTAGGCTGTGCAAAGTTTCAGGGCAATCGATTGAGGTTTAGGCACTTTATTACACGTTAAGCTACATTAAGCTACATTAAGCCATTTTCACATTAAATGTTTTAGCATTGTGAAATATAGCTTAATGTGAATAACTTTTGGTGTGATTAACCAAATGAGCTGAAATTTTCAGAATATGTTGGCAGGGATAGAGTCTTCTATTGTGTAAAGGTTGGGGGAAATTGGATAACATTTAAGGTCTTTTTTCTACGTTAAGCCACATTAAGCTCCCCAAAAATCAAGCTTAATGTCCCTAATTTGCCTTGTGGAACACTGAATCGCATGAAACTTCTTGGATAGGTTTGGTAAGTTGAGATCTTGTGCTGTGCAAAGTTTCAGGGCAATTGATTGAGGTTTAGGCACTTTATTACACGTTAAGCTACATTAAGCCATTTTCACATTAAATGTTTTAGTATTGTAAAATATAGCTTAACGTGAATAACTTTTGGTGTGATTAACCAAATGAGCTAAAACGTTCAGAATATGTTGGCATGGATAGAGTCTTCTATTGTGTAAAGTTTGGTGGAAATTGGATAACATTTAAGGTCTTTTTTGTACATTAAGCCACATTAAGCTCCCCAAAAATCAAGCTTAATGTCCTTAATTTGCCTTGTGAAACTCTGAATCGCATGAAACTTCTTGGATAGGTTTGGGAAGTTGAGCTCTTAGGCTGTGCAAAGTTTCAGGGCAATCGATTGAGGTTTAGGCACTTTATTACACGTTAAGCTACATTAAGCTACATTAAGCCATTTTCACATTAAATGTTTTAGCATTGTGAAATATAGCTTAATGTGAATAACTTTTGGTGTGATTAACCAAATGAGCTGAAATTTTCAGAATATGTTGGCAGGGATAAAGTCTTCTATTGTGTAAAGGTTGGGGGAAATTGGATAACATTTAAGGTCTTTTTTCTACGTTAAGCCACATTAAGCTCCCCAAAAATCAAGCTTAATGTCCCTAATTTGCCTTGTGGAACACTGAATCGCATGAAACTTCTTGGATAGGTTTGGTAAGTTGAGATCTTGTGCTGTGCAAAGTTTCAGGGCAATTGATTGAGGTTTAGGCACTTTATTACACGTTAAGCTACATTAAGCCATTTTCACATTAAATGTTTTAGTATTGTAAAATATAGCTTAACGTGAATAACTTTTGGTGTGATTAACCAAATGAGCTGAAATTTTCAGAATATGTTGGCAGGGATAGAATCTTCTATTGTGTGAAGTTTGGGAGAAATTGGTTAACATTTAAGGTCTTTTTTGTACGTTAAGCCACATTAAGCTCCCCAAAAATCAAGCTTAATGTCCGTAATTTTCCTTGTGGAACACTGAATCGCATGAAACTTCTTGGATAGGTTTGGGAAGTTGAGATCTTGGGCTGTGCAAAGTTTCAGGGCAATTGATTGAGGTTTAGGCACTTTATTACACGTTAAGCTACATTAAGCCATTTTCACATTAAATGTTTTAGCATTGTAAAATATAGCTTAATGTGAATAACTTTTGGTGTGATTAACCAAATCAGCTGAAATTTTCAGAATATGTTGGCATGGATAGAGTCTTGTGTTGTGTGAAGTTTGGGAGAAATTGGTTAACATTTAAGGTCTTTTTTGTACGTTAAGCCACATTAAGCTCCCCAAAAATCAAGCTTAATGTCCGTAATTTTCCTTGTGGAACACTGAATCGCATGAAACTTCTTGGATAGGTTTGGGAAGTTGAGATCTTGGGCTGTGCAAAGTTTCAGGGCAATTGATTGAGGTTTAGGCACTTTATTACACGTTAAGCTACATTAAGCCATTTTCACATTAAATGTTTTAGCATTGTAAAATATAGCTTAATGTGAATAACTTTTGGTGTGATTAACCAAATCAGCTGAAATTTTCAGAATATGTTGGCATGGATAGAGTCTTGTGTTGTGTGAAGTTTTGGGGAAATTGGTTAAAATTGAATGTCTTTTTTGTACGTTAAGCCACATTAAGCTCCCCAAAAATCAAGCTTAATGTCCGTAATTTTCCTTGTGGAACACTGAATCGCATGAAACTTCTTGGATAGGTTTGGTAAGTTGAGATCTTGGGCTGTGCAACGTTTCAGGGCAATCGATTGAGGTTTAGGCACTTTATTACACGTTAAGCTACATTAAGCCATTTTCACATTAAATGTTTTAGCATTGTAAAATATAGCTTAATGTGAATAACTTTTGGTGTGATTACCCAAATCAGCTGAAATTTTCAGAATATGTTGGCATGGATAGAGTCTTCTGTTGTGTGAAGTTTCGGGTAAATTGGTTAAAATTTAAGGTCTTTTTTGTACGTTAAGCCACATTAAGCTCCCCAAAAATCAAGCTTAATGTCCCTAATTTGCCTTGTGGAACACTGAATCGCATGAAACTTCTTGGATAGGTTTGGGAAGTTGAGATCTTGGGCTGTGCAAAGTTTCAGGGCAATTGATTGAAGTTTAGGCACATTATTGTACATTAAGCTCTTTACATTAAATGTTTTAGCATTGTAAAATATAGCTTAATGTGAATAACTTTTGGTGTGTTTAACCAAATCAGTTGAAATTTTCAGAATATGTTGGCATGGATAGAGTCTTCTGTTGTATGAAGTTTGGGGGAAATTGGTTAACATTTAAGGTCTTTTTTGTACGTTAAGCTCTCCAAAAAACAAGCTTAACGTGCCTAGTTTGCCTTGTGGAACACCGAATCGCATGCAAGTTCTTGGATAGGTTTGGGAAGTTGAGATCTTGGGCTGTGCAAAATTTCAGGGCAATCGATTGAGGTTTAGGCACTTTATTACACGTTAAGCTACATTAAGCCATTTTCACATTAAATGTTTTAGCATTGTAAAATATAGCTTAATGTGAATAACTTTTGGTGTGATTAACCAAATCAGCTGAAATTTTCTGAATATGTTGGCATGGATAGAGTCTTGTGTTGTGTGAAGTTTTGGGGAAATTGGTTAAAATTTAATGTCTTTTTTTGTACGTTAAGCCACATTAAGCTCCCCAAAAATCAAGCTTAATGTCCGTAATTTTCCTTGTGGAACACTGAATCGCATGAAACTTCTTGGATAGGTTTGGTAAGTTGAGATCTTGGGCTGTGCAAAGTTTCAGGGCAATCGATTGAGGTTTAGGCACTTTATTACACGTTAAGCTACATTAAGCCATTTTCACATTAAATGTTTTAGCATTGTAAAATATAGCTTAATGTGAATAACTTTTGGTGTGATTACCCAAATCAGCTGAAATTTTCAGAATATGTTGGCATGGATAGAGTCTTGTGTTGTGTGAAGTTTGGGAGAAATTGGTTAATTTTTTTTTTTTTTTTTTTTTTTTTTTTTTTTTTTTTTTTTTTTTTTTTTTTTTTTTTTTTTTTTTTTTTTTTTTTTTTTTTTTTTTTTTTTTTTTTTTTTTTTTTTTTTTTTTTTTCACATAAATGTTTTAGCATTGTAAAATATTAGCTTAATGTGAATAACTTTGGTGTGATTAACCAATCAGCTGAAATTTTCTGAATATGTTGGCATGGATAGAGTCTTGTGTTGTGTGAAGTTTTTGGGAAATTGTTTAAATTATGTCTTT